>JAAALK010000079.1:27069258-27474741 GCA_019279435.1 Zizania palustris
GGGGCTTATTGGCCTAAACACAGCTGATGCGGAGAGCTTAGTCCGCACTTGTCAAGGATGCCAGTGGATGGTCGACGAAGTCATCGCCCACCAACAGCTCTTCAAGTCATTGCTCCAGTATGGCCTATGGCCAGATGGGGTATGGATTTAATTGGTCCCTTTCCGGTAGCCAAGGGAAATCTGAAGTTCGCAGTGGTAGCTATTGAATATTTTTCTAAGTGGGTGGAAGCAGAACCCTTAACAGCTATCACTTCGAACAATGTACAGAAATTCTTCTGGAAGAACATCATTTGCCGGTTCGGAGTGCCTACATACCTCACAGTTGATAATGGAACACAGTTTGACGCAGAACCCTTCAGGAAGTTCTGCGAAGATCTAGGCATTCAGCTATGTTTTGCTGCAGTGAGGCATCCTCAGTCTAATGGAGCCGTAGAGCGAGCCAATGGAAATATTTTATCAGGGCTAAATCGAAGAATAGTAGGACTAGCAAAGGGACTGTGGACCGAAGAGCTTCCGAAGATTCTGTGGTCCATTCGGACTACGCAAACAAGGTCCACAGGTTTTACTCCGTTCAGACTACTATTCGGAGATGAAGCTATGACTCCAACGGAGCTCAAAGGAGGATCGTTTCGCAGCATCGAGCCGGACATTGAAGAAGAAAGACAAGCTTCGTTAGATTTGTCAGAAGAAACAAGACTTCGAGCTGTAGCAAATTTATCAAAGTATCATCAGCAGACGAAGGCTTGGTTTGACCCGAAGGTTAAGCTCAATGAACTAAGACCGGGTCATCTTGTTCTACGAAGCATTATAGCACCAGGGAAGTTAGGGAATAAATGGGAAGGTCCATACCTAATTGTCCGTTCAGGGCGTCCTGGTTCATTTAAATTAGCTAATTTAGAAGGTGGAGTTAGCACATACTTGGCATGCGGAGCACCTAAAGTGATACTTCGCATAAGGGCTCCTTGTAATTCGATTGTAATCATCTTCTAAATCAATAAAGCATATGATCATGATAGTGCCTTCCCCTCATAGACTTCCAGCTTCCGAGTGGACGCACTGGAACCGCGGGGTCGACCGAGAGGGAAGTGTCATGAAGCTGGATTGTATTTTCGGACTTCGAACCCATAAAGTTCGAAGCTTCCGACGTGGGGGCTGGCATAATCCGGAGCCCAAGCCACCGGCTTGTAGGCATCCGTAAAAGAGCCCAAAACCACACCCTATGGAGTCCAAGCCATTGGCTGGTAGACTTCCGTAAAAAGAGCCGAAGGTGGCCAAAACCTGCGAAGTCCAAGCCATTGGCTGGTAGACTTCTGCAAAAAGAGCCGAAGGTGGCCAAAATATACGGAGTCCAAGCCATTGGCTGGTAGACATCCGTAAAAAGAGTCCAAAGAGACCATTGCAAACTCCGAACCATTGGTTCGACAGAGATCGCAAAAATAAGCCGAAGGTGGCTAAAGCAAAACAGAATTTGAGCCATGAGCTTCGAATGTCTGTTAACATAGTCCAAAGTGACAAATTTTTTAAGACACTAAAATGTCCTGGAAGTTATCTCAAGTGATATCTTTCATAAAACAAAGGTACTGAGTTGCCATTCTTCCGACTGCAAATAGTCGAAGACATTTTATAAGATTTTAAAAGATCTTTAAATTACAGAGGGGCTCCGAACCCCCAAAAAATTGTACTCCGAAGTTTTTCTTTGCGCATAACCATCTTTGAATACATTTCGAAGTTGCTTATACCCAAAGAGGGGCTAGTAAATATGGAGACAATTTTAAATCGGCATTCATTATTCAAATAAATGTGTTTACAGATTACACTATGAAAAATTGGTATCTATACCAAGAAGGAATCGGAGACCTCTTCGGTCCCTAGAGCTAGGGGTGGAATGACTAGTTCCAGCGCCGGGAGTTCTAATAACTTTGTGTTTAACTCTCTTGCTCCCTTTCGAAGCTCTAAAATCCTTTTGTTCTTTTTGAAGCTCGGCCCAAGTTCGAAGCCGTTCGGGGCTTCTTTCCCAGCTTCTAAGATCTTCAGATCTTTTATTTCGAGCTTCACCTTCGTCTTCATACCAAATAGTGTCTTCAGAAGACGAGGTGTTTACGTTAACCTCTTTCTCTTCCTCTTTAATATAAGACAATACATCTTTGATTACTTCAGGCGCAATTACGCCGGAGTCATCTCGAGGAATTAGAAATCGAGGACGCTTGTAAGTCTTTAGAAGTTCGAAGGTATTCCATAATGAGCGAAGTTCGTCGTTAAGCTCTAACACTTCGATGTCTTCCATAAGAGGCAAAGCCTAAAAATATGACAAACAAGATTTTCATTGATAAATATTTACAAGCATGAAGCTTTACATAGTCAAAAATCCTAAATTATTCCTAAACCTGCAGGTTCGGAGGAGGTTGACTGCTTGAGGCTTGATTCCGAACTTGCTTCTGGCGTTGGCCTTCGTCGATCCAAGCCTTGATCGCAGTGCGACCTTCGGCTCTCCATGAAGCTTGAAAGGCCTACCAGGCAGCAGTTACGCCTTCGGAAGGAGTTAGAAGCCGCTCGTCGTCGAAGGTAATAGGGCCCTCTGCGCTCGGAGTGATTGTTCGGCCCAAGTCCTCGTAGTAACGAAGTAGTCCGAGGGCAGACACTTGTCCGGAGAGTTCTCCGTAACGAATGCCTGTCGTCTTCATTTGCTTCGCTGCTCCTTGGATCCTTTTTAACCGGCGCAGCAGAGTGACGTTGTCATCTGAAGGAAGTGATCCAGTAGTACCGAAGTACTCCAGAACACCTAGCATCTGTTCTATGACCTCCGTAGCTACCTTCTCGGACTTAAGCTTTTCTTCGATTAATGCATCCTTGCTCGAAGTCGTTTTTGCTAGAACTCCGGAAATCCTAGCATTCTCCGTAGTTAAAGTATTCTTCTGATTTAGGAGTTGGCTAGCTTCCTCTTGGAGCCTCACAAGTTCGGACCCAGCATTAGCATGCTCCAATCGCACCCTTTCGATTTCCGCCCGAAGCACGATTCTTTCTGCTTCGAGCTCTTTATTTGCAACCTCCAAACCCTGTCTGGCCCTACGCTCCGTCGAAATCACATTATCCATTTGAACCACTCTAGCTTCGGAGAAAGAAAAGTTGCGTTTAAGAGCTTCATTTTCTTCCCGAAGCTGAGCAATTTCATTTTCACCTGATAAAGTTGCAGCGCGGGCCAAGACTGCTTGCTAAGAAAAGAAAAAACTGAAGTAAGAAACTATTCATGTTTAATTTGCTATTGGTTCGAAGGTGTTCCGTACCTGGTAGGCTGCTCATTCCATGGCAACGTTTAGCTCCGAACTCTTCGCCTTGCTTAAAATTGCTACCAGCTCTGTCTCTCCGACTTCGCGACTGACTCGACCTAAAGGTTTGAGCAGAGTCCGAAGCCCGGTTCTTTGCTCCAAAAAAGGAGTTAAAAGAGGGAGCATTGCCGAAGCTTCTTGGTCATCCCTGCTTGGCGAATCTCCGGAGCGTTCTCCCGAGGTCCTTGGAACTTTGATAGATGCCCCCCCCCCCTCAGTAGATTGACTTTCGTCTGTTGATTCAGACGAAGTTGATCCTTGAGCAAGGAGAGGCTCTATATGTCTTTTACCCTTTCCAGGCCTTTGTTGAGCGACCTCCGGGTGCGGCTCCGAAGTTGTCGAAGGCCCTTGAATTGGATCTTCGCGATGTACTTCTACAGAAGGGGGCTCTGCAAAAGCAAAGGTATTATACATTGTATAATTTTGCAGAAAATAATAAGAGAATTATGCGAAGTTTACCTTCGACATTCTGGGGGCGATCGAGCATCGGACTGCTCGAAGGATCAAAGGTGAGGTCTTCGTCCGAATCCACAGTTAAAACTTCAACTGCTGGAGTATCTCCGTGAGCAGTCCTCCCTTCATCCACAACTAAAGTTGTAGCAACTTCAACTTCACCTTCACCCGCAGGGGCTTCGACTTGCTCATCTTCTTGAGCATCCAAAGTTCTCACATCTTCAATGTTAGCCTGAGATTCCGGCATACCTGCAGCATCTTCAATTTGAATATCTTTTTGAGCCGCATCTTCATCAATCAACCTCACTAATAGTTTACCTTCATCTTCTTTAGAACCGGAGGTTGAGGTTCTTGGGCTCGGAGATGTAGGTTTTCTAGGCTTCCGAGCCACCTTCTTTATTGGAGTCTTTGCGGAGCTCGAAGTCCCAGCTTCGGCTATCCTCTTCTTGGGTCCTTTCTCCGAAGGCACCCAGTCCATCAGAGGGGGCGGAGTCATCTCCAACATTCCCCATACTCTGTTAAACCTCTCCCAACTCCCGACCAATTTAACTCTCCATTCTTTTTCAGTCGGAGTTGGGGCACCCAAAATCTTCTCCGAAGCCCTTGTAATTTGTTCTGAAGTAATAGGGGCTGAAGAAGCTAAAAAATAAATAAATCAAGTTAGTCTTTCTTCGAAGTAAATATGTATAATACATGTTGGTTTCGAAGTTACCTGCAGGGCTCGAAGTCAAATTAATCTTGCGGAGACCGCCTTCCGAATCATCTTCGAAGATGATAGGCCAGTTGGCCATCAGCGGAGAAATTTGCAGGCCGAGGAATTCTTCGGCTAAGTCTCGCATGCTTAACCTTCGGCTAATCTTCTGAAGCAGGTTGACGCGGGCTTCGAGCTGACCTTCGTTGGGCTGCACTAAGGCTTCCTTCCGGAATTGGATTTCTTTAAGGGGTTCGGCCAGAGGACTGCTTGCCCCAACTTCGGCATAAAACCATCTCAGAACCCAATCAGTATACCATCTAGCATTGATAGCCTTGGCCAGAAACTGAAGGGCATACTCATCTCAAAGCCTAAAGTTGATACTACCGAAGGCTACTACTACTTTTTCACCTCCGGGGCCTACGAAGGTCTTTGGTTGGCATGTTGCTCTATGTAATGCAGCGAAGATCTCTGCCCTCCCCTCACAACCTTCGGCTCTCAACGCCCATTTGAAGATAGCCAGTCTAGCTACTGCATTCGGAGATAATTGGGGGAGGGTTACATGGAACAGATCAAGTACCTCCGTCAGGAAGTCTACTGCAGGAAGGCCCAAGCCGGCTTCGAAGAAGGCTTCAAATACAACTACTTCTCCGGGTCTTGGCGACGGAATCATTTCTTTGCCTGGCTTCCGGATCATGACTCCGGCACTAATTTTCCCTCCTGCTGCGATTGCCAATGACTCTCTCTTGCAGGTAGAAGGCCCCAATTGGAAAGATTGATCCAAATATTTTGTCGATGGCGGGCAGAGACCTTGGTCATCGACGATTTGGGGATTTCTCCCTCCTGCCGCCATGGATGTCATTGCCGGAGCCGGAGGTGCCGCCGCCAACGCTGCCGCTGCTGCAGCCGCCTGTTGTCGAGCCAAGGCCGACGGAGGTGCAGATCCCTTAGTCTTCACCATTACGGTCGCTGGATTGCTTTGAGGAAATGGAAGCTAGGGCTCAAAGAACTCAAGGGGCTAAAAAGTGTTTGATTGCGAGAAAGCGGTGAAAAGGTAACCGGGTAAGTTCTAGGTCTTCTATTTATAGCCTAGATTTCGCTTTTTTACCATTAGTCCATGTCGTTTCGCATTCCTACCGTTACTTTTCTCCGAGATTACCGCTTGCTACAATTTCCGTTAGAAACAGAAAACTAACGGCTATTTTCTCTAAGTCTAAAAAGACTTTCGAACTTCTTGAGTCGGTTCTAAGATAGTTCGAAAAGCAATTATCCTAAGACTGATTCGGAGTTTATATCTTCATGCATTTCGGAGATGAACTAAAAGCCAATAACCCCTATGTTTGGTTATCTTTTCCTTCCGTATACTGCTCTCCTAACGTTACAGGTTAAACGAAGAAGCGTATTCGAGGGGCTACTGTTGGGGGAAAATATCTCATCTTCGGAGTTATTGCCGAAGCAACATAAAGGTAGACAACGGATTCGAAGATTCCCAGACGTTCATCTTCGAAGATACCCGGAGTCAAGTTCGAAGTACGAAGATAGGCATTGGTTCGGAGTACATCTTCGAACTAAGGCTTTTCAAGATCTTTTCTGCCAGCTAAGATGGAAGACTTATCTTCTTTCTCATTAGATTAGTCTTTTACCATTTTAGCCCTATTAAGGATACCGCATATTTTCCACTATGTCGGTTGTAATAGAGGGGTAAATAGGTCTTTTCCTTAATGTTTGGGCCTATAAATACCCCCCGTTTCACCCTGTAATAGGGACCGAATACAAGTTATTCAATACACACACTCGAACTATTCTAAGTTGTTATCCTTTCGGAGGCTTAGAACAGTTCTCTTCACAAACACTTCGTTTGTTAGTTTCTTTTCTACAGAAACCTGTTAGCGTAATCTTTTACGCCAACAAACGTGTTCAATTAGTTTTATATAGGTAAATAGTTTCAATGATGAAATGGTTTCAACTTTGACATCACTTAAAAGTAAAGAAACAAGATAGTATGGAGGTATTTCTATTGTTATAGATCTTATATAGTTATATTTGAGTATATAAATATAGTACTATTAAGTGAGATTAAATGTCAAGGTGTTTGTATATGTCTCGTTGCTCAAAGTGATTTAACCAATTGCGATCTTACGAGAAACCTAAATTGTTCATTGTTGGTTTAGATAGCCCTTTGAATAAGCTCTAAAAATGTTCAAAATCATCAAAAATGACTTTGAAGTCAAAAGTTACGAGCTTTTTCTACAGTGTTGTGAGGAATTTCGAATATTTTAGTTGGAACCGGATATTCCAGAAAACCTTAAGGCCCTATTCGGTTGCCTGGGAATAATTCTCAAAAGGGAACAATTCCCCACAGGGATTGAGTTAATCCCCTCCTTTTAACTAAATCCCTGTGGGGGTTTAATCCCCCACATTTTCTGGCTCTTCCCTGTTCGGTTGGTGTGGGGCGTGTACACCAAAAAAATGTCAAGAACATCATAATACACTAAAATTTCTACTATAGTCTGCATAGATTTACTAAAATATAACAACAAATGTACCTGTAGATCTACCAGCCGATTCAAGTATGTTCTAAACCGGATGGCGATCGCTCTGCTTTGCAGGCCACTGCCACGAACGGAAGAAATCAATCGATTCGTTAGAGAGATTGGTAGATGCAGGTGAGATGTAACCAATTCATTGATTACAGTACTAACGACTGAACCTAACCTTGCCATGTGGCCGCCATTTCTCTCTTCTGCGGCGGCAGCACGTTTGAGGCACGTTTGCAGCGGCGGCGGGCGCGTAGGCGGGGTGGGCGTGGCGGCCAGAGGCGAGCGAGTAGGGCGCGACAGGCGGGGCGAGGCGGGTGGGACGGGGCGGGCGTGGCGGCGTGGAGGCGGGGCGAGTAGGGCGCGGCGGGTGGGGCGGGGCGGTCGTGGCGGCGCGGAGGCGGGGCGAGTAGAGCGCGGCGGGCGGGGCGGGGCGGGCGCGGAGGCGAGCCGAGTGCGGAGGCGGGGTAGGGCAACAGGCGGCGGCGGCTACGATAGGTAGAGTTGGGAAAATTTCCTCTAGTAGGCTGTGGTGGGTAAATTCCCAGTCCAAGTGAGGGAAAAATTCAAGTGTTGAGCTGGGAATAAAATCTCGAGTGGGCTAACCGAATACTCTTTTTTTAATGGGCTGGGTTTTTTTCCAAGCAGGGATTTTCCCCGTGGATTGTGGCCCAATCCCGATTATTTCCTGCCAAAACGAACAGGGCCTAAGAGGAGTTTTGGGTGTTCTACCCGAAACCAAAAACTTCTAGGTGTTCCTGAATTTGCTTCCATGTTTAAATCTAGGAAGCATTCGAGATATTCTCTTTGGTTTTTGCTCTTCCTAGGAAACAGTTCCATCTAGGCCTTTACTCTTCGAAATTCAAAAGCCTATAGAATTCATTCAACTCCACAATTGATTGGATATAGTGAAGATTAGTGATTTAAGGAAAAGAGGGGATAAAATTTATTCCAATCTTAATATTTGAGTTTATAACAAACAGATCATCTATTGTGTTTATTATTCACGTGCAAAAAAAGTATGTGAAAGTGCCAAAAAAAAGTCTGAAGGTTCTATTGTACCTCTTGTAAAACTCAAGCTCAACCTCGATGGTCCTTTGGTGAGGAAAAGGCTACTTAAGCTAGCTTATAATCCACTGCCAAACTTAAGAAACATGAAGACACCTTTCGCTAGTTTCTGAAATGAATCAACAGCACATTTGTTCTTTAAAATCCTAACCCATTCACGTGAAATAGACAAGATACCAGCCTAACAAACTAGACATCATTGTACAAGGGACTAAGACAACAATGATGAAATCAACCATAGCAAATATTCAATGTTAACAACATAGAGGTTCAGGCTCCAGACAACAAAAGGAACTATTTAGTACCAAAACATTGACAGGAATAGATGCTAACGGGATTGAGCAATTCAAGAAACAAGCATTCTAGTAACCACCCTTGAGATCATTGACCACGTCATATGGGATGGGTGTAACTGTCTCCAGTGTAGCACCCTCCACCATGAAGCCAGGTTTGGGTCCCTCAGGTTGTCTCTTGGTGCTGATAACCTCGCCATGGGCTTTGGCATCAGCCTTCAGCTGGTCGTTCTTGATTTTCCTGAGGCGGAACTCTTCAGCGCACCTGGATGGTTGGACATGCTCCACACGGACATGGATCCTCTTCCTGATGATCCGGTTACCAACCTGAAAATGGAAAACACATACTTCAATGAGATGTTACCATATGAAGGAGCGCTCCCAAATCCCAATTGACCACCATTGACGTTTCATTTGCTACAGTCTACAAGCTTTACCAACATAATCATGCCTTATATCCAATAAGCCCAAAGACACAAACTTTTAAATAACCAGAAACTCTTACCACTCCATATGCAACTGCAAGGTGTAACAATGGGTATGCTGATGAACGAATTAAGATAGAAAATTCAGATAGACATTACAAGTAAGCAATTGGTACATAGAGAAATAAATTCAAAGTGCTGATACATTTCACGAAACATGCATATAATGATTAAAAGCAAGAACAAAATTGGGACAATAGAAACAGCTAAAGATAGCGCAGGGCACGTGAATTTGTATCATCCAAATGGGCTTTCCATACTGCTGCTGGTGCAGAAGAGCAGCCAAGATGACAAGTTTTATGTATGCCCATCACACGTATAACGTGTGCCACAAAAAAACCTCTCCCGTGGAATACCACGCCACCCCATGGATCAAGAGGTAAGCGCTCGGCCTAGGGCAATCAAAGCAAGTAGAATGGGAAAGTTCTAGTAACAAGATTATTCTATTTGTTAGGACAACCAATGAATATCACATTAAGCACATACACATTAAGAGGTATTTTGGGACATCATACCATACTCAATACACGACAAATATTATGGATGATACCAAGATTCTAAAGCTCTAACATAAAAAGGCTAATATGAGTGGTAAGAGATACAAATATGCAAGGCACTGACTACTGAAGAGATTATCCCAGCCAAAGTTGCCTACATAATACATATATCTAAGCAAGGTATAATATTCCCCTTTATGCAGGATTCCTAGGGAAGAAACAACGATCTCAACCAGTTGGCCCTCCGATTACTGGTACTTTGCAGAAATTAACAACTAGCACTATAATGGGTTAATTGCTTCCATATCACCGCTATTTTCCAATTCGCTAGAAATGCCATTAAAATTTCGATATTTCCTCATATGTCATTATTATTTCAAATACATTATTTTATACCATTTGGGCCCACCCGCATACTCTGAATATTTGATTATATGTCATTACTATTTCCAATTTACCATTTTATGTCAGTACTCTTTTACCATTATTTGGACCCAAATGCCATAAAAAGTGAATTTGAAATAGTTATGACATATAATCAAAATTTTAATGGTATTTCTAGCGAATTTGAAAATAACAGTGACACATAAGACAATTGGATAATTTAACTATTTGTCACTCTTAACACGTGTCAATTAATGGACCACATGTCAATGACTCAGATGACCCCACATGTCATCGAGTCAGAGTGGCATTTTTGTTGCCACTCACATGTTAAGAGTGGCAAATAATTAAATCTCCCTAAGCAATTAACCCTATAATTAAAAGTGTATCCCGGTGCTACAGAAGCACAAATATTTACAGAAAATTCAAATGATTATTATCAGTTCCAACAAAAACGATTTACGATGAGCGCCATTAAGTTGAACATTACATTAGAGCCAACACCACAGATCTATCAAATTCGGACATCTTAGAAGGAGAGGAGGTGATACGACCATGGCCGGCGAAGAATATACCTGCTTGTTGATCTCGACGCCGATCGCGCGCTTGGTGACATTCCAGACGCGGCCGGTGCGGCCGTGGTAGAACTTGTGCGGCATGCCCTTATGCACGGCGCCGTTCACCTTGACGTCGACATACTCGCCGACCTTGTACGTCCTCAGGTACGTGGTCAGCGGGATGTAACCCTTCTTGCGGAACGCCCGCGCGAAGAGGTCACGCGTCCGCGACCGCAGCCCGTGCCCCGCAGGCATCTTCCCTCTCCTCCCTGCACCTCCCCTACTGCGTCTGGTCTGCGGCGGCGGCGGGAGTGTGTGCGGAGCTAGGGTTAGAGCCACGGGAGGTGCCAACTATTTATAGCTGCCTATTGGGGTGAGCTTTCTCCGTAATTGGGCCAAGCTTTTGGTACTCTAGTTGTAAACTTATTTGCAGATTGAGCTCTGATGGGCTGAAACTAGGCCCGTACATTGATTCTTATAGACATTGGTGAGTTTTTCTAAAAATAATATTTTTAAAAATTGCAGGGCAGGCGTAGCGCACAACCAGCTAGCGCGGGGGAGTTTGGCGTGCTGGCGCGCAGGAAAAGCTAGCGTGCGACCAAGCGCATACGTGCGTGCCACCAGGCAAGCGGGCAGGCGCATTGTGCTTGCCGGCAGGCGAGCGGGATGTGCAGCGCGAGCAATCAACCCGTTATAAAATTAGTATTGTACCGTTAGATAAATTAATATTTACGCCAAATGAGATCAATGAGGAGTTAATATACTATTAAATTCATAGTAAATATATTTGAAAAATGATAATATAGTAAATAGCATCATAATTATTGTACATTTTCAAACCAAATTAAACTAAAAATTAAAGTTCATTCGCCACTTTCTCAAGTATTTTATTCAAAGATAAAATTAAAGTTAAGTCATCACTTTATCAAGTCTTTTATTTGAAATTAGTATCATTTTCTTTGTAGGTATAATACAGAGTTAATGACGGCAATTCATGCCATCTCACACAATGCTCCATGTCCATGTGTACGAATTTTTTGGAGAAAAACCATTAGATAAAGTTTGCATGCACAACAATTTGATAAATTTCATTTAGGCCTTCTTCAACTTCTTTTGTGCTAACTGAAAACAGCATCGCTTCAATGGAGACTTGATCAAAGCAACTAGCTGAGTTTTCTGAATTCTGACACACGTACAAGGCTACTATTTATTGAGGAGATCATAGAACATCGCACGCTTCTTGTAGTGCTTTTTACACGCCTCCTGCAGATCAAACAACCAAAACAACAGGGTTTCAGAATTCAGAGTAAATATCAGTAGTCACTACTGCAAACACAATCCACATTTCTTCAGGTGTCACTTAGAAACAAATGCAAACAGCCAAACACTCTAGTTTCACATAGGCTGCTAATCTTCAGCTTTTGTGAGAGAGAAAGGAAAAAGGTGGCTAATTTACACCTGCCTGCATTGTGAATGCTATGTAGAGCAGAGTCACCTCCGACCACAGTCTATTGATGAACTCAAGGTCGATCAGCAATCCGAATTTGTCATACCCAACCATACCCAACTAGATAGATTGTTCCCTAGTGACGTCGGGCAAGTAGGGGAGGAGGAGGAGGAAGTAAGAGGAGGCGAGGAAGAGGAAAAGGAGGGCGGCACTGACGAGGAGGCAGCGGGAGGAGGCCGGGCGCACGCACGATGGAGGGGAACTGCTTCCCCGCCATGGTGAAGAGACGTGAAGGAATGGAGGGTGACCAATGGGGAAAGCATCGGGAGTGGATGGGAACCAGGCAAGGAGGGGTGGCGGCGAATGGGACGCAATATCCTCAAGACGACATGCTATGCAGGTCATTCCAAATTAGAGGAGATTAAATTAGAATGAAAGGTTGAGATTTAACCAAAGCAAATGAAAGGTTAGGATCTTCCAGATAATTGTCCGTGGTTGTTCATAACTGCGACCACACCTCCGCAATTCATCGGGCATCTCTCCACGCGTGGCCACATTGCCCCGGTGGATTATTTTTGCAAAAAAACACCTCCTATTTATCGCTTATTGCATGAAGGTACGGCAGCGTCCCCTGCTCTGTGTTACGTTTTTACGTATGAGCCCTAATTTTCATGAGATTTTTTGTGCGAAGGAGAGGAAATTGCGAAAATTGGAGTGCGCTATAAAAATAGGAAACACATGGGTGTTTTGCAAAACTATCAATGCAAGTTGTTGGGAACCAGAACTCCTGTGTGCCCATTCCCCATTCGACTGTCATATCCCCATGCCTAACCTTAGCCATCCATGCTCGCCCTTACCCCATCACGTGCATCGATGTGCCTCCACCCTACAAAATTCTCTCATGGCTCCGCTCGACCGCCCCAATAGCTGGTTTGAAAACTACTCGTCGTGGCTCCGTCCTACCACCTCGGTGCCCCCTTGCCCCGAGCAGTTGTTTTGAGATTTACTCCACTCCCCTACTAGGCGTCCAACCGTCGGTCGCTGGCCATCCCCTGCTCCTCGCCCTCTAGGAGTTGGATATCGATTACTATCTTCATGTCACAATAGCTGGTGATGATCTTACATCTTATACCTATCATATGCGGTAGGTTGAAATGTGGTTCTATACTTCAATTTCCATTTTCACTTTTTAGTCCATTAATGTGACCAGATGTAACACTTAATTTATGCCATAAGTTATAATTTTTATTCATGTTAACTGACAGCTCATCACCTGGAAATAACACACCTATGAAATATGGAGCTGCATTGAGCCCTGTTCCAACATGTAATGAGGACTTCTTAAGGATGAAACTTACATCACTTGACAAACTTATTGAAAGGACTTGCAGTTCAATTAGGAATGTGCAGCTTCACTCTGATGCTGATCTAAAATAAAGTGGAAATATCGGAACTTCTAGGATGGGCCCGGATGTAGTGTATGTGTTTTTCACTTGAAGCTCTTGATTAAAACTATCTTATTGATGTTGTTCTTATAGTTTGTGCCTATGATTCAGGGAGATATAGCTTAAAACTCCAAACTGGTTGTTTGGCCAAAGAAAACATGCAGAGATAGTTTGAACAACAAAAGTTATTCCATTGGGAAATGCAAACAATAGAAATAGGGAGGACTTCATATGTGGTGAACTGAATGGGCTTTCTGTTATTTGTAATCCTGTTGCTTGGTTATCTTAGGAGTCAATAAGCCAGCCATTAGCCATCGGCTACGCAGGTCTGTAGAGCTCAACGCATGGGAACATGCAGAGCACGTTCGAGTCCTATGGAGCGACGTGGTGTGAATGCTGGACGTGATGCATTTTGTTCGGCAGCATGCCGCGCACGTAGTGAGTCTGTTATAGTTTGTTATTGTCTACATAATACTTGAATCAAAATTGAAAATGCTGCTGGTTGTTCGCAGCACCAAAAGATGTTGTGTTTTTGCTTTCTGTTTCTCGCGTATTAGAGCGCCGGTGCTGGAGTTTACCGGGGTTAGTTCACCGGGATTCCAACATTTGGTATCAGAGCTCAGGTGGAGTCGAGGGAATCAATCGCGGCGAGGTACTGCTGCTGGTATCATGATCCGGTGATCCGCTGGGCGCTCATGGCAGGTGACGGAAGCAAACAGAAGGTTGTAACCCCCCTGGGTCGCCGAAGAAACCTGGAAAGGGTGATGGCGCTGGCGGGAGTGGTGAGACCGTACATGTGGTGCGGGAGATCGTTGGTGTCGCGCCAAATTGGCCAAAGCTCACCAAGACTAACTACACTCAGTGGGCATTGGTCATGAAGGTGAAGATGCAGGCTCGGAACCTGTGGGAGGCGATCGAGCCAGGGGGTGTCTCATTTCAGGAAAATCGCATGGCGCTCGACGCGATCACCAGCGCTGTGCCGTCGGAGATGGTGGCGGTGTTGGCGACGAAGGATTCTACGCTGGAGGTGTGGAACGCGGTGAAGGCCAAGCGTGTTGGCAGCGACCAGGTCCAGAAGACAGAAGCGCAACACCTCCTCTGCGAGTTTGAGAACATCAAATTCACCGCCGGCGAGAGCGTCGATGACTTCACGATCCGCCTACAGAACCTCGCCGCCGAGCTCGAGACCGTGGGTGAGACGATCTCTCGATGGAAGATGGTGGAGAAACTCCTTCGCGTCGTTCCAAAGTCCTTGCGCCAAGTGGCCATTGCGATCCTAGTCTCGACAGACATAGCTACACTGACACTGGAGGACACCAGCGGGTGACTACGAGCGGCGCAGGAGGCTGATGCCGAGGATGATGAAGCACCACCGCCGCGCGCCGACGGCAAGTTGTACCTCACGTGAGAGCAGTGGGAAGCACAGGCGCGACAGCAGAAGGCGGAGGGCTCTTCCGGTGGATCAAAGACCGGGTCGCGCCAGGGCCGTGGGCAACGCACTCCGTCCGGCAGCGGCACGGACGCTGGGCCGGGCCAGAAGTTGGCGGCGGACCAATGTCGTCGGTGCAAGAAAACGGGGCACTGGGCTAGGGAGTGTCCAACGAAACCGAAGAACCAGGCGGCCCACCTGGCTCAGGTGGAGGATGAAGAAGGAACGCTGATGATGGCTAGGGTAAGCTCGATTCGGACCTCACCCTCGTTCACTGTAGTAGAGGTCGGCGCGACACCGGCGGCGACGCCGGCTGTGGGGAAAAGGACTGAAGAAAAGAAATTGGTGGAGCTGGTGGAGGCGAAAGTTTTCGCACAGCTCGATGGAGCGGGCTCCGACGATGGTGGCCTTTGGCACCTCGATATAGGTGCGACCAACCACATGTCTGGGTCACGCGCCGTCTTCTCCGAGCTCGATCACGGCGTCGTCGGAACAGTGCGTTTCGGGGATGGCTCTGAAGGTCAAGATTGAGGGGCGCGGGACGGTGTTGTTCGCCTGCAAAAATGGGGAACACCATCGACTCAATGCTGTCTACTTCATTCCGCGCCTCGACACCAACCTCATCAGCGTCGGGCAGCTAGATGAGGAGGGGTATGACATACATGTCAAGGCTGGAGTGATGCGGATCCGCGATGAAGAGAGACGACTTCTTGCATGGGTGCAGCGATTCTCCAGCCGGCTGTACACCATCCGCCTCGACATTGCGCACCCGGTATGTCTAACGGCGCGCAAGGCTGATGAAGCATGGCATTGGCATCAACGTTTTGGGCATATAAGCTTCCAGGCATTGCGGAAACTCCAGAGCGGCGACATGGTATGAGGACTGCCGCACATCGATCATGTAGATCAATTGTGCGACAGCTGCTTGGCCGGGAAGCAGAGGAGGAGTCCATTTCCGGTGCAGGCGCGACGCAGAGCAGATGGCGTCCTCGAGCTTGTACACGGGGACATCTGCGGGCCCATCACGCCAACGACACCGAGTGGCAATCGCTACTTCTTGCTGCTGGTAGACGACATGAGCCGCTATATGTGGCACTGTCTGCTCGTGAGTAAGGACCAAGCGCCGACGGCGATCCGGCGATTCAAGGCAGCAGCAGAGCTAGAGTCCAGTCGAAAACTCAAGGTGTTGCGCACAGACCGGGGTGGAGAATTTACTTCGGTGGAGTTCGGAGCGTACTGCGCGGAAGAAGGTGTTCAGCGGCAACTCACAGCCCCGTACTCGCCGCAACAGAATGGGGTTGTGGAGCGCCGAAATCAATCTGTGGTGGGAATGGCAAGGAGCATGATCAAGGCGAAGGGACTCCCAGGGAAGTTCTGGGGGGAGGCTGTCAACACGGTGGTGTACATCCTCAACAGGTCGCCGACGCGCAGCCTAGACAGCAAGACGCCCTACGAAGCTTGGCATGGTGAACGTCCGACGGTGAGCTTCTTCCGCACGTTTGGATGTGTCATCCATGTGAAGAACACGAAGCCTCATCTCAAGAAGCTTGAAGACCGAAGTACACCAATGATTTTCGTCGGGTACGAAGAGGGTTCGAAGGCCTACAGAGTGTACAATCCCGTGGACGGGCGTGTGAAGGTGACGCGTGATGCGGTGTTCGACAAAGATGCTCAGTGGGACTGGGGCATGGAGGCTGAAGAAGGCGGGAATAGGGATCCAGACGGGTTCATCGTGGAGTACCCGGTCCACACCGAGCAGGTCGTGGGGGGGATCCCGCAGGGAGGAGCCCTGCTGCCATGAACTCCCTGCCCATGGTCGTGATGCCGCATGTGATGCAGAGCATGCCCACAACACCGACTGCGACCTCGATGCCTCAAGCTTCCACGACATCATCTGCACCAGTCAAGTTCGTGTCGCCACCAAGTGACTTCGATGACCTGCTGGACGCTGATCACGACGACGATGCTCCAGCAAGGTTCCGCAAACTTGACGACATGTTGGGACCGAAGTCTCCACCAGGTTTGGCACCACGGGTGCTAGATGGTGGGGATTTGCTGTTTGCCTCAGCAGAGGAGCCAACAACGTTCAAGGAGGCCAAACAGGAGGAGTGCTGGAGGAGAGCTATGGAGACGGAGATGCGATCGATTGAGGAGAACAAGATGTGGAGCCTCATCGACCTTCCACCCGGCCACAAACCCATTGGCTTGAAGTGGGTATTCAAAGTCAAGAGGGATGAACATGGTGCGATCGTGAAGCACAAGGCACGCCTAATGGCCAAGGGCTACGTGCAACGTCCAGGTATCGATTTTGATGAAGTTTTCGTGCCTGTTGCACGAATGGAATCTGTGAGGATGTTGCTAGAAGTGGCGGCGCATGAGGGGTGGGAGGTCCATCACATGGACGTGAAGAGCGCATTTCTGAATGGAGATCTGCAAGAGGAAGTGTATGTGGCGCAGCCTGCAGGTTTTGTTGTAGAAGGTGCAGAGCACAAGGTTCTGAAGCTTAAGAAGGCACTATATGGTCTACGACAGGCACCCAGGGCCTGGAATGTCAAGTTGGACAGCTGCTTGCTGTTGCTTGGTTTCCAGAAGAGCAAGGCAGAGTATGGAGTATATGTTCGTGGCACAGGAGAGGCAAGGCTTGTTGTCGGAGTGTATGTGGATGATCTAATCATCACAGGGTACTCAGGGATCAACAAGTTTAAGGCTGAGATGAAGAAGGAGTTCAAGATGAGTGACTTGGTACTGCTTTCTTATTATCTTGGTCTTGAGGTTCAGCAGTCAGAGGAGGGAATCAGAGTTGGGCAAGCTGCTTATGCTGCAAAACTAGTAGAAAGGAGTGGGTTGTCAAACTGCAATGCTTGTGCAATACCCCTGGAGCCAAGACTGAAGCTGAGCAAGAAGAGTGAGAGCCCTCTGGTGGATGCTACGGAATACAGGAGCCTTGTGGGAGGAATTCGCTATTTGATGAACACATGGCCTGATATAACTTTTGCTGTCAACTATGTGAGTAGGTTTCTTGAAGAGCCAAAGGAGGATCACCGTGGAGCGGTGAAACATATACTCAGATATGTTGCTGGGACATTGAATCATGGTGTGTTCTACAGAAAGGGGAAGAAGGGATATCATCAGCTGAATGGCTATAGTGATAGTGATTATGCTGGTGATGTTGATGATAGGAAGAGCACCAGTGGGATGCTGTACTATCTTGGAGAGAGCCTAATTACCTGGAATTCTGGAAAGCAGAAGGTGGTGGCATTGTCTTCATGTGAAGCTGAGTATGTTGCAGCTGCCTACGGTGCATGTCAGGGAGTTTGGCTGGCTCGGTTGCTGAAGGATCTAATTGGAGGCAAACTTGGAGTGCCAACTCTCAGGGTAGACAATAAGTCAGCTATTGATCTGGCTAAAAATCCCGTCCACCATGAAAGGAGCAAACACATAGAGACTAAATATCATTACATCAGGAGGAGTGTGGGGGATGGGAAGATTAGTCTGGAGCAAGTTTCTTCTAGTAAGCAGCTTGCAGACATTATGACAAAGTCACTTGCTCGTGTGAAGTTCCAGGAACTACACGACCGAATTGGCGTCGTCAACATCAAGCTTCAGGAACAGGCTTAGGAGGAGAATGTTATTTGTAATCCTGTTGCTTGGTTATCTTAGGAGTTGAGGAGCCATGCTAAATAGCGTGGGCCTCATGGCTCCAGATATGATGAGTCATTGTCAACGATAGTCAAAGAGGACAGAAGAAGAGTGAAGATCTGCTGTTTCATGGGCCGCGTGTGACTCAGGTACACGGGCAGCAAGCGACTGTCGGGCTGGCCCAATTCGGGTACATGGGCCAGAAGCAGCAGAAGACCCACTGGGCTGTTGACCAGGATTGACTCAGGTACATGGGCGGTGAGTGATTGCCGGGCTGAGAGAGCTGCGGAATCGGGCCGGCCCAATCCGGGTACCTGGTGCAAAGCCGATGGAGGCTTTGTCAGTTTTGGCGCAAAACTGACAACCATCGATCTTGTATCAGACTGTCCAGAAGAGAAGCCGTAGTCGCTACGAAAGCTTAGCTTCCGGATAAGTCATCTGTATCTCTAGGCCCACAGTCAGTCAGTCGTGTCTGTAAAAATTCCTAAGGGCAGTTGAGTCTTTTCCTTTATTTTAGCATCTGTAAAAACCCTAAGGGGCTAGTGGAATATTCCTAGTGTTGGGCTGCCTATAAATAGGGCCCCAATCCCTAGGGTTAGGTTACCCCCTTCCAGAATTCACTTTTCAATCTATTGGGTCATTCTTCTTTGTTCCCAGCATCTTTCTCTCTCCTGTGTGCTGCCAGGCTTCTGTTCCAGACATTTTTGTCTTGCATTTATTTCGGATCTTCTTGATGCAGTAAGCTTCTATTCTCTGAACGTATGCAGCAAATCTGCAACAATTTTTATGGCATTGTTTCACGCGCACAGCTATTATTCTTGAGAAGTTTCGTCTCTATTGCATTTGTTCTTCACGAGGAGTACTAGTTCTTGCTGTTTGCAAGTAGTACTACTTCACTGTAGCAACAGTACTCTAGTACTCTAGGCTTGCTTTTTCCTGCGTGGCTTTTTGATCGAGTTGACAGGGCCAAAGTCCCTTTTCTGGTTGTTTCTGGCGAAGCCCCTTCTCTTTCGAAGTTAGTCTTCTGGTCGAAGGTCATAACTTCGTTCATCTCTCCTCGGCCAAGCTAGCTTCGAAGGTAGAGTGTAGGCTTCGTTTTGTCTTGCTGCCGTGTGCTAGGCTTCGCTTATCTTTCGAAGGTTGATTTTCTGTGTATCGTGTTCGAAGCTGTCTGTTCAAAGGTTGGGCTTCGAAGTACACTGTTCGAAGCAAGCTTCGACACTGTCATACTTTGTTCTGATGCATACTTCACACTTTGATACTTGAACTAGGCTAGACCAAACAAACCTTCGACACGTCAACGATAACCTTCGCACGACCTCGACGAGCAACTCCGAAGCAGGCTTCGCCAAGTTCCGAACAGGAGACGAATTTGAACAGTAACTTCTCATCTCACTTTATATACACTTAGATCATTGAGAAGTTTGACCTGCCACATCTTGAATATTTTGTTTACCGGCTTATTAGCACTGCTTTAGTGTTTCTCTGATTTTAACATCAGTTGCTTCTAGGATAGATACCTTTAGACTTAGGCAATCTGTTTATACTTTGCTACTTAGTCTTTTGAGGTGCGTTGGGTGTTGGGAGTAGGCCATTGATTCGAAAGAATTTTAGGCGCCCATTCACCCCCTCTGGTCGCTACTTTCGGTCCTATAAGTGGTATCAGAGCCGGGTTAGGGTTTTTCCATACCTTAACCGGTTCTAAACCCCAGTAGTGATCATGACTTCTCCTGGCAAGGTCCCATTCCTGGAAGCCTTTGGCTATAACTATTGGAAGACTCGCATGCGAGCCTATCTTATGAGCCAAGGCTCGGACATATGGGACATTTGCGTTCATGATACGTTTGTCATATTGCCAGTTGCTGAGCATGGTACTCCTGGTATCATTGCCCAGCATCTGAGCAATAGTAAAGCTGTGAACATTCTTTTTTCTGGTTTAGGTCCCACTGAGTTTGAGCGTGTGAGCCATCTCTCCACTGCGAGAGAGATCTGGGCTACCCTCAAGGCACACCATGGGGGAACAGCCCAGGTCAAGGCTCAGCTCTATCAGACCTACCGACGTGAGTACGAGAACTTTCAACAAAAGCCGGGTGAATCTGTTGAAGCTTTGTTTGGTCGTTTCCAATCGATCATAAACAAGCTTCGGGACAACAAGGCTGAGGGTGCTCAGTTAGTCTCAGATCACGAGCAGGCGCTCAAGGTTCTCCATACCTTGGACCCAAAGATCTGGGAGATCAAGGTATCCTCTATTGTTGAGAGCACTTCTTATGATACCTTGACCATTTCTGAGTTGTTTAGCAAGCTGAAGGCCACTGAGGTTGATATCCAGCTGAGATCAAATCTCACTGGTTCTGGATCAAAATCCCTAGCCCTTGCTACACCTTCTGTTGATCCCTCTGCTGTGAGTTACTTGAAAGCAATCGTCAGGAGTTAAAGTATCGGGAAAAACTGCTTAGAGGGGCTAAGAAGAGGATAGATGAGTTAGAGAGTGAGCTTGCCGTGGCCAACGACAGAATTGAGAGTCTATCTTCTTCTCCTTGCTTGGGTGGTAGCAGTGAGTGCCCAAAGTGTGAGGTGCTTCTGTGTGACCTGTCGACTCTGAAGTCCAGGTACACAGAAAGGGTTGATGAGAGGGACGCTTTGGCCACTGAGCTTGAAAGCGCTCAGCTGGAGCTGAAAGATGCTCAAGCCACTGTCGTCGTACCCTGTGTTGATTGCCCATCTCATCTTGCTAGTTTAGCTGAGCTGAAAGTCAAGGGCGATAAGCATCTGGGTGATTTGGAGAGAATGAGAGTTGAGCTTGCGCAGACTAGGCTAGAGCTTGAGACATTGTCAGTTCCACCCACTGTCTGTGAGAACTGTCTGTCTCTTAGAATGGAGTTGATTAAGCTGAAAGCCGAGAAGTCTGTCCAGATAGATAGCGAGTGTGAGACCTGCTTGTCTCAGGTGGAGGTTCTAGCTGCCTTGAGAGAGGAGCTAGCTGATTCTCAGAATGAGAACTTTTACCTCCGTTCTATCCTGAGTTGGATCAGTGCCAGAGAGCCTCAGCTCGGCATGATGATCCAGCAGTTCAAGAGGCAGGATGGGTTTGGGGTAGGTTACACCTATACCAAGGCTGACTTTGAGAGTGCCATTAGCCGGGCAGTGGAGTGGAGTAAAATGACTCCTGAGCAGAGATATCCCAAGACCCATTCCACTGAGTCTTCCTAGGCTTGTCAGCCCAAGGATGGAGTGATCCATGAACCACCCAAAGCTCCACCCAAGAAACCCATCTGGGTTCCAAAGCCCAAACTCCTCCACACTTCTCTTGACTCTCTTCCTGGACCCTCTCAACCCAAGAAGCCGACACCAAACACCACTAAGCCCAAGAACCCCAAGACTCAACCACATCCCAAGAAGCCCACCTATCATTGTGAGTACTGTCAGAGAGACGGGCATCTTGCGGAGTTTTGCTTCAGGAGGAAGCGGGTTGAGAGAGCAGAGCGTGCTCGTGGTGGTCAGGAGCAGTTCTACCAGCAGGGTGGTAGACTGCGTGTTCCTCGACGCGGGGAGAGGCTGGAGGCCAGGCCGCGTCGTGTAGGTGGTGGTAGAGGAGACGGCTTTCATGCCCGTGCTCCAGATGGTGGTGTTCGTTCCGGCAGAGCTCCAGGCCGTTTTGGCTATGGTCCTGGACCTCGTGGCCGAGGTTTTAGGCAGAACCGAGGACCGCGCTTTGAGCCGCGTTATGGTCCAAGCTTTTCTGATGATTTCTGCTTTCCGTCTTTTGAGCAGATGGCTCGACACTGGTTTAGCTCTTTTGCTAAACCCGGTGCCGGACCATTTGCTCCCACTTACAACCACTGATTGTGCAGGATCGGGGACTGGAGGACGTTTGGATCATGGACTCAGGATGCTCTCGCCACATGACGGGACATCGCAGATGGTTCTCCAGTCTCACTCCCCCGAGCTCCAAAGAGTACATCACCTTCGGGAACAGTGGTCAAGGGAAAGTAAGTGGCATTGGCTCAATTCGCATTTCAGACCATTTTTCTTTGAAGAACGTTGCTTTGGTTGGAAACTTGAACTTCAATTTGATTTCTGTTTCGCAACTTCTTGAGGATGGTTTGGAGGTGCGTTTTAAGAAGGGCAATTCTTCTGTGTTTGATTCTAGAGGGTCTTTGATTTGCCAGATATTACCTTTCGGTAAAGTTTTTCGGATTGACTTCTCTAGTTCTTTTGGCCCTTCTCGCTGTTTAATTGCTGGATCTTCTTCTGAGCTCTGGAAGTGGCATAGGAGGTTAGGCCATTTGAGTTTTGACCTGCTAGTCAGGTTGAGCTCTATGGACCTCATCCGAGGATTGCCCAAGCTTAAGATGGAGAAGGATCTAGTTTGCCATCCCTGTCGTCACGGGAAAATGGTTGCCGCTTCTCACTCACCTGTGACTCAGGTGATGACTTCGTATCCGGGCGAGCTGTTACACATGGACACTGTCGGTCCAGCTCGGGTACGCTCAGTCGGTGGGAAGTGGTACGCACTTGTGATTGTTGACGACTTTTCTCGATTCTCGTGGGTTTTCTTTTTGGAGTCTAAGGATGAAACTTTTCAATTTGTTCATGACCTGATTTTGAAGCTGAAGAATGAGAACAATGGTCGGATGCGAGCAATTCGCTCCGACAACGGCTCTGAGTTCAAGAACTCTCAGTTCGTCAGCTTCTGTAGTGATCAGGGTCTTGACCATCAGTTTTCTGCTCCTTACACTCCCCCACAGAATGGCGTTGTGGAACGAAAGAACCGCACGCTAGTCGAGATGGCCAGGACGATGCTCGATGAGCACAGGACTCCTAGGCGCTTTTGGGCTGAAGCCATGAACACGGCTTGCTATCTGGCCAACCGCATTTTTCTTAGAGCTTACCTTGGTAAGACATCATATGAGTTGCGGTTTGGCAGACAGCCCAAGGTGAATCACTTGCGAGCGTTTGGCTGCAAGTGCTTTGTGCTCAAGAAGGGAGGGCATTTGGACAAATTTGAGTCTCGTTGCTGGGATGGAGTTTTTCTTGGTTATGCTTTGCATTCTCGAGGCTTCCGTGTTTGGAACCTCGACTCCCAGCAGCTTGTCGAGACTTGCGAGGTTTCTTTTGATGAGTCCTTGCCTTCTTTAACTCCTTCTTTTGAGCTTTCTGGTGATGGTGAGCTCGGAGAGTCCATCTTCGAGGAAGATGAGGATACTCCAGCTGCTGATGAGGGTGGGCCTTCTGCACCTCCTGCAGAGCCCACACCTTCTGAGACTTCGACTGAGGACGAGGGCGGACCTCTGATCACTTCTTCCACTTCGATCGAGCCCCCTCAGTCGAGTCCAGAGGTGCCAGCTGCTGACTCCGGTGAGGTGACTTCAGATCACCAGGGATCCCGAGCAGTTCAGCGTGATCACCCCTCAGAGCTCATCATCGGTGATGTGTCTTCAAGAACCTTGCGTTCGTCTGTTGACTCTCTTGCTGTGTTTGCTGAATCTGCTTTTGTTGCATCTTTTGAGCCCAGAGACATTTCTCATGCTCTTTCTGACTCGAACTGGATTAATGCCATGCAAGAAGAGCTTGAGAATTTTGTCCGCAATCGGGTTTGGACACTTGTTGAGCTGCCACCAGGATGCAACCCCATAGGCACCAAGTGGGTGTTCAAGAACAAGCAAGGTGAAGATGGGGTTGTGGTGCGCAACAAAGCTCGACTAGTTGCCCAGGGTTTCTGCCAGAAGGAAGGTATTGATTTTGAAGAAACTTTCGCCCCTGTTGCCCGTCTTGAGTCCATTCGCATTCTTTTAGCTTTTGCCGCTTCGAAGGGTTTTAAGCTTTTTCAAATGGACGTCAAGAGTGCTTTTCTGAACGGGTACATAGAGGAGGAGGTTTATGTTAGGCAGCCCCCCGGTTTTGAGAACCCCAAATTTCCTCGACATGTTTTTAAGCTGCAAAAAGCTTTATACGGGTTGAAGCAAGCCCCCAGGGCTTGGTATGACCGGTTGAAGCAGTTTTTGTTGGGGAAGGGCTTTGTGATGGGTTCTGTGGATAAGACACTCTTCTTGCTCAGAGATGCTTCAGATTTTTTAGTCGCTCAGATATACGTGGACGATATTATCTTTGGCGGTACTACTAACGATCTTGTGTCCAAGTTTTCTGAGCAGATGCACAGTGAGTTCGAGATGAGCCTCATGGGTGAGCTCAAGTACTTTCTAGGGCTCCAGATCAAGCAGACCAAGGACGGCACCTTCATCCACCAGGGTAAGTACACTCGGGACATGTTGAAGAAATTCGACTTTGGTGGAGAGCTGAAGCCTCAGATGACCCCAATGGGTACATCTGGGGGCCTGGACAAGGACAAGAGCGGCGTCAAGGTCAACGAGAGAGAGTTTCGAGGGATGATCGGTTCACTGCTGTACTTGACGGCGACGAGGCCAGACATACAGTTCGCCGTTGGACTGTGCGCGCGCTTCCAGTCTTCACCACGCGCGTCTCATCGGCAGGCTGTCAAGCGCATCTTCAGGTATCTCACTTATGCGCCTGATCTTGGTCTTTACTATTCAGCATCATCTTCTCTTGATTTATCTGGCTTTTCGGACGCTGACTTTGGTGGGTGCCGGTTGGATCGCAAGTCGACTTCCGGTACTTGCCAATTTCTTGGTTCTTCTCTTGTCTCTTGGTCTTCTCGAAAGCAATCTGGAGTTGCTCTTTCGACCACAGAGGCTGAGTACGTAGCTGCTGCTAGCTGCTGCTCACAGCTGGTTTGGATGATTTCCACTCTACGAGATTTTGGGTTGTTCTTTCCTACCAGAGTTCCTTTGTTTTGCGACAGCACCAGTGCAATTAGTGTAGGGAAAAACCCATGTCTCCATTCAAAAACCAAACACATTGATGTGCGCTTTCACTTTTTGCGGGATCAATATGAGAAAGGTGTCATTGACCTTGTTCATGTTGATACCCATCATCAGCTGGCTGACATTTTCACCAAACCCCTAGATCAGTCTACCTTTGAGCGTTTACGAGGGGATTTGGGTGTTGTGTATCCTTTTTAGGATATTTTGCGTCAGTTTTCTTTCTTCTTTACTCTTTTCTTGAGTCTTTTTGTGTGTGTTCATATCATACATATTCACATATCACACTTTTGAGCCTGCTTCTGTTATATGATTGAACTGCTTTACTTATTCTAGCTGGTACATGCTTTTGATTACTTGTCAATGATCATGCTTTGTTTCAGTTCGCTTGATATGTCTGATATCTGTCATATGCATGGCTTTTACGCTTTCAACTTGAAAAATGATCACCATTGCTTCTGGTAACTAGCATGTGTAGGCTGAGTGCTTTTGCTATCTATTACATGCCTTGTAGCTAGTTCATCACATAGATGCAGATATGCAACTTGGACATCTTTATGCTTTAACATGGAAAATGTGCTATAAAAATGATAAAAATCAAAAATGAATGAAAATTCCATGCCTTTTTATGCTTGAGTTGAAAAGATCCAAGTGGGTTTGCCTTGTTGCATTGCATTGTTCTGGACTGCTTACCATAGCACTTTGGTATGAACTAGGACAGTGTAGTGTATGCCAAGACCAATGTCTTAAGCTTCTGATGGTCCAGTTCTGGCCTAGGCTTGACTTGGTCGGTTAGCATAAGGTTTGACATGCAAATAACCCTTGGCAAAAATGAAAAAGGAAAATGAAAAAGCCTGAACATTTAAAAGACAACAAGTTTGCTGAAGCACTTTGTCTTGGACGATGCTTATCTTGGTAGATATCAGTTAGTTTCTGCATCTCATGCTTTACCTTGCTTGTTAACTGGAAAATGTGGTGATGCCTTTGTTTGCAAAAACTGAAAAATGCGTGCTAAATGACTTTCTTTGGATATCATCTGTTGTACTGATCATGCCATGTGACTTCGACAGTATGTCTTTTGCTATACTTGTTAGATGTTGTAATTGCAGTCAATCATATCTAAGAAGCATGCTTTCTACACTCCACCAGCACCCCAGTTGCATTCATTGCATATTTTGAGGGGGAGTTGCATTTCAGGGGGAGTCAGTGTCGTTTGTAGAGTGCTTGATGAGTTCACTTGTCAACAAGGGGGAGAAATTTTGGTATAAGAGTTTAAGGGGGAGTTTTGGCTTTCTCTGGGATTTGTTTCAGGGGGAGTTTTTGTCCCATTTGTCCTTACTCTTTTGATATCCTTGTTGATGTTTCTGAGACTGCACTCATTTTGAGCTTTTACCTTTGGTTAACCATAATGACCGTCTCTTGCTTTTGTTCGGTTTTTGGTCATTAGGGTTAAACTTTTACTTTGTTTTCTTCTTCTTTGTTTTCTTGTGCTTTGTTTTCGTGTTTCCACAGTTGTTTGCAGGTACTGAAGAGCAGATGAAGAGAAGTGTTGACAATGCACTCATCAAGGGGGAGATTGAGGAGCCATGCTGAATAGCGTGGGCCTCATGGCTCCAGATGTGATGAGTCATTGTCAACGATAGTCAAAGAGGACTGAAAAGAGAGAGAAGACCTGCTGCGTCTGGGCCGCGTGTGACTCAGGTACACGGGCAGCGAGCGACTGTCGGGCAGAGGAGGCCGCGAAGTCGGGCTGGCCCAATCCGGGTACATGGGCTAGGAGCAGCAGAGGATCCACTGGACTGTTGACCGGGATTGACTCAGGTACACGGGCGGCGAGTGATTGCCGGGCTGAGGGAGCTGCGGAATCGGGCCGGCCCAATCCGGGTACCCGGTGCGAAGACGGTGGACGCTTTGTCAGTTTCGGCGCAAAACTGACGACCGTTGATTTCGGATCTGACCGTCCTGAGGCGAAGCCGTAGCTGCTACGAAAGCTCCGCATCAGGACAAGTTACCTTTATTTAGGTTTTTACTATTTTGCCTTTAGGCCCACAGTCTGACAGTCGAGTCTGTAAAAAATCCTAAGGGCATTTCGGTCTTTTCCATTTTTTTAGCGTCTGTAAAAAACCCCAGGGGTATTTCTGCATTTTACCCATTTATTGGGCTGCCTATAAATAGGCCCCAATCCCTAGGGTTAGGGTTAACTCACTTTAATCAAAATACCTGAGTTCACTTTCCCCACGTTTTTTTTGCCCCTGTTCATGTGAATGCCGCCGCCTATGCGAAGTTTTCCTGTTCGTCTCTGTCTTTCGTCCGGATTTATGTCTTCGGCACCTTGAAAAATAGTTTATCCATGTTTTATACTTCCTGCTACTTCCACCGAGTATTTTACTTGATTTAAATCTATTTTATGCCTCGGTTTTTTCGTCCCTGGCTCCTGTTCTTGTTTCGCTTTTATATATCGATGAAATCAACCTCTTTCTGGCTGTTGCATGGCTTGTCTGTAGCTACTCTGGCTTGAAGTGTATTTGTGTTTATCGTCTCATACTAGTTGCTGCAAGAAGCTTCAAGTCTTCTGTTTAATCTCAGCCTGCAATTTTATTGGGAGCATTGCGCATGTATTTTTCTGCAGTTTGTTTACAGAGTTCTTGAAAGCTTTTGTCCTGACATAAAGGCTATGAGCAATCTTTACTACTAGGCTGTGCACATAGCTGCGTGTCTAGTCTTTTCAAGTTTGTCTTGCTTTGCTGTTGATTATTGTCCATGCGGACTGCTGCTAGCTATTTTATTCCTATGTGTCAGGCATCCTGCTCATAGGCTTCAGCCTATGCTTGTTTAGCCACGAACAGGAAGCAAGAGTGCACTGCATTTTCAGTATTCGCAGCTACACATGTGTGGGCCCCACAGGAAGTTCTGTGCGCCATGATGGTCTGAAGTTTTTTCAAGCGAAGCTTTCAAACGAAGTCAGACAGCAGACTTCGTACGAAGGATGTTCGAAGTCTGCAGCACATTCTTCGTTATTCTCTT
Source organism: Zizania palustris (assembly GCA_019279435.1). Taxonomy (NCBI): domain Eukaryota; kingdom Viridiplantae; phylum Streptophyta; class Magnoliopsida; order Poales; family Poaceae; genus Zizania; species Zizania palustris. Next base: position 27,097,370 of record JAAALK010000079.1, read on the forward strand.
TCTGTGCTCTGTGTCGAAGTTAGGTTCGGATTTTTGGGCTTCGTCTGCATCCGCTGGCTGCAAGTAGGCTTCGCAGTGTTTTTTTATCCGAGGTCTTGTTTTGCAGTTGATTCCACTTGTCACATCTTTCGAAAGGAGGGGCTTCGCTGTTGTATTCGAAGCTCGCACGTTAGCTTCAAACATTTTTTTTAAGTACCAATTTTTGACGGAGGTTTCACTGTTTGGAGTAATTTCGTGGGACCCACATCGGTTTGTCCGTGTCCCAGTGTTCCGAACTTTGAAGCTCTGATTTCAGAGTATAGGCTCCGTAGTTGTTGTTTGCTTTCAAAGCTTGCTACACTCATCAACTTCGAAGCAGGATTCAGTACAACTGCATTGAAGTAGGCTTCGACACTGCATTCTTCGAAGCAGGCTTCGTCAAGTTCCAAACAGGAGACAAAACTTGAACAGTAAGATTCCTCGTTTTATGTGCACACATGATAAATCTCTATGATGATCGATTTTAGTGAAGCTTGAGTAATCCATGTCTTAAATGCTTTATTAAGTCTGCCTATTAGCACTGTGTTGGTGTCTTTTCAATTAGGACACCGGTCGTTTTTAGGCTAGATTATTTTTAGCTTTTGTGATCTGTTTACTTGTATGTGCTAAGTTTGTTGAGGTGCGTTGGGTGTTGGGAGCAGGCCATTGATTCGAAAGAATTTTTAAGGCGCCCATTCACCCCCCCTCTGGTCGCTACTTTCGGTCCTACATAGACCTGATTTGCCATGTCCTGATCAAATGAGTTTTCATGTAATTGGAAAATACAATGATCAAGGAGTATACTTTGTGCATAGAGTTTACATATGTTCAGATTTGAAACAACATGTAAATTCTGAAAATAATAGTCTTGACCAAGGTGCTTTAACTAATCATATTATCTCGAGAGTCTCTTGTTTTGATTTAAATACACAGGTTTGTTTTCAAGAAGGGGAGCCTTGTGGGCTACTTAGCAATGCCACAATTCCTACTCCAATATCTAAAAGTACAGATTCGATGGCATTTGTTCAACCAAAGGATTTGGTGAGTTGGTTTTCTTCAATTCACCACATGTTTAAAGAACAAGAGATACTGCACAATAATGGTTCTTTTGCTAGGAGTTGCATTGATGATGAACACAAGAACAAACCGAGGACGGTTTGCTGCCAAGAAGGAGAGAATGATGAGGACATCACCGGCTGGGATATAAATATAATAAAAACAAAAGTGCATGCTTTCTATATTCGATTTACATTTTATATATTTGAGAAAAGGTTGTTGCACCATAAGTTGTTGTTTTCAATTACAGAAATTATTACATGGAATAAGGGACGCGTTGTGAGAAAATCAAGGGCATGGAACATCGTGGAAGTTGATTGGGGACCAAGGCAAGGCCATCCAAACATAATATACAAGTTTGGGACATTACTTTTGTTCCAAGAAAAAATAGAAATAAAGTTCTACATGATTGAGAAGATGACTTGGATTCAGACCGCAGGGACAACACCGAATTCAAATGTGCATAACGTTTAAATGGAAACTCCGATTTTGATGATCTTGGACTTTTTGGAAAGCTTGATACGTCCTCTTTCCAACGGATCCAGCCACATATCCAGATTCCATCGGAGGAGATCACAATCACCAAATCAATGCGTGTTCCTTTTTTAGGCCGAACCAATTAAGCACGGAATTTCCATTTTGTAGTCAAACTGTTTTGGAAATAATTAGTCCTTTCTATATGTAATAAGTTTTCCAAACATTGGGAACGTCCCTAGGGCTATAAATAACCCTAGAGACTTCAGTTGTAATTCGGGTTTTGATTAGATAAAAGTTTAGCCAATGCTACTTATCCGTGTAAACCCGTGATCGGTTAGATCACCGGTTTCACGTTTCAAAACCCCAACTATCCCTTTGTGCGTCTTTCATATCCAGCAATTGTAGTTGCTCCTTTATCTTATTCTTGCTCGTTCTTCGATTGCTTGCAGGAACAAGGTTGATCACCGATAAGATCAACAACCCTTGGAGTTGGTGTATCGATCGCTAAGGCGCAACACGAACGTCTCGTACGGTTGTAGTCGGGTCGTCAACGTCGTCTCCTTCCAATCGAAGTTACCTTATCTTATCAACTCACTGAAAGATCGGGACATCCCATTCAACACCCATCAACTACCGGCGAGAGAACAAGAAGCGTGACAAGGCCTTCTTCACCGAGATGGAGAAGAGCTACTCCAAGCAGTCCACATCTTCTTCCTCTTCATCGAGCTCAAGCGATGAAGAGATCGTCATCAGGAAGGGGAAGGACAAGGACGATCCGGCAGGCCTTTGCTTCATGGCCTTCGGGGACAGACCGAAGAGCCGCTCACATCAGCGCCGAAGATCCCGCAAGAGCTTCTGCTCAATGGCTCTTAGGGATAAGGAAGAAAATAGATCCTCCGATGACTCCGACGACGACAACGAAAAGGTATCATCTTATGAACGCGAAATCGTTGATTTACTTGAAAGCAATCGTCAGGAGTTGAAATATCGGGAAAAACTGCTTAGGGGGGCTAAGAAAAGGATAGACGAGTTAGAGAGTGGGCTTGCCGTGGCCAACGGCAGAATTGAGAGTCTATCTTCTTCCCCTTGCTTGGGTGATAGCAGTGAGTGCCCGAAGTGTGAGGTGCTTCTGTGTGACCTGTCGACTCTGAAGTCCAGGTACACAAAAAGGGTTGATGAGAGGGACGCTTTGGCCACTGAGCTTGAAAGCGCTTAGTTGGAGCTGAAAGATGCTCAAGCCACTGTCGTCGCACCCTGTGCTGATTGCCCATCTCATCTAGCTGGTTTAGCTGAGCTGAAAGCCAAGGGCGATGAGCATTTGGTGGATTTGGAGAGAGTGAAAGCTGAACTTGCACAGACTAGGATAGAGCTTGAGACATTGTCAGTTCCACCCACTGTCTGTGAGAACTACCTGTCTCTTAGACTTGAGTTGATCAAGCTGAAAGCCGAGAAGTCTGTCCAGGTAGATAGCAAGTGTGAGACCTGCTTGTCTCAGTTGGAGGTTCTAGCTTCCTTGAGAGAGGAGCTAGCTGATTCTCAGAATGAGAACTTCTATCTCCATTCTATCCTAAGTTGGATCAGTGCCAGAGAGCCACAGCTCAGCATGATGATCCAGCAGTTCAAAAGGCAGGATGGGTTTGGGGTAGGTTACACCTACACCAAGGCTGACTTTGAGAGTGCCATTAGCCGGGCAGTGGAATGGAGTAAAATGACTCCTGAGCAGAGATATCCTAAGACTCACTCCACTGAGTCCTCCCAGGCTTGTCAGCCCAAGGATGGAGTGATCCATGAACCATCCAAAGCTCCATCCAAGAAACCTATCTGGGTTCCAAAGCCCAAACATCTCCACACTCCTCTAGACTCTCTTCCTGGACCCTCTCAGCCCAAGAAGACAACACCTAACACCACTAAGCCCAAGAACCCCAAGCCTCAACCACATCCCAAGAAGCCCACCTACCATTGTGAGTACTGTCAGAGAGACGGGCATCTTGCGGAGTTTTGCTTCAGGAGGAAGCGGGTTGAGAGAGCAGAGAGAGCTCGTGGTGATCAGGAGCAGTTCTACCAGCAGGGTGGTAGACTGCGGGTTCCTCGACGTGGGGAGAGGCTGGAGGCCAGGCCGCGTCGTGTAGGTGGTGGTAGGGGAGACGGCTTTCATGCCCGTGCTCCAGATGGTGGTGTTCGTTCCGGCAGAGCTCTAGGGCGTGTTGGCTACGGTCCTGGACCTAGTGGTCGAAGCTTTAGGCAGAACCGAGGACCGCGCTTTGAGCCGCGTTTTGATCCGGACCCTCATTATGATTTCCGCTTTCCGTCTTTTGAGCAGATGGCTCGACACTGGTTTAGCTCTTTTGCTAAACCTGGTGCTGGACCATTTGCTCCCACTTACAGCCACTGATTGTGCAGGATCGGGGACTGGAGGACGTTTGGATCATGGACTCAGGATGCTCTCGCCACATGACGGGGCATCGCAGATGGTTCTCCAGTCTCACTCCCCCGAGCTCCAAAGAATACATCACATTCGGGAATAGTGGTCAAGGGAAATTTTCTGAGCATATGCACAGTGAGTTTGAGATGAGCCTCATGGGTGAGCTCAAGTACTTCTTAGGGCTCCAGATCAAGTAGACCAAGGACGACACCTTCATCCACCAAGGTAAGTACACTCGTGACATGCTTAAGAAATTTGACTTTGGTGGGGAGTTGAAGCCGCAGATGACCCCGATGGGCACATCTGGGGGTCTGGACAAGGACAAGAGCAGCGTCAAGGTCAACAAGAGGGAGTTTCGAGTGATGATTGGTTCGCTATTGTACTTAACGACGACAAGACTGGACATTCAGTTCGCCGTTGGACTTTGCGCGCGTTTTCAGTCTTCACCGCGCGCGTCTCATCGGCAGGCTGTCAAGCGCATCTTCAGGTATCTCACGTATGCGCCTGATCTCGGTCTTTACTATTCAGCATCATCATCTCTTGATTTATCTGGCTTTTCGGACGCCGACTTTGGTGGGTGCCGGTTGGATCGCAAGTCGACTTCCGGTACTTGCTAGTTTCTTGGTTCTTCCCTTGTTTCTTGGTCTTCTCGAAAGCAATCTGGAGTTGCTCTTTCGACCACTGAGGCTGAGTATGTAGCTGCTGCTAGCTGCTGCTCACAGTTAGTTTGGATGATTTCCACTCTGCGAGATTTTGGGTTGTTCTTTCCTACCAGGGTTCCATTTTTTTGCGACAGCACCAGTGCTATTAGTGTAGGGAAAAACCCTTGTCTCCATTCAAAAACCAAACATATTGATGTGCGCTTTCATTTTCTGCGGGATCAATATGAGAAAGGTGTCATTGACCTTGTTCATGTTGGTACCCATCATCAGTTGGCTGAAATTTTCACCAAACCCCTAGATCAGTCTACCCTTGAGCGTTTACGAGGGGATTTGGGTGGTGTGTATCCTTTCTAGGATATTTTTGCGTCAGTTTTTCTTTCTTCTTTACTCTTTTCTTGAGTCTTTTTGTGTGTGTTCATATCTTGCATATTCACATATCACACTTTTGAGCTGCTTCTGTTATATGATTGAACTGTTTTACTTATTCTAGCTGGTACATGCTTTTGATTACTTGTCAATGATCATGCCTTGTTTCAGTTCGCTTGATATATCTGATATCTGTCATATGCATGGCTTTTATGCTTTAAACTTGAAAAAATGATCACCATTGCTTCTGGTAACTAGCATGCGTAGGCTGAATTTTCTTGCTATCTGTTACATGCCTTGTAGCTAGTTCCTGACTTAGATGCAAACATGCAACTTGGACATCTTTCTGCTTTAAAACATGGATATGTGCTATAAAAATGATGAAAAATCAAGAAAAATGAAAATTCCATGCCTTTTTATGCATAACTTAAAAAGATCCGGGTGGGTTTGTTTTGTCGCATTGTATTGTTCTGGACTGCATACCATAGCACTTTGGTATGAACTAGGATAGTGTAATGTATGCCAAGACCAATGTCTTAAGCTTCTGATGGTCCAGTTCTGGCCTAGGCTTGACTTGGTCGGTCAGCATAAGGTTTGACATGCAAATAACCCATGGAGAAAATGGAAAAGGAAAAAGAAAAAGTCTGAAAATTGAAATGATAACAAGTTTGCTTAAGCACTTTGTTGGAACGACGGATCGGACCAGCAGGTTTTCTTAGTGGAAATGAGAGTAGTGTATTCAATGCTCCTTGAGCCCGTGTTCTGCAACTACAGTTGAGGGGTATTTATAAGGCGCCCCGTCCAGAGGGCCAAGCGCCTCTGGACCACCAACGGATACACGGTCAACTGCCGGTCGACAGTACAGACAAAACGAGCTTTACATAGTACAGACAAGAATATTTGACTCTGGCAACGTATCAGCCGTGTTGGGCGCTGCCTACGCCGCCCGACACGGTTCACAGAATCGCGATCCTGTCCCCCGGTGTACTTGTCCAGTCCTTTTCCCGCCAGCACTCCCCCCCGGTTCGCTACTGCGGACCGGGGGAGGACCTCCGGCAATCCCCCCGGGAGGGTAGCCTCCGGCATGCTTCTCCCGGAGGGTGGCCTCCGGTGTCCCTCTGCCGGAGGGAGGCCTCCGACATCCTTCTCCCGGAGGGTGGCCTCCGGCGTCCTTCTGCTGGAGGGTGGCCTCCGGCGTCCTTCAGCCGGAGGGTGGCCTCCGGCGTCCTTCTGCTGGGGGGTGGCCCTCGGCTCTAGGCTTCGGACCCCCTGTTTGTGGGCCCCCCTTCAGCCATCGGGATTATCTCCCCCAACAGTAGCCCTCGCTTCTTTCCTCTTAGGAGCCCTGCATTAAGAGAGGGTGGAAGCGCACATGATAATTCCGACAACCTTCATAAGGGCGTAACTTACATTGAGGTGCCAAGTCTGGCCGCAGCGCGGCCCTCTTTGATGGACACGGAGAGGCTCCGAAGCAGGGAGGCGCGACTGGACCCAGAGGCCGAGGGCCGCTCTGAATCCTCTCTTCGACGGGTCGAGAGGAGTTTGACCGGTCTCGCGGGATGCACGCGCACCTTGGCCGGGGGCCTCTGGCCCCGAGGGGGCGGCTCGGTGCCGCCAGGAGCAGTTAATGCGTGCGCAAATGGCATCGGGGAGGCGAACCGTCAGGGAGCCGACACGGCCCGATGCGCCGGTTGGTCTTAAATGCGGTGCCATGCAACCGCCGCGTTCACATGCCGATCGATTCGGAAGAGGGACCGACGGCCTTGCGCTTAAATATAGCCCGCCGAGCGGCCTCCTCCCCCTTCTTCATCTTGTTGCGCTCATTCTAGCCACTTCAGCCACCATTAGTCTCGCTTCTAGAGCTCTAGGCCCCCTCTCGTTTCCTTGAGCAATGGTGAGGAGCGCCGTCCCGACAATGACAATGGATCCACGCTTCTTGCAACGCCAGATGGCGGCGGCGGCGACAGCGACGGACTCGTCGGAGGCGCGCGGCGCGCGCGAGCTCCGCCCTGCCTCAGAGCGGTTTCGGGAGCATACCCTGGAGCTCGGGCCATCCACGTGCACAGAGGTGTCGATCGAGCAAGCAACCAGGGCCCGCCTTGGCCCTGAGACGCCGGCGAGGAAGCCTGGTCGAGAGACGGCCCCGCAGCCACAAGAAGGCGAGGTCGTCGTTTTTGAAGCTTTCTTCGACGCGGGGCTGGGGTTCCCCGCTTCGGAGCTCCTCGCCGGGGTGTTGGACGCGTTTCACCTGGAGCTCCCGCAGTTATCTCCCAACGCCGTGGCCCGCCTCGCCATTTTCGAGTGGGCCATGCGCGCCGAAGGCTGCGAAGGGAGGGCGGAAGTCTTCGCGGAGATGCACGAAGCCCTCTGCCAGCCGGAGAAGAAAGGAGGCCAGATACTGGCCTTCGGGAGCATCAACTTCTAGCTCCGAAGGAAGTACACAGACTCCTTCCCGGCGAAGGCCACCAACGAAAGGTGGTACTCGAAGTGGGTGAAGCGGTGGTTTTACGTCCGTGTGGGGCTCAGCTCCGGCCTCGCCGGAATCCCGCGCCATATTTGGTTCCGGAGGGAAGCGTGCATCGAGACCAACGCCGGGTCGATCTCTGCGAGGGTCCAGCTTCTTCAGACCGTCGCCCGCCAAATGAGCATGCGGGACTTGGCGGAGGAGTTCGTGGCCCTCGAGATCCCTCCGCTGAAGGAGGAGTGGCCGGCGTCGCTCCAGAGCAGCCGAGACGAGTCGATGCCAGCGGAGCTCTCCCACCGGCTTGGTGAGTGTCCGCTTCCGTCATTTTTGTTCTTGTCCTTCGTGCTCGAAGGGTGCTCCGGCCCTGATGATTGAATGCAGGATCGCTCGTCGCCCAAACCCCCGAGGAGGTGGCCCGTTTGACGGAAAGGATTCTCGGAGTTCCTACTATGGCCGAGCGCACCCGGCGAATGGAGTTGGTGGGCTCTTGGGAGCGCTCCAACAGGGTGTGGGGGGCGCTCGAGCTCTCGCCCCCGCCCCTTCCGGAGGGCGAGGTCCTCCGGGACATTTCGAAGAGGAAGGTAAGCGACGCCGATGGTGGCCTCTCTCCGTGCCGCCCCAAGAAGAAGAAGATAGTGAAGGGGCCAAGGCAACTATCTCCGGGACGCTCTTCCGCCTCCCACTCCGAGTGCGGGGGTTCTAGTGACGGGGCCCAGTCAGAGTCAGGAGACCCCTTGATAATTCCAGACCCGACCCCGTCGGTTCGGCCGGGTGCCAGAAGGAGCGAAGACACTCTCCCTCGCTCGGGTTCAACGGAGCCTGCGCTTGGGGCTAGGCAGGAGGCGCCTGTCATTGGAGTGACGCCGTGTCCCGAGACCGCTCCCTCGCGCGGACCGGTTTCGGAGGGGGGCTCCGTCGGCTCCCGCGGGAGTAGGGCTACGGATAGCTTGGACCGCGGGGGGCTGGTCGACCCACTCGGCGCCATCGAGAAGAGTGCCAACATAGAGGCCGAGCTTGCCGCGGCGGCGGCGAGCTCCTCGGTGAATTCCATCGACATCCTCTTCTACCGCCCGAGCCCGTCGGAGCCCATCCAGCCTCCGGAGGGGCCTACCGACGCTGCGGACGAAGGTACAATAGCTTATCCATCCTTCCTCAAACGTTAGGGCCTTCTCGACCTTAGCTCTTGCCCGCCTGCACAGGCACATCGGCCCGAGGCATCGAACCATTCACCCCACTCCCCGATGACGCTCCGGACGCGAGGTCCGGAGCCCCTGTCGATGCGAGGGGGGCCCCGGGTCAGCAGGGCGAGACGGAGTCCGGAAACTCCGATAGGGCCCCTCTGGAGGCCGTCGAAGACGTTGAGGTCCGGCTTCAGCCCCTCCTGATCGTCGAGGCGCGCGCGGCACCGTGCCCCTCCTGCGCCCCTTCTTGGCAGATGGTGAGGACTTCGCGTCCAGGGTGGCCCCGGTCCATGATTATTATTTGCGGCTGCGTGAGGCCCCGGTGATAGATGAACTGGGGCTATCAGACGGCCTGGACCTCGGGAGGGCCATCGAGACGGCAGCAGCCCAGGTACCTTCTTTGAGTGTATTCGATGGATCCTTAGCTCTGGTAAGGTGGTTGCATTGGCGCAGGGGTAGCTGATTGATCTGCTTTCCGAACGCCAATGCCACGAGGCGGACGCCACGGAACTCGCGGCCTGGGTGGCTACCGCGGAGAGGCTGGCTCGCGAGCGGTCATCGGAGGTCGAGGCCCTTTGGCTCCGGGCAACAAGGGTCGAAGCGCTCGAGGCCCGAGTGGCAGAGATGGACTCCCTCAAGGCCCGCGTCGCGGAGTTGGAGGGGCTCCGCGCTCGGGCCGCCTGAGCTGATGAGCTGGAAGCGGAGATCGACGCCCTCCGAGCCCGAGCTGTCGAAGCGGAGGGGTTTCGATCCCGGGCTGCGGAAGCGGAGCGGCTCGAAGGGGTGGTGTCCCGGCTCCGGACCCAAGCCTCGGAGGCGGCAGCTAAGGCCGAAGCCCTCGAGACCCGGGTGGCCTAGATAGAGCGGGTCGAGGTGGACCTCAACACCCGGAACGGGGAGGTGACCAAGGCGCTTGCCGAGGCCGGGAAGACGGCGGCTGACGCCGCAGAGTCCCTCCGGAAGGTGCTGGCGCGCTACGGCACTGGCTGCGGCACGTTTGACATCGCTCGGGAGCCCCTGGTCCGTCGGGTGAAGTTTATCCAGGCCGCCATCTGGCAAATACACCTTACCATGGCGCAGTACGGCGAGGTGTCCGCTCGTGTGGCCGCTTATGGGATCCTTCGGCATCTCGAGTCATCTGGGCTTCCGCTTCCTTCGTCTTCGAGCCTGCATCTGGTTTCCTTCGTGGGGGATCACCTCCGAACGCCGAGCCTTGCACTGAATCAGTCCTGGAGGGTGCTCAAGGCGGTCTGGCAGACCGAGGGTCCTGAAGCGATCAAGGCTTGGCTGGAGGAGGCGCTCCGCACACGTGGTCCTCCGGCTCCCTCGAAGCCTTCGGCCTCGGCCCGCTCACCGGACCCGAAGGTGTAGCTTCTTCAAAGTCTATCGTTGTCTTAGCCTGTAATAGCTTAGGAAACTTAATCATATATTAATAAAGAGTACTTTCTGGGGCTCACTCAGGGTGTCCATGGTTGCGACTGTGATGTCGAAGTGCTTGATTTTGATGACGCCCTTCGACATCGATGGGCTATCTTTGAGGCTCTGAGAGCGAACTGGCCTACGCGCTTCGTTCTTCCCCGTAGTAGCGACAGGAGCGCGGACCCCGACATCCTCCGAGGGGTTCTGAACCATGTCAAGGAAGAAGAAAGAGGGCCCCGCTCCCAGTCTTCGTCTCCCGAACCGGTTGACTGGTTTTATGCGGAAGCCAGTTTGGACGAAGCGCCCCCCGGGGGGGCGATCTGCGTAGCTGGGCCCAACTTCAAGAAGACCAGAGGGCCTTTCGTGCCCAGAAGAAGGAGGAGGAAGGAGAGGTCCGCGCGAACCGCGCCCGGGCCTTCGACCGAAGCGTGTTCTTGCTCGGGTGGCCCCTCCGACCGAGGGGCCTTCGGTTCTTGCTTGGCTTGGATGAGAACTTCTCTTGATTCCCTTTTTTCTATCTTTGATTTGTAACAAACACAGTACGCCCTCCATGTTTCCAATATGTGCGGTTAAAGTCTTTCGCCTTGCTCCTTCCCTTCCCCCTTGTTGAAGTCCTTCGCCTTGCTCCTTCCCTTCCCCCCTCCTTAGCGGGTAGTCGGTTTGCTGGCTGGGCGCTAACCAGCTAGGAGGAAGGCGCGGTGAATGCATCTCGCAGACGAGGGTGGCATACTTCGTACGGGACCTAGGAATCCGAGTGCAAGGGTGCGTCGAGCCGGAGTTCGGAACTCAATATTGAGGGTGCTTCGGGCCGAGGATCGGAACCTGGTAGTGAGGGTGCTTCGAGCCGGAGCTCGGAACCCGATAGTGAGGGTGCGTCGAGCCGGAGCTCGGAACCCGATAGTGAGGGTGCGTCGAGCCAGAGCTCGGAACCCGATAGTGAGGGTGCGTCGAGCCGGAGCTCGGAACCCGGTAATGATGGTGCGTCGAGCCGGAGCTCGGAACCCGATAGTGAGGGTGCGTCGAACCGGAGCTCGGAACCCGATAGTGAGGGTGCATCGAGCCAGAGCTCGGAACCCGGTAATGAGGGTGCGTCGAGCCGGAGCTCGGAACCGGATGCTTCGGTGAAGTGAGATTCTGAGAGTCGTTACGCGTTTCGTTCGGGGCGAAAACAATTGTCTGGTGACTTTATTACGTAATTTGGATACAAAAGCGGGTACTATCGGCCGCTATTGGAATGTACTGACGATACTACGGAAAATAACGCTTCAGGTGCTCCGCGTGCCAAGTATGCTTCAGCTCCTCGCCTTCTAGGGTGGCGAGCCGATAGGAGCCTAGTCTCCCGGACCTTGTTACAATATACGACCCTTCCCATTTGTTGCCCAACTTGGTGGGAGTGACCACGGTGCGAAGGACGAGGTGCCCTGGTTGGAACTCAGTGCGCTTGACCTTGGGGTCGTACCATGCCTTGGTCTCCTTCTGATACTGAGAGAGGTTGGCGACGGCTCGGAGCCGTGTCTCTTCGGCTAGGTCGAGGGAGACGTTGCGCTCGCCGTTGGCTTCGGGCGCTGTGACGCGTAGCGAACCGGCTTGGAGCTCCGTTGGGGTCATTGCTTCGTCGCCGAACAAGAGGCGGAATGGAGTGAAGCCGGTGGCCCGGGAAGTGGTTGTCCGGATGGACCACAAGATCTTCGGCAGCTCATCGGGCCATAACCCTTTGGCTAAGCCGACGATGCGTTTATTGAGGCCTGAGAGGATGTGCCCATTAGCTCGCTCCACGGCCCCGTTAGACTGGGGATGCCGCACGGCGGCGAAGCAGAGCTGGACTCCCAATTCGTCGCAGAATGCCCGGAAAGTTCCAGCGTCGAACTGCGTTCCGTTGTCCTATGTGAGCTGCTTGGGTACTCCGAAACGGCACACGATGTTCTGCCAGAAGAATTTCTGGACGCTTCGGGATGTGATGGAGGTCAATGGCTCCGTTTCGACCCACTTGGAGAAATACTCGATGGCGACAACGGCAAAGCGCAGGTTTCCTTTCACTCTGGGGAGTGGCCCGATGAGGTCCATGCCCCAGCAGGCCAGAGGCCACACAGGGGGGATGGGTAGTAGGCTTGCTAGAGGTCGGTGACTGCGCCGCCCCATCCACTGATAGCCCTGGCAGGTGCGGACGAGTTCTTCGGCATCGGCAACGATAGTGGGCCAGTATACACCCTGCCGGAGAGCTTTGCCTGCGAGGGCCCGTGGTGCCAGGTGGCTCCCGCACAGCCCCCTGTGGATTTCTCGGAGCATGGCGACTCCGTCCGAGTGTGAAATGCAGCGGAGTAACGGGGAGCATACTCCGGACTTGTATAAAATGCCATTGATGACCTCGAATGACCTCGCACGGAGCTGTAGGCGAGCTTGGCCTGGGCTAGGATGATCATCTTCGCTACCTGCGAGCGTGCGCAGGATGGGCTCCCGCCAATCGGTATCGACCATACACAGGACTGGAGCTGGCCGGGGTGGCGGCGGGGCTCGTCCGAGGGGGCCTCGCTGCGAGGGGGCGCCGAGGGTTGGGTGATCTCCTCGAAAAAAGCCCCTGGTGGCAAGGCTTGAGCTCCTGCCCCGGCTTTGGCGAGGGCATCAGCTTGGCCGTTTTCGGCTCGTGGGATGTTTTGGACGGATATACCCTTGAAGGATGCCTCGAACTTGCGGATGGAGTCGAGGTAGGAGACAAGGTCTGGATGCTTAGCCCGGAAACTCTTGTCGATGTGCCCGACGACTACTTGGGAATCGGTCTTAACGGCCACACGCGCGGCTCCCAGCGCGTGCGCCTTGCGGAGACCCAAGAGGACCCCTTCGTACTCGGCGATATTGTTCGTGGCCTTGAAGCTTAGCCGAGCAGAATACAGGGCCTGCTGGCCGGAGGGGGAGACGATGACTGCTCCGGCCCTAGCCCCTGAAGCCTGGTAAGCACCGTCCGAAAAGACGGTCCAAACCCCCTCGCTTGCTTCGACGCCTGCGGGCTCGGGGGCCATCATCCACTCCGCGACGAAGTCGGCGAGGATTTGGGACTTGATGGCTGTCCGGGCGACGAAGGAGATCCCGAACGGGGCCAACTCCACTGCTCACTTTCCGATGTGGCCGGTGGCGTCCTTTTTCCAGAACATGTCACCTAGCGGGTAGGCGGTCGGGATGACGACATCGTGCGCCAGGAAGTAGTGTCGGAGCTTCCGGGAAGCCATGACGAGGGCGTAGGCCACTTTTTCGAGATCGGAGTACCTAGCCTTGGCTCCGGCGAGGGCTTCAAAAATGAAGTAGACGGGGCGTTGGATCAGCCTCCCGCCGAGTTCCTCCTCTTGGATTAAAGCCGCACTCGCTCCATTGCCAGAGGTGGCGAGGTAGACCAATAAAGGGCTGTCGGCCTGGGGTGTGGCGAGGGCCACGAGGCCAGAGAGATATGTCTTGATTTGCTGGAAACAGTCCTGACACTCGGGGGTCCACTCGAAATGCTTAGAACCTCAGAGCGCCTTAAAGATGGGCAAACTTCGCTCTGCTGATTTTGCTAAAAATCGCCCGAGGGCCGCCAACCGCCCGGCCAGCTTTTGTGCTTGCTTCAGGTTCTGAGGGGGGGCCATGTTCTGCAACGCCTGAACTTGCGTTGGACTGGCTTCGATGCCCCGGCTGGAAACGAGGTACCCAAGCAGCTTCCCTGCGCGTGCTCCGAAGACACATTTGTCCGGATTGAGCCGGATTCCACACCACCGGAGGCTATCGAAGGTCTCAGCTATGTCCGCGCCGTGGTGGCTCTTGGTGGCGCTTTTGATGACGATGTCGTCCATGTATGCTTCCACATTGCGCCCTAACTGATGGCCTAGGGCTTTGGAGATTAGTCTTGAAAAGGTGGCCCTGGCATTGCGAAGGCCGAAGGGCATCCGGAGGTAGCAGAATACTCCGGCTGGGGTGACAAAACTTGTTTTCACCTGGTCCTCGGGCCTTAGCCAGATCTGGTGGTATCCGGAATAAGCATCGAGGAAACTGAGGAGTTCTGCTCCGGCTGTGGAGTCAACTAGTTGGTCAATGCGAGGCAGGGGGTAGGGGTCACGGGGGCAAGCTTTATTCAGCGAAGTAAAGTCGATACACATGTGCCACTTGCCAGATGTTTTCTTCTGGACAAACACTGGGTTAGACAACCAGTCGGTATGACTCACTTCCCGGATGACCCCTACTCGAAGCAGCTTCTCCGTCTCAGCCTTGGCGAGCTCAGCCCGTTCGGTGGAAAGTCTCCGGAGCCCCTGGTGAACCGGCCGTGCCTTCGGGTCGACGGCCAGCGAGTGCTCGATGATCGAGCGGTCGACGCCGGTAATGTCTTCATCGGACCATGCGAAGATGTCGAGGTTGTCGCGGATGATGGCTTCGAGCTGCGCTGACACCTCCGGTTCCAGACCCCCTCCGAACTTGATCGGGTACTCCTTCCCTCCTTGGGTCAAGGTCTTGGTGATGATTTCCCCTTCCGGGAGAGGCTTGGCGGGGCGGCCCTTCTGCCCGGGGTCCCCGCCTCCTGTGAGGTCGGCTCCTTCGGTGCCTTCGCGGACACTGTGAATCTGTCGTGGCTCCAACGGCGCTGAATGGTCGTACTCGACCCGGCGGGCTGTGGCCTGGTCACTCAGGACTGACAACACCCCCCAGGAGTCAGCATCTTGAGGCAGAGGTAGTTGTGGTGGGCGATGGCTCCAAAGTGATTGAGTATCCCCCTTCCGAAGATAGCGTTGTAGGCGTACGGAGCATCGACTACGTCGAACAGGATCTCTTCACGGCGCTGGAGGGGGGAGTCGCCGAAGGTCACCTCTAGCAGGACCTGGCCCAGGGCGTCGAGTGGGGGGCTCGCGAAGCCTTGGAGCGGGCGCGAAGCTGGCAGTAGGTGCTTGCGCGACAGGCACAGCCGATCGAAGGCCTGCACGAAGATGATGTCAGCAGAACTCCCTTCGTCGACCAGTATGCGACGTACCTTAGCTCCAGCGATGTCTGCTGAAATGACGAGGGGGTCGACGTGCGGGAATTTGACTCCGGAGGCATCTTCAGTGGTGAAGGTGATGGGGACATGAGACCACTCCGGGAGGGTCGAGGGGTCGTACGTGTCGATATGTCCGACCTCCCGAACATAGTCTCAGCGCTGCCGCTTGGAAAGAGCCCCTAGGGCTCCCCCTCCGGATATGGGGAGGACCACTCGCTTCCCTCGATCCGGGGCACCCTCGAGCTTAGGGGCCGGGACCCCGCCGAACTCCGGGACCGGGGTCAAGGCCTCTGGCTCATCGCGGCGCCCCACTACCTAGACCGCTTCGGGGCGAGGGGTAGGGACCCCCCTGTCGGTGGAGCCGCGACCGGCATTGCGCTCGAGGTAGTCGCTGCGAAGGGCGAGTATGGTCCGGCAGGAGTCGGTGTCGTGGCTCTGGTTCTTGCCGTGGACGCTGCAGTAGAAGGCTTCTCCGGAAGGCGTTCGGGGCGAAGGCTTGGTTCCGACTGGGCGGCTTCCGCCGGGCGTGTGCAGATGCTTGGCGGGGGCTCGGGGGGTAATGCTGAGGACTTCCCCCCGAAGGTGCTTTCGGCCCCGTCGAGAGTCCCGATGGACGGAATCCTGCCGCCCGGGCTCCTGGCAGCGGAAGTCGGAAGCGTGGCATGCGCCCCGGCTGGGGTCTGGGGGGGCTTCATATGTCCTGGCGCTCAGGGCCCGGATGGGGACTATCATCGCTTGCCGGCGCATCTGGCCCTCTTCGGACCGGACATACTCCTCGAAGTACGTCATGAGTTGTGCCACCGAAGAGATGGGCTTCCGGTGGAGTTTGTCGAGGAGGCCTTGATGGGTGACGCCTTCTCGGGCCGCATCGATGGCGGAGGAAGCCGAGAGCCCCTTGATCTGGGCCTTGGTGTGTGCGAAGCGCTGGGAGTACTGCCACAAAGTTTCCCCGGGTTGCTGCTTCACTTGGAAGAGGCTCCCGGTGGACATGGGGGCCACGAAGGTCCCCTGGAAATTGTTGACGAACTTCTTCCTCAGCTGCTCCCACGAATGAATGGTCCCGGGTCAGAGCGACCAGAACCACCGGAGAGCGATCCCTTCGAGCACCAGGGGGAAGCATTTAGCCATGGTGTCCCGGCTCCCCCCGGACGCTTCTATTGCCAGGGCGTAGGAACGGGAGAACTCCCCAGGGTCAGAGTCCCCGGAGTACTTGGGAAGCTTGGCGGCGCGAAACTTCGAGCCGAAGCGCACCCTCTGAAGATCTGGATGCAGGGGGGACTCCTCGTCATACGATGGGTTCTCTTCGTCCGCTGGATCTTCGTCGTCGCTCAGCGCCACGGCCATAGCTTTCGCGGTGCGGAGGGGCTCTGGAGGGAGGAGCGACGCCTCCTGGTGCCATAAGGCCAGTTCTGCCTTCAGCCGAGCGTTCTCGGCGGCCAGGGCATCGGCTTGGCTCCCACTTCCTCCTGAGGTGGTGTCGGGGTCCCGTGAGCGGGCGTAGTCGGTCCGAAGGGACACCACTAGGGGTCCGCCTACAGCGTGCTGCTCCGGCGGTTCCTCCGGCAACCCCGCCAGGTTGACGGAGGTCGGCTCAGGTATGCCGGTAGGGCCTCTGGCCTCGGGTGTCCCTTCCGGCGCCTGGGTTGGCTCCAAGGAGGGCGCCCCGACCGGAGCAACTGCAGGGGCCGAAGGGCCAGGGCCGGGGATCGCGGCGGGCTTGACCCCGGCGGTGCGGGCTGACCGGCGTGGGGGAACCGCGCTTGCTCCCTTTCGACTTGACATGCTTTGGTGAGTGGGTGTAGAGGACGCTAGCTTCTTGGACTAAGGTCCCCACGGACGGCGCCAACTGTTGGAACGACGGATCGGACCAGCAGGTTTTCTTAGTGGAAATGAGAGTAGTGTATTCAATGCTCCTTGAGCCCATGTCCTGCAACTACAGTTGAGGGGTATTTATAAGGCGCCCCGTCCAGAGGGCCAAGCGCCTCTGGACCACCAACGGATACACGGTCAACCGCCGATCGATAGTACAGACAAAACGGGCTATACATAGTACAGACAAGAAGATTCGACTCTGGCAACGTATCAGCCATGTCGGGCGCTGCCTACGCCGCCCGACACGGTTCACAGAATCGCGATCTTGTCCCCCGGTGTACTTCTCCAGTCCTTTTCCCACCAGCACTCCCCCCCAGTTCGCTACTGCGGACCGGGGGAGGATCTCCGGCAATCCCCCCGGAGGGCAGCCTCCGGCATGCTTCTCCCGGAGGGTGGCCTCCGGTGTCCCTCTACCGGAGGGAGGCCTCCGACATCCTTCTCCCGAAGGGTGGCCTCCGGCGTCCTTCTGCCGGGGGTGGCCTCCGGCGTCCTTCAACCGAAGGGTGGCCTCCGGCGTCCTTCTGCTGGGGGGGGGGGTGGCCCTCGGCTCTAGGCTTCGGACCCCCTGTTTGTGGGCCCCCCTTCAGCCATCGGGATTATCTCCCCCAACACACTTTGTTTTGGACAATGCTTATCTTGGTGGATATCAGTTAGCCTTTGCATCTCATGCTTTACCTTGCTTGTCAACTGGAAAATGTGGTGATGTTTTTGTTTGCAAAAACTGAAAAATGCGTGCTAATGACTTTCTTTAGATATCATCTGTTGCACTGATCATGCCATGAGTCTTCGACAGTATGTCTTTTGCTATACTTGTTAGATGTTTGTAATTGCAGTCAATCATATCTGAGAAGCATGCTTTCTACACTCCACATGCACCCCAGTTGCATTCATTGCATATTTTGAGGGGGAGTTGCATTTTAGGGGGAGTCTGTGTCTCTTTTGAGTGCTTGATGAGTTCACTTGTCAACAAGGGGGAGATATTTTGGGATATGAGTTTAAGGGGGAGTTTTTGTCCCGCTTGTCCTTAACTCTTTTGATATCCTTGTTGATGTTTCTAAGATTGCACTCATTTTAAGCTTTTACTTTATTTTCTTCTTCTTTGTTTTCTTGTGCTTTGTTTTCGTGTTTCCACAGTTGTTTGCAGGTTCTGAAGAGCTTGAAGTGAAGTGTTGACAATGCACTCATCAAGGGGAGATTGAGGAGCCATGCTGAATAGCATGGGCCTCATGGCTCTAGATATGATGAGTCATTGTCAACGATAGTCAAAGAGGACAGAAGAAGAGTGAAGATCTGCTGTTTCATGGGTCGCGTGTGACTCAGGTACACGGGCAGCAAGCGACTGTCGGGCAGAGGAGGCTGCGAAGTCGGGCTGGCCCAATCCGGGTACATGGGCCAGGAGCAGCAGAAGACCCACTGGGCGGTTGACCAGGATTGACTCAGGTACACGGGCGGTGAGTGATTGCCGGGCTGAGAGAGCTGCGGAATCGGGCCGGCCCAATCCGGGTACCTAGTGCAAAGCCGGTGGAGGCTTTATCAGTTTCGGCGCAAAACTGACAACCATCGATCTTGTATCGGACTGTCCAGAAGAGAAGTCGTAGTCGCTACGAAAGCTTAGCTTCCGGATAAGTCATCTGTATCTCTAGGCCCACAGTCAGTCAGTCGTGTCTGTAAAAATTCCTAAGGGCAGTTGAGTCTTTTCCTTTATTTTAGCATCTGTAAAAACCCTAAGGGGCTGGTGGAATATTCCTAGTGTTGGGCTGCCTATAAATAGGGCCCCAATCCCTAGGGTTAGGTTACCCCCTTCCAGAATTCACTTTTCAATCTATTAGGTCATTCTTCTTTGTTCCCTACATCTTTCTCTCTCCTGTGTGCTGCGAGGCTTCTGTTCCAGACATTTTTTGTCTTGCATTTATTTCAGATCTTCTTGATGCAGTAAGCTTCTATTCTCTGAACGTATGCAGCAAATCTACAACAATTTTTATGGCATTGTTTCACGCGCACAACTATTATTCTTGAGAAGTTTCGTCTCTGTTGCATTTGTTCTTCACGAGGAGTACTAGTTCTTGCTGTTTGCAAGTAGTACTACTTCACTGTAGCAACAGTACTCTAGTACTCTAGGCTTGCTTTTTCCCGCGTGGCTTTTTGATCGAGTTGACAGGGCCAAAGTCCCTTTTCTGGCTGTTTCTGGCGAAGTGTAACACCCCAAATTTTTCAAACAATAAAAATATTATTTAATTCAATTTCCTAGATTTTATATTTCTGAAAATACCTTTAATACCCTTTTATACCCTTTTGAACTACATCATAGAGTTAATGACCAAACCAGGAGCTGAAAATTTTTGTATAAACTCCCAAGGCCAAAATATATTTTTGAGAATTTTTACAAATTTTTATCCACTCTGGAAATACCCCAAAATATTTAATCCATTTTCTGCAATTATTTTAAATCTGAAAACCTTGGAAATAGTAATGGGCTTCTCCCCTCCCTTTCTCCCTCTCCCGGCCGGCCCAGCCCGCTACCCCGCTCACCTTAGGCTGACAGCCTGGTCCCACCTGTCGGCGTCGAATGCCTCCCATCGCGCGCGCGCCCGACGCCACGGCCCCACCCGTCAGTCGCCTCCCTCACTCGTTCGCGCTCACTGGCAGGTGGCCCCCACCTGTCGGATTCGTCGTCCCCGCGAGATCTGCCCCCAAATTCCCCTCCTCACCGGCCGAAGCCCTAATATCGCCTCAGATCCACCCCCGCTGACCCCCTCCCTTTAATCTATCGCCGACAATGAATTCCCCTCAACGCGCCGACCGTTTCCCCCTATTAAACTCGGCCGATTCGCGTCCAGGTTCGATGAACTGCGTTCAACCCGAGCTCGCCGGCGTCAAAACGCATTTATCCCCGGCCACCGTCAATTGCGCCCTCCCTGCCCCCGTCGGTACCCCTATTTAAACCACTGCCCTCCACCGCATTCGGTTCACGCGTCCAATTGCACTCAGACCTAGCAGAGCGCCCGCACTCCGCCTTTTAGCGCATTCCTCCTGTTTCACCTCCCGCCACCACTCACCGTCGCCTCGGACCACCTCTGTCCGCGCCTCCGCCACCAACGTGACCGCAAGGACGTCCCCGACCTCGCCCACCCCTCCATCGACGCCGGACCCCGCCGGATCGCCATCGCCGCCAAGGAACCGAAAGCCTTCGCCGCCTCCGCTCGTCGCCGGCCTCACCCCGTCGACCCCGGACCACCGCAAGGGTACCCTCTTGTTCCCCTTGGTACCCTCCTTCCGTTTTTAGTCCTAGCTAGACTAGATAACCCTCGCCGTCGCCGGAATCACTCACCGTTGCATCGCCGGAGTCGGGGAAGAAGGGGTACTTCGCCCCCCGACACACGCCGTGCCGGATTCAATCCCGGCCGTGCGATCCAGATCCAACGCCAGTGATTAAATCATCTGTTCGGTTTAATCCGGGCCGTCGGATCTGAGCGAAGCGGTACGGTGCGATCCCATGCGTTCGTTGGTATTTAAAACCCTCGTTCGATCTCCGCCGTTCATCGCGTACCGGTTCAAACGTTTTTATCTCAGCCGTCCACGTCATTTTAACTCCCCCCGCCTCGCCCGTGACCGCCCGATCGCGATCCAACGGTGGATCTCGATCCGGCGCACGCGCACAGTGCGCGGGTTCACCGTGGGCCTGGCTCACCATGGACCCGAGAGGATTTAAATTTGAAAATAAATTCCAGAAAAGGTTTAAAACTTGTAAAATTCATATCTGGCGCATTTGAGCTCTAAAAATTGCCATTCCAATTTCAGAAAATTCATAATATTATTCTCTACATGATTATACAATAAAAACAGTAGGTTTACTTTGGACATTTCATGTTTATTCAAATGAATATTCAAATGCCTTTAGGGTTAAAATATAAATTCAAATATTTAAACTTCAGAAAAATTTATATTTAATTCCTTTCTGTCCATGTACTGAAAACCATTAAATTAACATGAACTTTCCATTTAAAAATTTATTAGGAAACTTAATATGACACTATTCACATTTAAACACCCCTTTCTAAAAAGGACAACTTTTCATTTTTCCTTTAAAATTATTTATGAAATAAATCTCAGAACCTTAACAATTAAATTTATTTTTAATCAAACCAACTTTAACCTATGTGCTTATCATGTAATATTATATTGTTTGATTGAATGTTGTGTTCATTTTATTTTATTAAAAGACTACGACGCCACCGAGGAGCCAGAATACTTCCCGGAAGTCCCTCCCTCGCCTTTCGCTGAACAAGGCAAGTCACCAACCCAATCTTTTCAACATATTGAACCCATGTTTGATTAAACTATCGCTAAAACACATAGGTTATATACATGCATTAGTCAAATGAACCCTTACAATATATTTATTTAGGATCCCCCGACCTTGATGTGCAACCCAAGCCATGCTCTCTAGCCTAAACTCCTTGTCACCATATGATAAATGTTATTAGCTAGTGTCCAATGTATCGACACGATCGCTATAGGATAAAAATGAGTCGTAGTACATGGTTCTACTATATGATCCCCATTGTTTCTTATCTATGGAATTCTGTCGGTGTTGGAGTTGTGGTTGTGAGTGAATGCATGGTGGGTTCCGGGTGCAAGCTAGGGCATTGGTCGGTAGCACCCGGGGCACTATAAGGACCGGTCTGAGGGATCCGTTGCAATACACTTCCGTACTAACCACAAGTCTAGTGGGTAAGTCCTAACTAAGGTATGGAGTGTTCCAAACCAAGGCCACCATTTGGAGATGGGTCAAGCAGCACCTGCGGGTGGCTTGTACCAATGTGGCGCAAAAGGGGGTGCGACGTTAGCCGGGATGCGGCCCGGCGCGCCGGTGAAACCTAGAGCGGGTGGTTATCGCTTGGAGCATTTCATGCCGAGGTTTTGGTACGAGTTCCCGTGGTATGGGTCATCTCGTTTGGGATGAGTGCGTGCCTTGTGGGTACAGTAGTACATCTCTGATCAGAGTCTTAAATCTTTTCGAAAAGCCGAGCCCACGGTCAAGGGCGGGTTGCGTGACATCCCACAGTTAGATTACTTGAATATGTAAGTGCATGATGGTTTGACATGTAAGGACTGTTGTGCGAGGAGGTAAAACGTACTCCTCGAGTTAGATGGTGTTGTTGATGCTCATGTTTACTTTTCCGCATGATTAAAACTGACTACACTAAATGCAATAACTGAAAATGTACTTTTCCGCACTGTTAGCCATTACCCTTCTTTGTTTATTATCCTGCATTATTACTTGCATTTGCGGTGGCTTGTTGAGTACTTTTTGTACTCATACCCGTTGGACCCCACAGAGGATGCTTATTATGAAGACGGTCTGGAGTAGCGACCCAGTCAAGAAGAAAGATCCTGAAGAAGGCGTTCGTCATGCTTTTTAATTATTTTTATCATTTTTATTAAACTCTGATGTAATAAATATGGTCTGCGCACCATGAATACTGTCGTATGTACGATTGTCGCATGATGAACCTCTTGTATTATTGTTTTTCTTTGGAAATTCAATAATGTTCCAATTTTGATAAATCGGGGTGCCACAAGATGGTATCAGAGCCGACTTGACTGTAGGAAGCCAAACAGACCCGCCTAGCCATTAGCCACAGGAAATTATTTCTCAAAAACCTACTTTATAAACTTTGTTCCTCTCCTCACTTTTATTCAACTTGCTGTTTTGTAGATGTCTGTCTACCAAGTCCACAGCTACTGCCGCCACTATGAGGGCTTCGTCCGGGAGCTCCGTATGATGCCCACCTTCCTCGGGTTCCTCTTCGAGCCCGAATTTCAAGGAGTGTACCCCGACGAGTTCGCCGGACCTTGTGACGTCTCCCTCATCGTCCACGGCTCCGGAGAGCACCTGCCGCCCTACACCACCGCACTTGGAGGCCCGACTTTCGACGTCGCGTGCCAACGAGTCGCCCTCCAGGCCCTCATGGAGCTGAGGATGATCTATGATGATCGTCTTCAGAACTCGTCCTTCCGGCTTGTGCCGAAGCGTACTCCCGGCGCCCACCGTAGCATCTACCTCGGAGTTCACTCCGTGCGTGATCCGGTCATGGCCCGGCAATCGCGTCTTCTACAGGCTATGGACGATCTCCATACCGAGGCGGTGCTCGACGCCGATGAGCACCATGAGGCGGTCGAGTTTCTTCGTGAAGAAACGAAGAACTTGATCCAACAGAATGGCGAGCTGCAGCGCAATATCATGCAGCTACAGAAGGATATTGCGGAGATGGTTCCTCTTCTTCCGAGGAAGAAGAAGCCCATCCGTGAGCCCCTCCCTCTCCCAAGAGGATCCCGCCACACCCCTCTCCCACCAGACCCTCCACCAGCGCCCCTGCACCGCGCCCCGGCCTCATCTCCGACCCCATCATCGAGAACTTTCTCGAGCCCACCATCCCTCTGGAGCCGCGTACTCGTGGTTCCGAGAGCACGGAGACCGCCTACCGTGGCGAGTAGACGTTAGAGGCCACAAAAGTTTAATAAAATGATCCTTGTATGTGTGCTATCCACAACGGGTGTGTTGTGGGTAGAATAAGAGCTTGATTGTAATGAACATTTTTACCACCTGATTTATATGCACGAGTTTTAAGAGCTATTCTCATTAATTGTGTTGTCATCTTTTTGCCTTATAACATCGTATATTCAGAAGATGGCCGACCACCAGAACACCGACTCCAACAACGGAACAGGAGGAAGCCGCGATGCGCCCGAAGGTGTTGTACCCAACTGGGGTGCAACGGCCCCGCGTCAGTCTGGGTCGCCATCCGCCAACCACCCTACCCTGGCGGAGGTGATGGCGAATCAGAACCAACTGATCACCGCCCTCCTCACACAGATGCAGCACCAACAAGCTCAGTTGGACCGACTGCAGAACGGGGAACCTGCCCCTCGCGCACCAGCACCCGCACCCACTCCACAACTCTCGAAGTTTCTGCGCGTGCGTCCGCCCATCTTCTCAAGCACCACCAACCCGATAGAGGCCGGAGATTGGCTCCGCACCATTGGGAAGAAGCTTGACCTCCTCCCCTGCACCGACCGGGAGCGAGTGGCCTTTGCCACTCATCAGCTCCAGGGTCCCGCCGCTGAATGGTGGGACAATTATCGTGAGTCCCAGACAGAGGACCATGTGGTGACCTGGGCGGAGTTCACCATCGCCTTCCGTGCCACCCACGTCCCCGCCAGTGTCATCGCGATGAAGCAGCAGGAGTTCCGCGACCTGCAGCAAGGCAACCAAACCGTCATGGAGTACCTCCATGAGTTCAACTGCCTCGCCCGCTATGCACCAGAAGAAGTGCGCACCGACGCCCTCTGCCAAGCCAAGTTCCTCCGGGGACTCAAGGATGAGATGTCCATCCAGCTCGTCGCCACTGACTACGCCGACTTCCAACGGCTAGTCAACAAAGCGCTCATCCAAGAGACTGAGCAAAACAAGTTGGACCGCAAGAAGAGGAAGATGATCGCCTTCAAGCATCAACAGGCGAACTCTTAGAGGCCCCGCTTTGTCCCTTCGCCGCCAGCACCCGCCTACCATCCTCGGCCCACCTACAGGCCACCTCATGCCGCCGGTGGATCCAACGCCGGGCATCCTCGCCCCGCTCCACCAGCTCCGGCCGGTCAGCCGACACCAGCCGCCAAGGCCCCGATCTTGAAGGATCGCCAAGGGAGGCCGGTTGTCTGCTTCAACTGCCGCAAGGAAGGGCACTACGCGCACCAGTGTCCCCACCCCAAGCAGCCCCAAGGCGCGGCACCCAACCAGGCGGTTCATGCCCGCGTCAACCACATCAACGCGGAGGAAGCTCAGGAGGCCCCTGAAGTCGTGCTCGGTACGTTTACTGTGAATTCCGTACCAGTCGTAATATTATTTGACTCTGGAGCAACACACTCCTTCGTCTCTGAAGATTTTGTGAAAACCAACGAACTGGACATACTCCCTCTACCCATCCCCATGGTGATTGCCACCCCCGGCAATAGTACCTTAGCCCGCTTATACAGCCCTAAGGTTCAGATTGAGATTCAAGGAGTATTATTTCGGGCCGAGCCAGTCCTCATAAAATGCACCGGACTCGACCTCATCCTAGGGATGGATTGGTTGATGAAGCACAAGGGAGTGATCGACTGTGCCAACAAGTCCGTCACAGTGACCAACCCTGAAGGCGCAGCCGTCACTTTTCGAATGACCAGTCGCAAACCACTCGAAGCATCCCTTCGCTCGATAGCTCTTGAAGAAGTACCCATAGTCAAGGAGTTCGCGGACGTCTTCCCTGAAGACCTACCCAGAATGCCTCCCAAGCGGGACATCGAATTCAGGATCGAACTTGTCCCCGGGACCACTCCAATCTCCAAGCGCCCATACTGGATGGCCGCTAATAAACTAGCCGAAGTCAAGAGCAACATCGAAGACCTGGAGCAGAAAGGGTACATCCGACCGAGTACCTCCCCCTGGGGTGCACCGGTTATATTTGCCATGAAGAAGGACAAAACCAAAAGGATGTGCGTGGACTATAGAGCCCTGAACGACGTAACCATCAAGAACAAGTACCCATTGCCTCGGATTGATGACCTGTTCGATCAACTGAAGGGATCCTCGGTGTTTTCCAAGATTGACCTCAGGTCAGGTTATCACCAATTGAGGATTAGAGAAGAAGACATACCCAAGACTGCCTTCACCTCCCGCTATGGACTCTACGAGTATACAGTGATGTCGTTCGGACTCACGAATGCCCCGGCCTTTTTCATGAACATGATGAACAATGTATTCGTGGAGTTCTTGGATAAGTTCATCGTGGTATTCATCGACGATATCCTCGTTTACTCCAAGAACAAGGAAGAACACGAGACTCACCTTCGTTTGACCCTCAGAAAGCTAAGGGAGCAGCAATTGTACGCCAAATACAGCAAATGCGAATTTTGGTCGTCTGAGGTGAACTTCCTCGGCCATGTCATATCTGCCGGAGGAATAGCAGTAGACCCAACCACCATGGAAGCAGTAACCAACTGGCTGAAACCCATGTCCGTGACCGAAATCCGGAGCTTTCTCGGATTGGCCGGATACTACCGCCGGTTCATCGAGAATTTTTCAAAGATCGCCAAGCCTATGACCAGACTTCTACAGAAGGAAGTGAAATTTGAATGGACCCCTGATTGTGAGGAAAGCTTCCAGACCCTCAAGAAGAAGCTCGTGTCAGCCCCTATTCTGACTCTGCCAAACATCCGGAAAGACTTCCACGTCTACTGTGATGCCTCTCGTCAAGGATTGGGATGCGTCTTAATGCAAGAAGGGAAGGTGATATCCTACGCCTCCCGGCAACTGAGACCGCATGAGCTGAACTACCCAACCCACGACCTGGAACTAGCAGTCGTGGTTCATGCCTTGAAGATATGGAGACATTACCTTGTGGGGAATCGGTGTGAGGTCTTCACCGACCACAAGAGCCTCAAGTATATATTCACCCAACCTGATCTGAACCTCAGGCAAAGGAGATGGTTGGAACTGATCAAGGATTACGACTTGGGCATCCATTATCATCCAGGCAAGGCCAATGTGGTGGCAGACGCCCTTAGTCGAAAAGGGTATTGCAACGCCATCATGATCCAAGACCAGGCTCCTTTACTTTACAAGGAGATGGAAAGGCTGAATTTAGGGATCACCACCCGATCGTACCTCGCTGCCTTGGAGTCTCGGCCTATCTTGATAGACCAGATCCGAGAAAAGAAGAAGGAAGACCCGGATGTCTTGGAGATCCAGCAGAACATGAGAAAGGGTAAAGCCCCCGGATTTTCCGAGGACGAGCATGGTACCATCTGGTTCGGAAACCGGATATGCGTACCCGACCTACCTGAATTGAAGGCTCTCATCCTTCAAGAGGCCCACGATACCCTATACTCCATTCATCCCAGGAGTACAAAGATGTATCAAGACCCGAAGGAAAAATATTGGTGGGTCAGCATGAAGAGGGAAATAGATGAGTATGTGGCCAAGTGCGACACATGCCGGCGAGTCAAGGCAGAGCATCAGAGACCTGCCGGACTTTTGCAACCTCTCCAGGTCCCCGAATGGAAGTGGGAAGAGATAGGAATGGACTTCATCATGGGACTGCCCAGGACCCAAGCTGGTCATGATTCTATCTGGGTGATCGTCGACCGACTCACCAAGGTAGCTCACTTCGTTCCGGTCATGACAACTTACACCGTCGCTAAGTTGGCTGAGTTGTACATGACCCGGATCGTGTGCCTTCACGGAGTTCCTAAGAAGATTGTATCTGACCACGGGAGTCAGTTTACCTCCAAGTTTTGGAAGAACCTTCAAGAGGAACTCGGCACCCGGCTGAACTTTAGCACCGCCTATCATCCGCAGACCGACGGTCAAACCGAAAGGGTCAACCAGATATTGGAAGAGATGCTTAGAGCTTGCGCTCTAGACTTTGGCAGAATGTGGGACAAGAACATACCATATGCAGAGTTCTCCTACAACAACAGCTATCAAGCCAGCCTACAAATGTCCCCGTTCGAAGCACTCTACGGATGTAAGTGCAGAACGCCGTTGCTCTGGGATCAAACCGGAGAGTCACAACTGTTTGGGACCGATCTATTAAGAGAAGCTAAAGAGAAGGTCAAGATCATAAGAGACCGATTGAAGGCAGCCCAATCCCGGCAGAAGAGCTATGCCGACAACCGTCGAAGAGAACTAGCCTTTGAGGAGGGCGATTATGTCTATCTCCGAGTCACTCCCCTCCGTGGCACTCAAAGGTTCAACATGAAAGGCAAGCTAGCACCCCGCTATGTCGGACCTTTTTAGATCCTCCGATGGCAAGGAGAAGTAGCATATCAACTTGAGCTGCCTCCATCACTGGCAGGAGTTCATGATGTGTTCCATGTCTCTCAGTTGAAGAAATGCCTTCGCGTACCCACCGAGCAAGCCGATCTTCAACAGCTCAATGTCTAGGAAGACTTGACCTACATAGAGAAACCCATCAAGATCTTGGAAACCAAGGAAAGAGTAACCAGAAGTCGTGTCGTTCGCTTCTGCAAGGTTCAATGGAACAACCATCCCGCCGAAGAGGCTACATGGGAAAAGGAAGACGAACTAAAAGCCCAATACCCCGAGTTATTCGAGTAACGTTCCAATCTCGAGGACGAGATTCTTTGTAAGGGGGATAGGTTTGTAACACCCCAAATTTTTCAAACAATAAAAATATTATTTAATTCAATTTCTTGGATTTTATATTTCTGAAAATACCTTTAATACCCTTTTATACCCTTTTGAACTACATCATAGAGTTAATGACCAAACCAGGAGCTGAAAATTTTTGTATAAACTCCCAAGGCCAAAATATATTTTTGAGAATTTTTACAAATTTTTATCCACTCTGGAAATACCCCAAAATATTTAATCCATTTTCTGCAATTATTTTAAATCTGAAAACCTTGGAAACAGTAATGGGCTTCTCCCCTCCCTTTCTCCCTCTCCCGGCCGGCCCAGCCCGCTACCCCGCTCGCCTTAGGCTGACAGCCTGGTCCCACCTGTCGGCGCCGAATGCCTCCCCTCGCGCGCGCGCCCGACGCCACGGCCCCAATCGTCAGCCGCCTCCCTCACTCATTCGCGCTCACTGGCAGGTGGCCCCCACCAGTCGGATTCGTCGTCCCCCCCTCGCCGGACGAAGCCCTAATCTCGCCTCAGATCGACCCCCGCCGACCCCCTCCCTTTAATCCATCGCCGGCAATGAATTCCCCTTAACGCGCCGACCATTTCCCCCTATTAAACTCGGCCGATTCGCGTCCAGGTTCGATGAACCGCGTTCAACCCGAGCACGCCGGCGTCAAAACGCATTTATCCCCAGCCACCGTCAATTGCGCCCTCCCTGCCCCCGCCGGTACCCCTATTTAAACCACTGCCCTCCACCGCATTCGGTTCACGCGTCCAATTGCACTCAGACCTAGCAGAGCGCCCGCACTCCGCCTTTAAGCGCATTCCTCCTGTTTCGCCTCCGGCCACCACTCGCCGTCGCCTCGGACCACCTCTGTCCGCGCCTCCGCCACCAACGTGACCGAAAGGATGTCCCCGACCTCGCCCACCCCTCCATCGATGCCAGACCCTGCCGGATCGCCGTCGCCGCCAAGGAACCGAAAGCCTTCGCCGCCTCCGCTCGTCGCGGGCCTCACCCCGTCGACCCCGGACCACCGCAAGGGTACCCTCTTGTTCCCCTCGGTACCCTCCTTCCGTTTTTAGTCCTAGCTAGACTAGATAACCCTCGCCGTCGCCGGAATCGCTCACCGTCGCATCACCGTAGTCGGGAAAGAAGGGGTACTTCGCCCCCCCGACACACGCCGTGCCGGATTCAATCCCGGCCGTGCGATCCAGATCCAACGCCAGTGATTAAATCATCTGTTCGGTTTAATCCGGGCCGTCGGATCTGAGCGAAGCGGTACGGTGCGATCCTGTGCGTTCGTTGGTATTTAAAACCCTCGTTCGATCTCCGCCATTCATCGCGTATCGGTTCAAACGTTTTAATCTCAGCCGTCCACGTCATTTTAACTCCCCCCGCCTCGCCCGTGACCGCCCGATCGCGATCCATCGGTAGATCTCGATCCGGCGCACGCGCACAGTGCGCGGGTTCACCGTGGGCCTGGCTCACCGTGGACCCGAGAGGATTTAAATTTGAAAATAAATTCCAGAAAAGGTTTAAAACTTGTAAAATTCATATCTGGCGCATTTGAGCTCTAAAAATTGCCATTCCAATTTCAGAAAATTCATAATATTATTCTCTACATGATTATACAATAAAAACAGTAGGTTTACTTTGGACATTTCATGTTTATTCAAATGAATATTCAAATGCCTTTAGGGTTAAAATATAAATTCAAATATTTAAACTTCAGAAAAATTTATATTTAATTCCTTTCTGTCCATGTACTGAAAACCATTAAATTAACATGAACTTTCCATTTAAAAATTTATTAGGAAACTTAATATGACACTATTCACATTTAAACACCCCTTTCTAAAAAGGACAACTTTTCATTTTTCCTTTAAAATTATTTATGAAATAAATCTCAGAACCTTAACAATTAAATTTATTTTTAATCAAACCAACTTTAACCTATGTGCTTATCATGTAATATTATATTGTTTGATTGAATGTTGTGTTCATTTTATTTTATTAAAAAGACTACGACGCCACCGAGGAGCCAGAATACTTCCCGGAAGTCCCTCCCTCGCCTTTCGCTGAACAAGGCAAGTCACCAACCCAATCTTTTCAACATATTGAACCCATGTTTGATTAAACTATCGCTAAAACACATAGGTTATATACATGCATTAGTCAAATGAACCCTTACAATATATTTATTTAGGATCCCCCGACCTTGATGTGCAACCCAAGCCATGCTCTCTAGCCTAAACTCCTTGTCACCATATGATAAATGTTATTAGCTAGTGTCCAATGTATCGACACGATCGCTATAGGATAAAAATGAGTCGTAGTACATGGTTCTACTATATGATCCCCATTGTTTCTTATCTATGGAATTCTGTCGGTGTTGGAGTTGTGGTTGTGAGTGAATGCATGGTGGGTTCCGGGTGCAAGCTAGGGCATTGGTCGGTAGCACCCGGGGCACTATAAGGACCGGTCTGAGGGATCCATTGCAATACACTTCCGTACTAACCACAAGTCTAGTGGGTAAGTCCTAACTAAGGTATGGAGTGTTCCAAACCAAGGCCACCATTTGGAGATGGGTCAAGCAGCACCTGCGGGTGGCTTGTACCAATGTGGTGCAAAAGGGGGTGCGACGTTAGCCGGGATGCGGTATGGGTCATCTCGTTTGGGATGCAAAAGGTTATCGCTTGGAGCATTTCATGCCGAGGTTTTGGCACGAGTTCCCGTGGTATGGGTCATCTCGTTTGGGATGAGTGCGTGCCTTGTGGGTACAGTAGTACATCTCTGATCAGAGTCTTAAATCTTTTCGAAAAGCTGAGCCCACGGTCAAAGGCGGGTTGCGTGACATCCCACAGTTAGATTACTTGAATATGTATGTGCATGATGGTTTGACATGTAAGGACTGTTGTGCGAGGAGGTAAAACGTACTCCTCGAGTTAGATGGTGTTGTTGATGCTCATGTTTACTTTTCCGCATGATTAAAACTGACTACACTAAATGCAATAACTGAAAATGTACTTTTCCGCACTGTTAGCCATTACCCTTCTTTGTTTATTATCCTGCATTATTACTTGCATTTGTGGTGGCTTGTTGAGTACTTTTTGTACTCATACTCGTTGGACCCCACAGAGGATGCTTATTATGAAGACGGTCTGGAGTAGCGACCCAGTCAAGAAGAAAGATCCTGAAGAAGGTGTTCGTCATGCTTTTTAATTATTTTTATCATTTTTATTAAACTCTGATGTAATAAATATGGTCTGCGCACCATGAATACTGTCGTATGTACGATTGTCGCATGATGAACCTCTTGTATTATTGTTTTTCTTTGGAAATTCAATAGTGTTCCGATTTTGATAAATCGGGGCGCCACACGAAGCCCCTTCTCTCTGTTCAAAGTCCCTCAGCTCCGTGAGGCAGGCTTCGATCTGACATCCTCGAGGGCTTCGCTTGAACTTAAACTTTGCTTTGTGTTCCGTGTTTCTATCTTCGAAGTATGTTTTGCACTTAGTCTGTTGGCTTGACATACTTCGACCATTGTTGCGAAGGTGTACTCCGACTCGAGATCTTCGAAGTCAAAACTTTGACAGGCTTCGAAGTTAGCTTCGGAGCTTGTCTCTCTGGTAGACTTCGCTCAACGTGAGTTCCTTCTTGCTGTCATTCTCGAAGGTCACAGTGTGTGGGTTCGGAGCTTGTCTTTCGAAGTTAGTCTTCTGGTCGAAGGTCATAACTTCGTTCATCTCTCCTCGGCCAAGCTAGCTTCGAAGGTAGAGTGTAGGCTTCGTTTTGTCTTGCTGCCGTGTGCTAGGCTTCGCTTATCTTTCGAAGGTTGATTTTCTGTGTATCGTGTTCGAAGCTGTCTGTTCGAAGGTTGGGCTTCGAAGTACACTGTTCGAAGCAAGCTTCGACACTGTCATACTTCGTTCTGATGCATACTTCGCACTTTGATACTTGAACTAGGCTAGACCAAACAAACCTTCGACACGTCAACGATAACCTTCGCACGACCTCGACGAGCAACTCCGAAGCAGGCTTCGCCAAGTTCCGAACAGGAGACAAATTTGAACAGTAACTTCTCATCTCACTTTATATACACTTAGATCATTGAGAAGTTTGACCTGCCACATCTTGAATATTTTGTTTACCGGCTTATTAGCACTGCTTTAGTGTTTCTCTAATTTTAACATCAGTTACTTCTAGGCTAGATACCTTTAGACTTAGGCAATCTGTTTATACTTTGCTACTTAGTCTTTTGAGGTGCGTTGGGTGTTGGGAGCAGGCCATTGATTCGAAAGAATTTTAGGCGCCCATTCACCCCCCTCTGGTCGCTACTTTCGGTCCTACAGGAGTCAATAAGCCAGCCATTAGCCATCGGTTGCGCAGGTCTGTAGAGCTCAACGCATGGGAACATGCAGAGCATGTTCGAGTCCTATGGAGCGACGTGGTGTGAATGCTGGACGTGATGCGTTCTGTTCGGCAGCATGCCGCGCACGTAGTGAGTATGTTATAGTTTGTTATTGTCTACATAATACTTGAATCAAAATTGAAAATGTTGCTGGTTGTTCGCATTACCAAAAGACGTTGTGTTTTTGCTTTCTGTTTCTCGCGTATTAGACCGCCGGTGCTGGAGTTTACCGGGGTTAGTTCACCGGGATTCCAACACTTTCCTCCTCTACAGAATGCAGATACATGTGAGGAGGACAGTTTCAGAAGGTTGCCCCAGTGATAGTTTAAATAGATCTCTTGTTGGTGGTTTTGATGTCTACCATGTCTTGATATAGTTTAGTTTCTTTGAATTCTTATGCAAATATCTTGCATTCACGGCAACATATGTGGAGAATGCATGGTATGGTGGAACAATGATTTATGATCAAGATGAATTTTTCCAGGTGAGCACCTTATAGGATTCACAGATTGTTGTCATATATAGACTATAATTTCATCATATTGTTCCGTAACTCATAAGCTCCCCTATTTATGGTGCTGCAAATGCAGGGGTCAGTCATGGATCCTAAGAAAGAAAGGCATTATGCGGAGGCCCTCAGCGTGGATATTGGTAGTACTAATGATGCAAGGGTAGAAGCAGAAATGCAAGCTGCGGTGGACGATTAACAGATAATAGGGTCGAACCTGAGCATCCTTTCCTCGTGTAGTGTAGAGTGCTCGCTGAAGATCCAAGATAGCTGACGAGGCGGATAATAATATTGGTGATGAGAAGCTGCGAGTTGGTGAAGTAGCTCTTTTTTGCCAAGAGTTGTGCATATTGCTAGTGCAATTTGTCATTCATTTGCCATTTGTGCACTTAAAAGCACTTACCTTAAACAAGAACTATGAGGCTGGAGTATTTTATCCATTTTATCGGAAGCAATGATGCATGCAAATAAGCATTGTTGGAGGTAAGCTACTTTTTTGTGTATATAGGATTGAGGAGCATAAAAGTATGTGTGGCTGGTAAAGGCTACCAAGTAGTATGAGTGTGATTCTTTTGTGTGTTTGTGACTTTAGTTCTAAATGTTCATCGTTTGGAAGTAATGAATGCCCCTTTTGTGGCTTAGTTATAGCCAAAAAAAGATAGTGTTCCTAAATGAAGGGATTATGTTAATGTGACCTGGGTATAAGGTATTCACGGGTCTATTCTTCCATTGGTCTGAGATTCTGATTAGCTCACTGTTGGTGTATTTTTTGGTTACACACATGGTTTAGAAAATCTGCTTAACTCCGGTACATGTCCTATAATCTTAGAAAAAAGAAGGTTATGAGCGTGCCAATCAGTTTGACCGTGCAACTGATAAGAAATCATAAATAACGACGTTAGTAGTGACGCCGATCGGCTATCAAGCCGATAACTGTGACGAGAATAGAATAAATAGGAATAAACATAATCGGCCATGGGGCCGATGACCACGCCCACACTATGACTTGATGACCAGATGCTTGTTGAGCCAAATCATTTGTAATCGAGTTGGCTTCTCTTGACACATGAAAAATAAAGTCGTCGAAAGTAGCAACTATGTCGAAACATTTATCTAAGTAACTATTTAGCAAGCCATTAAAACATTGAGCGCTTTTAGCTACTTGGTGTACTACTAACAAAGAATCGACATGTGCATGAATGTGTTTAGCACCTATGGATTATAGCAATTCAAGTCCTAGAAATAAAGCTTCATATCCAGCTTGGTTATTAGTAGAGAAAAATTCTAAACGGGTCAAGGCTTCAAAGTGCATTCCACTAGGTGATATGAGAACTACCCCGATACCTTGGCCATTCTTACAAGTTGAACCATCAAAATAAAGTTTCCATGGCACTACCTCAATTAGAGCAATATCATCACCCCAATTGATGTCTATGTGGTGATCAACTATAAAATTAGCGACGATTTGGCCTTTCATAGCCCTTAGAGGTTCATAAGCCAAATCGTATTCAATCAAAGCGTAAGCCCACTTTCTGATTCTTCCACTTAGAATCGGCTTTTGCAACATGTATTTTATAACATTGGTTTGGCAAGCGACAATACATGTGCTAGGAAGAAGATAGTGACGTAATTTGGTACATGCGTAATAAAGTGATAAACAAAAGCACTCCACGAATACGTACCTGGTTTCAATGACTAGCGGACGGTAGCTCAAGAATGTGATGATGTATTCTTTTTCTTCCACCCCTTGAGTTAGCACGGCTCCTATAACGCTATCTTCTACAGTGATGTACAACCGAAATGGAATTCCGGCCTTTGGTGCTCTCACCACGGGTGGTGATGATAAACACTCTTTAATCTTTTCGAAGGCGCTTTGCTGACTTGCCCCTCCCCCAAGTGAACTCGGCTTCATTATTTAGCCGGAGTATAGGGACAAAAACATTGATCTTGCCAGACAAGTTAGATATAAAGCGACGCAAATAATTCATCTTGCCTAGCAACTTTTGCACATCTCTCTTGCATGTCGGTGCTGCAAAGTTTCTAATCTTTTCAAGCCTCTTAGGATCAATTTCGATATATCTTTCATGACTCATGAATCCTAAGAACTTGCTTGCCAACACGCCAAAAACACATTTGAGTGGGTTCATTTTTAAGCCATACTGCCGCATCCTATCAAAAGCAACTTTCAAATCAGCTATGTGGTTTCCCATAGCATCCAATTTGACCACAACATCATCTATGTACACTTCTAACATAACTTCTAGCAAGTTATGAAAGATCAAGTTCATAGTGTTGGACCGAAAGTAGCGACCAGAGGGGGGTGAATGGGCGCCTTAAAAATTCTTTTGAATCAATGGCCTGTTCCCAATACCCAACACACCTCAAAAGACTAAGCAGCAGAAAATAAACAGATAGCTTAAGTCTAAAGGTATCTAGCCTAAAAGCAGCTAAAGACAAACAGAGAATTAACAAAGCAGTGCTAATAGACAGATAAACAGTAAACGCTAGGCTAGGCAAGACAAACTTCTCAGTAAAGCAATCTCGATGCACTATGAGAGAGAAGAGAAGTTACCTGTTCAAATCTGTCTCCTGTTCGAAACTCGGCGAAGCCTGCTTCGCAGGTCGAGGTCTACTTCGCTGGTTGAAGTCTGGTTCGGAGGTGGAAGTTGAAGTCTGTCGAAGGTGTAGTGAAAGTGCCGAAGGTAGGTTTCGGTCTAGCCTAGTTTGAAGTGGCAGGAATCGAAGTATGCTTCGAAGCGAAGTATGACAAAGTCGGAGCCTGCTTCGAAGTATGTACTTCGAAGGCAAGACTTCGAACACAGCTTCGAACCAAGTACTTCGAAGCCAAACCTTCGAACTGAAAATTTCGAATGCAACACACAGATGGACAACCTTCGTACAAGGAGGCGAAGCCTGTCACACGACAGAGGCACCAAATTCGAAGCCTACACTCTACCTTCGAAAAGAGCAAGCTTCGAAAAGAAAAGAGAAGGCTGACACGCGACAAAGAAACCAAAACGAAGTCTATCAGTGAGATTAGCTTTGAAGCTAACTCCGAAGCCTGATGAAGTATTGACTTCGAACAGCTAGAGACTGAAAACACCTTTGCAAGGATTATCGAAGTATGTGAAGCTATCAGAGTGCCAAGGATACATCGAAGCTAGCGTCACAAAACAAAGTTCGAAGTTTAAACGAAGCCTTCGAGTATCAGATCGAAGCCTGCCTCACGGAGCTGAGGGGCTTTGAACAAAGAGGGGGCTTCTCCAGAAAACAGTCAGAAAAGGTACTCATCCGTGTGAACTTCGAACAAAAAGCTGTGCAGTAGAAGCAAAAAGCTGACACTAGAGTACTGTTGCTACAGTGAGGGAGTACTACTTGCAAACAGCAAGAACTAGTACTCTGTTCGTGAAGAACAGAAGCAAACCGAAGCACAAAATCGCTCAGGAAATAAATTGCTGCCCACAAACTGAAGGAGTACGAAGCTAATCATTAAATGCAGCACACAACCAGAGGGAATCCAAAACCGACCAGACCAAGGAAAATGAAACTGAGATGAACTCACAGAAGGTTCCTGGCGGCGCACACAAGCAGGAGAGAGAAAACGCAGGGAACAAGAAGAATGACCCAATGAATGATTCAAAAAGTGATTTCTAGAAGGGTAGTCCAAACCCTAGGGATTGAGGCCCTATTTATAGGCTGCCCAACACTAGGAATATTCTACAAGCCCCTTAGGGTTTTTACAGACGCAAGAATAAAAGAAAAAGACTCAACTGCCCTTAGATATTTTTACAGACACGACTGACTGACTGTGGGCCTAGAGATACAGATGACTTATCCGGAAGCTAAGTTTTCGTAGCGACTACGACTCCTCTTCTGGATAGTCGGATACAAGATCAACGGTTGTCAGTTTTGTGCCGAAACTAACAAAGCCTCCACCGACTTTGCACCAGGTACCCGGATTGGGCCGGCCCAACTCCGCGGCTCTCTCAGCCCGGCAATCGCTCACCGCCCGTGTACCTGAGTCAAAATTGGTCAACAGCCCAGTGGGTCTTCTACTGCTTCTGGCCCATGTACCCGGATTGGGCCAGCCCAACTTCGCAGCCTCCTCTGCCCGACAGTCGCTTGCTGCCCGTGTACCTGAGTCACACGCGGCCCATGAAACAGCAAATCTCTTCTTCTTTTTGTCCTCTTTGACTATCGTTGACAATGACTCATCACTTCTGGAGCCATGAGGCCCACGCTATTCAGCATGGCTCCTCAATCTCCCCCTTGATGAGTGCATTGTCAACACTTCTCTTTTTCAGCTCTTCAGCACCTACGAACAATTGTGGAAACATGAAAACAAAGCACAAGAAAACAAAGAAGAAGAAAAATAAGGTAAAAGTTTAACCCTAATGACCAAAAGCCGAACAAAAGCAAGAAGTGGTCATTATGGTTAACCAAAACATAAAAGCTCAAAAATGAGTGCGATTCCAGAACAACAAGGATATCAACAGAATAAGAACTCCCCCTTAAACTCTGATCCCAAATTTTCTCCCCCTTGTTGACAAGTGAACTCATCAAGCACTCAATAGAGACACAGACTCCCCCTGAAATGCAACTCCCCCTCAAAATATGTAGTGAATTCAACTGGAGTGCATAAGGAGTGTAGAAAGCATGCTTCTCAGATATGATTGACTGCAATTACAACATCTAACAGATACAGCAAAAGACATACTATAACGATACATGGCATGATCAGTGCAGCAGATGATATCTAAAGAAAGTCATTGGCACGCATTTTTCAGTTTTTGCAAACAAAAGCATCACCACATGTTCCAATAAACAAGCAAGGTAAAGCATGAGATGCAAAAGCTAACTGATATCTACCAAGATAAGCATTGTTCAAAAACAAAGTGCTTCAGCAAACTTGTTATCATTTCATTTTTCAAGCTTTTTCTTTTTCCTTTTTCATTTTTGCCAGGGGTTATTCGCATGTCAAACATTATGCTGATCGACCAAGTCAAGCCTAGGCCAGATCTGGACCATCAGAAGCTTAAGACATTGGTCTTGGCATACACTACACTGTCCTAGTTCATACCAAAGTGTTATGGTATGCAGTCCAGAACAAATGTAATGCGACAAAGCAAACCCACCTGGATCTTTTCAAGTTATGCATAAAAAGGCATGGAATTTTCATTTTTCTCGAATTTGTATCATTTTTATAGCACATTTCCATGTTTAAAGCATACAGATGTCCAAGTTGCATATTTGCATCTAAGTCAGAAACTAGCTACAAGGCATGTAACAGATAGCAAAAACATTCAGCCTACGCATGCTAGTTACCAGAAGCAATGGTGATCATTTTTCAATTTTAAAACATAAAAGCCATGCATATGACAGATATCAGACATATCAATTGAACTGAAGCAAAGCATGATCATCGACAAGTAATCAAAAGCATGTACCAGCTAGAATAAGTAAAGCAGTTCAATCATATAACAGAAGCAGCTCTAAAGTGTGGTATGTGAATATTCAAGGTATGAACACACACAAAAAGACTCAAGAAAAGAGTAAAGAAGAAAGAAAACTGACGCAAAATATCCTAAAAAGGATACACAACACCCAAATCCCCTCGTAAACGCTCAAATGTAGACTGATCTAGGGGTTTGGTGAAAATGTCAGCCAACTGATGATGGGTATCAACATGAACAAGGTCAATGACACCTTTCTCATATTGATCCCGCAAGAAGTGAAAGCGCACATCAATGTGTTTGGTTTTTGAATGGAGACATGGGTTTTTCCCTACACTAATTGCACTGGTGCTGTCGCAAAACAAAGGAACTCTGGTAGGAAAGAACAATCCAAAATCCCGCAGAGTGGAAATCATCCAAACTAACTGGGAGCAGCAGCTGGCAGCAGCTACATACTCAGCCTCAGTGGTCGAAAGAGCAACTCCAGACTGCTTTCGAGAAGACCAAGACACAAGAGAAGAACCAAGAAACTGGCAAGTACCAGAAGTCGAATTGCGATCCAACCGGCACCCACCAAAGTCAGCGTCCGAAAATCCAGATAAATCAAGAGATGATGATGCTGAGTAGTAAAGACGAAGATCAGGCGCATAGGTAAGATACCTGAAGATGCGCTTGATAGCTTGCCGATGAGACGCGCGTGGTGAAGACTGGAAGCGCGCGCACAGTCCCACGATGAACTGTATGTTTGGCCTCGTCGCCGTCAAGTACAGCAGCGAACCGATCATCCCTCGAAACTCTCTCTCGTTGACCTTGACACCGCTCTCGTCCTTGTCCAGGCCCCCAGATGTACCCATTGGGGTCATCTGAGGCTTCAGCTCTCCGCAAAAGTCGAATTTCTTCAACATGTCTCGAGTGTACTTACCCTGGTGGATGAAGGTGTCGTCCTTGGTCTGCTTGATTTGGAGCCCTAGAAAGTACTTGAGCTCACCCATGAGGCTCATCTCAAACTCGCTGTGCATCTGCTCAGAAAACTAGGACACAAGATCATTAGAAGTACCGCCAAAGATAATATCGTCCACATATATCTGAGCGACTAAAAAATCTGAAGCATCTCTGAGCAAGAAGAGAGTCTTATCCACAGAACCCATCACAAAGTCCTTCCCCAACAAAAACTGCTTTAACCGGTCATACCAAGCCCTGGGGGCTTGCTTCAACCCGTATAAAGCTTTTTGCAATTTAAAAACATGTCGAGGAAACTTAGGGTTCTCAAAACCGGGGAGTTGCCTAACATACACTTCCTCCTCTATGAACCCGTTCAGAAAAGCACTCTTGACGTCCATTTGAAAAAGCTTAAAACCCTTCGAAACGGCAAAAGCTAGAAGAATACGAATGGACTCAAGATGGGCAACAGGAGCGAAGGTTTCTTCAAAGTCAATACCTTCTGTTGGACCGGAAACGGCGACCAGAGGAGGGTGAATGGGAGCTTTTAAAAACTTGGGCTAAAAACAGCCTTCGGTTTTAATCCTGTCTACTGTGGAACAGGCTTCGAACACCAACCTTCGAAGGTCTGGTTCGGAGGTACTTGACAGCTCCGAACACAGGCTTCGCAAGGAGTAAAAGTCCGAAGCCAAGTAAACTTCGCTCCACCCACAACCCCGAAAACAACTCTGCTAAGTCAGTGCAGGCTCCACACCCAGGGTGCTTCGAGCAGGCTTCACACTTCGCAAGAGTGAACTACCCTCTGAAGACTTCGACCAAGTACTTAGCAACAACAACTGGTGCTGGGCTTCGTACACCGAAGGTCTAAACACACACTAACAGACTTTGCTAGGGGCTTCAACACAAGAAGCAAAACGGGCTTCAATCAGGGCTTCGCTAGTAAGCAGCGAGGTCTAGCCTCCTGTTACACAGAGCGAACGCACACTAAAACGCACACTTCGCACAAAACACCCTTCGCCTAGACAGGCTTCGGTGCACTACAACTAGCGAGGTATGTAAACAAGCTCAAGCAGAAAGACAACACAGAAGCAGGGCTTCACCGCTTGAACAAGGAACACAAAAATTGAACTCACTAGATGAATACAACGAGTGTGGGGCTAGTACAGGAGCTCAACAGTAAATGCTCAAAGTGTTAAATGTTACCTACCCAGCCCCCATATTTATAGCCCACAGTTCACCCAAGTGAATTGACTACTTTACCCCTAGGGTTTACACCAGTTTTGTCTCTACAGAACAGAGGGGTACAAAAGGTAGTCAACTTTATTCTGGAGGCTTCTCTGTCAGCTTTGCAGAGGGGATAGCGTCAGCTTTTTGCAGAGCAGACAATGTCAGCCTTTGCAGTCTTTGACCTTTCTGAAGCCCCCCTTCGCACGCGAGGGGTGCGGTAGCTTCGGTGAGAAGCCTTGAGCCTGATGGCCTTCGCTTCACCGAAGATAGCCTCCGATACAGTGACGGTTTTGAGCCAAAGCCGTCAAAGCCCTTGGGCCTTCGCACCACCACCTCCGAAGTGGACCACCACGGCTTCGCAGCTACTCCCAGCTCGAACTCCGTCAGTCCGTGTACCGAAGCCATGCATGGCCGAAGTACCACAAGTCAACCTCGCTCCGAAGCCAGCCTTGCTCTGAAGCCTTCCTCACTCCGAAGCCCCACCTTCGGAGTACCACCCTTCGAAGTCCCTCCTTCGTCCAAGGCCTCCGCATGAAGCATTCCATGAGCACTTCGTCGCAGTGTCTGTCCCCGAGCACACTCCTCGACGAGCCTCACCCGGACCATGCCTTCGATGCGCCTCGACTTCTGAGACCTTCGTCGGGTATCTTCAAATGTCTCCCTCTGGAGCACACTTCGAACGCCTTGCCTCCGTAGAGGACTTGATCCACCATACTCCGAAGTCACTCCATCCAGAGTACCTTCGAAGTGCCTTGCCTCCGAGGACTTTGTCTCGGAGTACCTTCACCCGGAGCCATGCTCCGCACTTACAGCCTTCTCCTGGCGCACCTCGACCCGAGGACCGACCCAGACCCCTTCGCAGCCACCGTGACGGAGCTCCCCGCTCCTTGGCATCAAGCCTCCCGCTTGACCCAGGTTCACCTGCCACGAACCGTCTGTCGCCTCCGAAATCCCCTGCGCACCACAGACAAGTGTATCCAGTACTCCGGAGACCTCTCCGGGTTAGCAACCTTCGGTACACACTCCGGTGTACCACCCAAAGTACCGAGACCTTCGGTACGAACCCAGTCATTGTGTACCGTTAGACCCCTCTGACAGGCACACTCCGCTGCAACAGCTGCAGCAACCAAACCACCGAACCCTTCGGTGAAAACAGCCTCCGAACACCTTCGGAGTTCCAACCTCCGAACCCCCTTCGGAGGTACCCCTTCGAATCAGAGGTTACAAGCCTGTCAATAACTCATCACAAACACCAAAACCAACCCTTGGTTTCTCAATCTCCCCCTTGATGAGTGCATTGACAACCAAATTCAAGTTCAAGAAAATTTAAAGAATTTCAGCACACAAGTGACCATAAAAACTCAGAAATGAGCCAAATCATGTCACTTGAAGCGGGGTCAGCTTCGGGGGTTGATGTCGAGGGTAGTAGGGGTTCATCCTCGAAATCTACAGGATCTTCTTCTTTGAAGATGGTCTGTTCCATGTCGTGTTCATTTGCCTGTTCAAGAGCAGAACTAACAGAGGGGGTTGATTCATCAAAAGTCACATCACATGACTCAATGACAGTGTTAGTTTCCAAGTTATAAACACGATAAGAGTGACCATGTGTAGTATAACCCAAAAAGATCCCGTCATAAGAACGCGACTCAAATTTATCTAGGTTACCACGTTTTAGGATAAAGCAACGACAGCCGAAAACTCGAAGATGAGTAACCTTGGGCTGTCTCCCAAAACGTAGCTCATAAGATGTCAAGTTTAAAATTGAGCGCAAGAATATTCGGTTTGAGATGTAACAAGCAGTGTTCATGGCCTCAGCCCAGAATTTTCTAGGAGTCCTATGCTCATCAAGCATCGTCCTAGCCATCTCAACCAAAGTGCGGTTCTTCCTCTCAACGACACCGTTCTGTTGAGGAACCCGCGGAGCAGAGAATTGATGTTCTATGCCATGCTCCATGCAAAAGTCAACAAAGAGACTGTTCTTGAACTCAGTGCCATTATCACTTCAAATGAATTTTAATGCACTAGGGAGTTCAGTAAAAAGTCTCAAAGCCAAGCTCCGGAAGTGTGAAAACACTTCATCCTTGCTGGCAAGAAAGAAGACCCAAGAGTAGCGAGAGAAATCGTCGACAATCACTAAAACATACAACTTGCCGCCTAAAGAACTAACCCGAGAGGGACCTACAGTGTCCATATGGAGAAGTTCTCCGGGTTGTTCAGTCATCACTATGGTGACTGGCAAATGCGAAGCAGCAATCATTTTTCCATGTCGACAAGGAGCGCAAACTAAATTCTTCTCAAACTTGAGCTTGGGCAATCCTCGGATCAGACCTAGGGCACTCAGACGAGCGAGCAACTCAAAGCTCATATGCCCTAGTCTCCTATGCCACTTCCAAAGCTCAGAAGTCGAATGTGCAATAAGACAATGAGAAGAACCAGATGACTCTGAAAAATCAGCTCCAAAAACTCTCCCAACTCTAAAGATCTTACACACCACAACGCCATCAGAATTGAGCACTTGCGAAGTATCACGATGGAATCGCACTTCGAAGCCCTCATCAAGTAACTGAGATACAGACAGCAAATTGTATCCCAGGTTTTCAACCAAAGCAACATCTTTGAGAGTGAAATTCGAATTAATTCTTACCACACCTTTACCTTTCACTCTACTCCTTCGATTGTTTCCGAAGGTGATATGTTCCCTTTGCTTGGTTGTGGTGATGCTGGAGAACCATGCTGCATCTCCGGTCATGTGGCGCGAACAACCGGAGTCCATGATCCACGTGCCCTCCAAGCCTCGATCTGTCGCCTACACATGATAAGAATATCTCGATCGCTCAGTGCTGGGGTGAGTGAAAAAATGACGAGGCATCCAGCATTGAGTGACACGAGTAGTAGGCATAGTAAAAGTAGACGGTCTACGCACATGATAATCTGAATGATGCAAAGTGCGAGGTCTACCTACATGCTGTGATCGAACAACATGTCGAGGTCTCCTACTCTGACGAGGTACAAAGCTACTCGCCCGGGGTCTACCACCATATGGAACATGGTGAACACCTCGAGGAGCAAAACCTCTCCGAGAAGCACGAGGAGCCTCAAAAGCAGGACGATAGTAAAACTCAGACTCATGCATACCTAAAGATGGGTAATGCATGTCCTGGTAACTCATCGCCTGAGAACGTCGCTCATCCT
Organism: Zizania palustris; assembly: GCA_019279435.1. Classification (NCBI taxonomy): domain Eukaryota; kingdom Viridiplantae; phylum Streptophyta; class Magnoliopsida; order Poales; family Poaceae; genus Zizania; species Zizania palustris. Next base: position 27,141,213 of record JAAALK010000079.1, read on the forward strand.
TGATGCGATGAAAACAGAACCCAACCAAATGACCCGCCCGCTGACAGTAGGAACAATGAAAAATTCTCCTAGGGGCACTCTCATGGGTCACAGGAGCAACTCTCACAGGCTCCTTGGGCTTCTGCTGAGTGGTTTTCTTTGGAGGGATTTTCTTGGCAGGAGGAGTGGTTTTCTTTGGTGGTCGGGTAGGCTTTTTGGCTGATGGGGTGTCTAACAGAGCTCTCTCTTTCACTAAGGTAGTGGGTGAGGAGAAAACAGTTTTGTTCTTTTTGTCTGAAGAAATTCTCTCAAATCCCAAACCTAGAGCTACCCCTGCCCTATCAGCACACATCTTGGTTTTAGCCAAGAGCAAATCCATCCTACCCTTTCCCTCGGTGCATTTGTTAACCACAGAAAGAAGGTATTCATTTTCAGACATGAGGTTCTCAGCTCGCTCTCTAACGGTGCCTAGCTGGTCCTTAAGGGTAATGCACATGTCACAAACAGGCTGCACATCCTTGGAACTACCGGCCCTCTCTAATCTAGCCTCTAAATCATGAACATGTTTATCACGTAAATTAATGCTCTCGCGCAATAAAGAACAGTTCATGCATTCAATATTATCATGAGGTCTAGAATCCACCACCAAAAGCTGCTTCTGTGCAGTCTCAAGCTCAGAAAGAGTTTGAGCATGCACAGAACGCAACTGAGCAAGCTCACCCATGACAACAGAACAAGATTCACAATCAACATCATTTACTTTAGACTTAAGCATGGCATATTCAGTAGAAACAGATTCTAGCCTAAGTCTAAGGTCTTTTCTTTCTCTAGCGGCTTGCACAAGTAATCTATCCTGACCAAGAACTACTTCATTCAGCTCATCTAATTTGATTAAAAGCTGGTCAGATGATAGAGGTACCTCAGATGAGTCTAGCTCATCGCCGCTGTGATCGCTGTCGGCCATAAAGCAAAGGCTGGTGAAGTCTCGTCCCTTCTTGTCCTTCTTATCTTCCTTCCTTGGGGACTCCTCCTCCTCGGAGCTCGACTCCTCAGTTGAGGAAGTGTCGATGTCACTGAGAGCAGCAACAAATGCTCTGGAAGTGGCTTTGGCTACTCTCTTAGCCACCTTGCCGCGCTTGCCCTTCACAAAGGGTTTCCTCTCCTTCTAGTGGTATTTGGGGCGCTCACTCTCATCTCTCTTCTTGAGCTTAGGGCAATTGGCCTTAATATGAGAAGTGTCGCCACATTCAAAGAAACCACTGAAACCACTTCTCCTCTAATCCCGTCTCTCATGGTGAAAACGGGTGAACCTTCTGGCAATGAGAGCAAGCTCATCATCATCCAGAGTGTCCACCTGCTCCTTTGTGACGGAGACCAGGGAGGACAAAGCAAAACCATCTGCAAGAACACAAGTACCAGATGTGCTTGGTTCTGCAGCGGTGCCACGGCTAGTGCTAGAAACCAATGTCAATGGCTGTGGCAAAGAGCTTCTGTGCACTGCAAGAGATGCCTTGGCAATCTCTGTGGACTTCAGCTTGCTAAAGAGCTCATCACAGGTCAATGTGTCATAACCTGCGGACTCCTCAATGCTGGATATCTTCACTTCCCATATGCTACGGTCAAGAGCATAGAGAAGCTTGATAGCCCTATCATGATCATTGTAAGCAAGCGTCCCGTTGGACCGCAAGTTACTCACTATAGCATCAAAGCACGAAAACATGGCATCTATAGATTCACCGGGTGCCTGCACAAACAGCTGATACTGTTGATTGTATGTGCTTTGGCGCCTGGCCTTAATCTGAGTAGAGCCTTCATGAAAAATAGTGAGCGTTGTCCAAATTTCCCTAGCAGTTCTAAGGTGTTGCACCCTATCGAACTCACTCCGGCTCAAACCAATGAACAATATGTTTCTTGCCTTGGAGTTGGCATTATACTGATCCTTTTCTGTTTGAGAGGTGCGAGTCTCAGGGATGGAGTACTGTGAGTCCACAATCTCCCAAATTGCATTTCCTTGGCTTAGCAAGTAAGCCTCCATGCGCACCTTCCAGTATGTTAAATCAGTCCTATCGAATAGAGGAATTTTACTAGCTCTGTCCATGTCGCCAACAGATCACAAAACCGGTTAAGGTCAACTGGTGATCTTAACCCACTCTGATACCAATTGTTGGACCGGAAACGGCGACCAGAGGGGGGTGAATGGGAGCTTTTAAAAACTTGGGCTAAAAACAGCCTTCAGTTTTAATCCTGTCTACTGCGGAACAGGCTTCGAACACCAACCTTCGAAGGTCTGGTTCAGAGGTACTTGACAGCTCCGAACACAGGCTTCGCAAGGAGTAAAATTCTGAAGCCAAGTAGACTTCGCTCCACCCACAACCCCGAAAACAACTCTGCTAAGTCAGTGCAGGCTCCGCACCCAGGGTGCTTCGAGCAGGCTTCGCACATCAAACTTCGCAAGAGTGAACTACCCTCTGAGGACTTCGACCAAGTACTTAGCAACAGCAACTGGTGCTGGGCTTTGTACACCGAAGGTCTAAACACACACTAACAGACTTCGCTAGGGGCTTTGACACAAGAAGCAAACGGGCTTCAATCAGGGCTTCGCTAGTAAGCAGCGAGGTCTAGCCTCCTGTTACACAGAGCGAACGCACACTGAAACGCACACTTCGCACAAAACACCCTTCGCCTAGACAGGCTTCGGTGCACTACAACTAGCAAGGTATGTAAACAAGCTCAAGCAGAAAGACAACACAGAAGCAGGGCTTCACCGCTTGAACAAGGAACACAAAAATTAAACTCACTGGATGAATACAACGAGTGTGGGGCTAGTACAGGAGCTCAACAGTAAATGCTCAAAGTGTTAAATGTTATCTACCCAGCCCCCATATTTATGGCCCACAGTTCACCCAAGTGAATTGACTACTTTACCCCTAGGGTTTACACCAGTTTTGTCTCTACAGAACAGAGGGGTACAAAAGGTAGTCAACTTTATTCTGGAGGCTTCTCTATCAGCTTTGTAGAGGGGACAATGTCAGCTTTTTGCAGAGCAGACAATGTCAGCCTTTGCAGTCTTTGAACTTTCTGAAGCCCCCCTTCGCACGCGAGGGGTGCGGTAGCTTCGGTGAGAAGCCTTGAGCCTGATGGCCTTCACTTCACCGAAGATAGCCTCCGATATAGTGACGGTTTTGAGCCGAAGCCGTCAAAGCCCTTGGGCCTTCGCACCACCACCTCCGAAGTGGACCACCACGGCTTCGCAGCTACCCCCAGCTCGAACTCCGTCAGTCCGTGTACCGAAGCCATGCATGGCCGAAGTACCACAAGTCAACCTCGCTCCGAAGCCAGCCTTGCTCCGAAGCCTTCCTCACTCCAAAGCCCCACCTTCGGAGTACCACCCTTCGAAGTCCCTCCTTCGTCCAAGGACTCCGCATGAAGCATTCCATGAGCACTTCGTCGCAGTGTCTGTCCCCGAGCACACTCCTCGACGAGCCTCACCCGGACCATGCCTTCGATGCGCCTCGACTTCTGAGACCTTCGTCGGGTATCTTCGAATGTCTCCCTCCGGAGCACACTTCGAACGCCTTGCCTCCGCAGAGGACTTGATCCACCATACTCCGAAGTCACTCCATCTGGAGTACCTTCGAAGTGCCTCGCCTCCGAGGACTTTGTCTCGGAGTACCTTCACCCGGAGCCATGCTCCGCACTTATTGCCTTCTCCTGGCGCACCTCGACCCGAGGACCGACCCAGACCCCTTCGCAGCCATCGTGACAGAGCTCCCCGCTCCCCTGGCATCAAGCCTCCCGCTTGACCCAGGTTCACCTGCCACGAACCGTCCGTCGCCTCCGAAGTCCCCTGCGCACCACAGACAAGTGTATCCAGTACTCCGGAGACCTCTCCGGGTTAGCAACCTTTGGTACACACTCCGGTGTACCGCCCAAAGTACCAAGACCTTCGATACGAACCCAGTCATTGTGTACCGTCGGACCCCTCCGACAGGCATACTTCGCTGCAACAGCTGCAGCAACCAAACCACCGAACCCTTCGGTGAAAACAGCCTCCGAACACCTTCGGAGTTCCAACCTCCGAACCCCCTTTGGAGGTACCCCTTCGAATCAGAGGTTACCAGCTTGTCAATCACTCATCACAGACACTGAAACCAACCCTTGGTTTCTCACCTTCCTTCTGGCAATAACCCTAGGCAACTAGTCGGGCTTTGTTGCGCACCACAACCCCATCTTCACCTTGTTTGTTTTTGAATACCCACTTGGTGCCTATGGGGTTGCATCCTGGTGGCGTCTCAACTAGTGTCCAAACCCGATTGCGGACAAAGTTCTCAAGCTGTTCTTGCATAGCATTAATCCAATTAGAATCAGAAAGAGCATGAGAAACGTCTCTGGGCTCAAAAGATGCAACAAACGCAGATTCAGCAAACACAGCGAGAGAGGTAGAAGAACGCAAAGTTCTCTCAATCAAATCACCTATGATGAGCTCTGAGGGATGGTCACGCTGAACTGCTCGGGTTCCCTGGTGATCTGAAGTCACCTCACCGGAGTCAGCAGCAGGCACCTCTGGACTCGACTGAGGGGGCTCGATCGTAGTGGAAGAAGTGATCAGAGGTCCACCCTCGTCCTCAGTTGAAGTCTCAAAAGGTGTGGGCTCTGCAGGGGGTGCAGAAGGCCCACCCTCATTAGCGGCTGGAGTATCCTCATCTTCCTCGAAGATGGACTCTCCGAGCTCACCATCAGAAGGCTCAAAAGAAGGAGTTAAAGAAGGCAAGGACTCATCAAAAGAAACCTCACAAGTCTCGACAAGCAGCTGGGATTCGAGGTTCCAAACACGGAAGCCTCGAGAATGCAAAGCGTATCCAAGAAAAACACCGTCCCAGCAACGAGACTCAAACTTGTCCAAATGCCCTCCCTTCTTGAGCACAAAGCACTTGCAGCCAAACGCTCGCAAGTGGCTCACCTTGGGCTGTCTGCCAAACCGCAATTCATATGATGTCTTACCAAGGTAAGCTCTAAGAAAGATGCGGTTGGCCAGATAGCAAGCCGTGTTCATGGCTTCAGCCCAAAAACGCCTAGGAGTCCTGTGCTCATCGAGCATTGTCCTGGCCATCTCGACTAGCGTGCGGTTCTTTCGTTCCACAACACCGTTCTGTGGGGGAGTGTAAGGAGAAGAAAACTGATGATCCAGACCCTGATCACTATAGAAGCTGACGAACTGAGAGTTCTTGACCTCAGAGCCGTTGTCAGAGAGAATTGCTCGCATTCGACCATTGTTCTCATTCTTCAGCTTCAAAATCAGGTCATGAACAAAATGAAAAGTCTCATCCTTAGACTCCAAAAAGAAAACCCACAAGAATCGAGAAAAATCATCAACAATCACAAGTGCATACCACTTCCCACCGTCTGAGCGTACCCGAGCTGGACCTACAGTGTCCAAATGTAAAAGCTCGCCCGGATACGAAGTCATCACCTGAGTCACAGGTGAGTGAGAAGCGGCAACCATTTTCCCATGACGACAGAGATGACAAACTAGATCCTTCTCCATCTTAAGCTTGGGCAATCCTCGGATGAGGTCCATAGAGCTTAACTTGACTAGCAAATCAAAACTCAAGTGACCTAACCTCCTATGCCACTTCCAGAGCTCAGAAGAAGATCCAGCAATCAAACAGCGAGAAGGGCCAAAAGAACTAGAGAAGTCAATTCGAAAAACTTTACCGAAAGGTAAAATCTGACAAACCAAAGACCCTCTAGAATCAATCACAGAAGAATTTCCCTTCTTAAAACGCACTTCCAAACCATCCTCAAGAAGTTGCGAAACAGAAATCAAATTGAAGTTCAAATTCTTAACCAAAGCAACATTCTTCAAAGAGAAATGATCTGAAATGGAAATTGAGCCTATGCCACTTACTTTCCCTTGACCGCTGTTCCCGAACGTGATGTATTCTTTGGAGCTTGGGGGAGTGAGACTGGAGAACCATCTACGATGTCCCGTCATGTGGCGAGAGCATCCTGAGTCCATGATCCAAACATCCTCCAGTCCCCGGTCCTGCACAATCAGTGGCTGTAAGTGGGAGCAAATGGTCCGGCACCAGGTTTAGCAAAAGAGCTAAACCAATGTCGAGCCATCTGCTCAAAAGATGGAAAGCGAAAATCATCAAAAGAGTTTGGACCAAAACGCGGCTCAAAGCGTGCTCCACGGTTCTGCCTAAACCTGCGGCCACGAGGTCCAGGACCGTAGCCAACACGGTCTAGAACTCTGCCGGAACGGACACCACCAACTGGAGCACGGGCAAGAAAGCCGTCTCCTCTACCACCACCTACACGACGCGGCCTGGCCTCCATCCTCTCCCCGCGTCGAAGAACACGCAGTCTACCACCCTGCTGGTAGAACTACTCCTGATCACCACGAGCACGCTCTGCTCTCTCAACCCGCTTCCTCCTGAAGCAAAACTCCGCAAGATGCCCTTCTCTCTGACAATACTCACAATGGTAGGTGGGCTTCTTGGGATGTGGTTGAGGCTTGGGGTTTTTGGGCTTAGTGGTGTTGGGTGTCGTCTTCTTGGGCTGAGAAGGTCCAGGAAGAGAGTCTAGAGAAGAGTGGAGGTGTTTGGGCTTAGGAACCCAGATAGGCTTCTAGGGTGGAGCTTTGGGTGGTTCATGAATCACTCCATCCTTTGGCTGACAAGCCTGGGAGGACTCAGTGGAGTGAGTCTTGGGATACCTCTATTCTGGAGTCATTTTACTCCACTCCACTGCCCGGCTAATGGCACTCTCAAAGTCAACCTTGGTGTAGGTATAACCTACTCCAAATCCATCCTGCCTCTTGAACTGCTGGATCATCATGCCGAGCTGAGGCTCTCTGGCACTGATCCAACTCAGGATGGAACGGAGGTAAAAGTTCTCATTCTGAGAATCTGCTAGCTCCTCTCTCAAGGAAGCTAGAACCTCCACCTGAGACAAGCAGGTCTCACACTCACTCTCTACTTGGATAGACTTTTCGGCTTTCAGCTTAATCAACTCCATTCTAAGAGACAGACAGTTCTCACAGACAGTGGGTGGAACTGACAGTGTCTCAAGCTCTAGCCTAGTCTGGGCAAGCTTAGCTCTCAACCTCTCCAAATCACCCAAATGTTCATCACCCTTGGATTTTAGCTCAGCTAAGGTAGCTAGATGAGATGGGCAATCAACACAGGGTGCGACGACAGTGGCTTGAGCATCTTTCAGCTCTAGCTGAGCGCTTTCAAGCTCAGTGGCCAAAGCGTCCCTCTCATCAACCCTTTCTGTGTACCTGGACTTCAGAGTCGACAGGTCACACAGAAGCACCTCACATTTCGGGCACTCACTGCTATCACCCAAGCAAGGGGAAGAAGATAGACTCTCAATTCTGCCGTTGGCCACGACAAGCTCACTCTCTAACTCATCTATCCTCTTCTTAGCCCCCCTAAGCAGTTTTTCCCGATATTTCAACTCCTGACGATTGCTCTCAAGTAAATCAACGATTTCGCGCTCGTAGGATGATACCTTGTTATCGTCGTCGTCGGAGTCGTCGGAGGAGCTCTTTTCTTCCTTATCCCCAAGAGCCATTGAACAGAAGCTCTTGCGGGATCTTCGGCCCTGGTGAGAGCAGCTCTTCGGTTTGTCTCCGAAAGCCATGAAGCAAAGGCCCGCCGGATCGTCCTTGTCCTTCCCCTTCCTGATGGCGATCTCCTCATCGCTTGAGCTCGATGAAGAGGAAGAAGACGTGGAACGCTTGGAGTAGCTCTTCTCCATCTCGGCGAAGAAGGCCTTGCCGCGCTTCTTGTTCTCTCGCCAGTAGTCCTTCAGGGCCTTCTTGAAAAATCGAGTCTTCGTCTTGCCCTTGTTGAAGGATGAGCTCTCGTGCTTGCCGGAGTCGTGGAAGCCACCACCGGTGCCCTTCTTGTGACCATTGCGCTTGGGGCAGTTGGCGATGAAGTGTCCTGGATCACCACACTCAAAGAACCTGGATTTTGTGCCGTGTCTTTTGAACATTCTCTTATCATAGACACGACGCACCCGGTTGTTAAAAAGACACAAATCATCATCTCCCAATAACTCTAGCTGGTCCTCAGTGATAGACATCAAAGAGAACCCAGCACAGCTCACAGCAGAAGGATCAATAGAAGGTGTAGCAAGGGCCAGGGATTTTGATCCAGAACCAATGAGATTTGATCTCAGCTGGATATCTACCTCAGTAGCCTTCAGCTTGCTAAACAACTCAGAAATGGTCAAGGTATCATAAGAAGTGCTCTCAACGATGGAGGATACCTTGATCTCCCAGATCTTTGGGTCCAAGGTATGGAGAACCTTGAGCGCCTGCTCGTGATCTGAGACTAACTGAGCACCCTCAGCCTTGTTGTTCCGAAGCTTGTTAATGATCGATTGAAAGCGACCAAACAAAGCTTCAACAGATTCACCCGGCTTTTGTGTGAAATTCTCATATTCATGCCGGTAGGTCTGATAGAGCCGAGCCTTGACCTGGGTTGTTCCCTCATGGTGTGCCTTGAGGGTAGCCCAGATCTCTCTCGCAGTGGAGAGATGGCTCACACGCTCAAACTCAGTTGGACCTAAACCAGAAAACAAAATGTTCACAGCCTTACTATTGCTCAGATGCTGGGCAATGATACCTGCAGTACCTTGCTCAGTGACTGGCAGTATAACGAACGTGGCATGAATGCAAATGTCCCATATGTCCGAACTCTGGCTCATAAGATAGGCTCGCATGCGAGTCTTCCAATAATTATAGCCATAGGCTTCCAAGGACGGGACCTTGCCAAGAGACGTCATGGTCACTATTGGGGTTTAGAACCGGTTAAGGTATGGAAAAAACCCTAACCAAGCTCTGATACCACTTGTTGGACCGAAAGTAGCGACCAGAGGGGGGGTTAATGGGCGCCTTAAAAATTCTTTCGAATCAATGGCCTGTTCCCAATACCCAACACACCTCAAAAGACTAAGCAGCAGAAAATAAACAGATAGCCTAAGTCTAAAGGTATCTAGCCTAAAAGCAGCTGAAGACAAACATAGAATTATCAAAGCAGTGCTAATAGACAGATAAACAGTAAATGCTAGGCTAGGCAAGACAAACTTCTCAGTAAAGCAATCTCGGTGCACTATGAGAGAGAAGAGAAGTTACCTGTTCAAATCTGTCTCCTGTTCGAAACTCGGCGAAGCCTGCTTCGCAGGTCGAGGTCTACTTCGCTGGTCGAAGTCTGGTTCAGAGGTGGAAGTTGAAGTCTGTCGAAGGTGTAGTGAAAGTGCTGAAGGTAGGTTTCGGTCTAGCCTAGTTCGAAGTGGCAGGAATCGAAGTATGCTTCGAAGCGAAGTATGACAAATTCGGAGCCTGCTTCGAAGGCAAGACTTCGAACATAGCTTCGAACCAAGTACTTCGAAGCCAAACCTTTGAACTAAAAACTTCGAACGCAACACACAGATGGACAACCTTCGTACAAGGAGGTGAAGCCTGTCACACGACAGAGGCACCAAATTCGAAGCCTACACTCTACCTTCAAAAAGAGCAAGCTTCGAAAAGAAAAGCGAAGGCTGACACGCGACAAAGAAACCAAAACGAAGTCTATCAGTGAGATTAGCTTCGAAGCTAACTCCGAAGCCTGACGAAGTATTGACTTCGAACAGCTAGAGACTGAAAACACCTTCGCAAGGATTATCGAAGTATGTGAAGCTGTCAGAGTGCCAAGGATACTTCGAAGCTAGCATCACAAAACAAAGTTCGAAGTTTAAACGAAGCCTTCGAGTATCAGATCGAAGCCTACCTCACGGAGCTGAGGGGCTTCGAACAAAGAGGGGGCTTCACCAGAAAATAGTCAGAAAAGGTACTCATCCGTGTGAACTTCGATCAAAAAGCTGTGCAGTAGAAGCAAAAAGCTGACACTAGAGTACTGTTGCTACAGTGAGGGAGTACTACTTACAAACAACAAGAACTAGTACTCTGTTCATGAAGAACAGAAGCAAACCGAAGCACAAAATCACTCAGGAAATAAATTGCTGCCCACAAACTGAAGGAGTACGAAGCTAATCATTAAATGCAGCACACAACCAGAGGGAATCCAAAACTGACCAGACCAAGGAAAATGAAACTGAGATGAACTCACAGAAGGTTCCTGGCGGCGCACACAAGCAGGAGAGAGAAAACGCAGGGAACAAGAAGAATGACCCAATGAATGATTCAAAAAGTGATTTCTAGAAGGGTAGTCCAAACCCTAGGGATTGGGGCCCTATTTATAGGCTGCCCAACACTAGGAATATTCTACCAGCCCCTTAGGGTTTTTACAGACGCAAGAATAAAAGAAAAAGACTCAACTGCCCTTAGGTATTTTTACAGACACGACTGACTGACTATGGGCCTAGAGATACAGATGACTTATCCGGAAGCTAAGTTTTCGTAGCGACTACGACTCCTCTTCTGGATAGTCGGATACAAGATCAACGGTTGTCAGTTTTTAGCCGAAACTAACAAAGCCTCCACCGACTTTGCACCAGGTACCCGGATTGGGCCAGCCCGACTCCGCAGCTCTCTCAGCCCGGCAATCGCTCACCGCCCGTGTACCTGACTCAACACTGGTCAACAGCCCAGTGGGTCTTCTACTGCTTCTGGCCCATGTACCCGGATTGGGCCAGCCCGACTTCGCAGCCTCCTCTGCCCGACAGTCGCTTGCTGCCCGTGTACCTGAGTCACACGCGGCCCATGAAACAGCAAATCTCTTCTTCTTTTTGTCCTCTTTGACTATCGTTGACAATGACTCATCACTTCTGGAGCCATGAGGCCCACGCTATTTAGCATGGCTCCTCACATAGCACATTGATAGATGGCGCCAGCATTCTTTAAACCAAAAGTCATAACGACCCACTCGAACAAGCCGACAAAACCAGGGCATCGAAAGGTTGTCTTGTACACGTCCTCTTCGGCCATAAAAATTTGATTGTAACCAGCGTTGCCATCAACAAAACTTAGTACCTTGTGTCCTGAAGCATTGTTGATCAACATGTCGGCTATCAGCATGGGATACTCGTCTTTTGGAGTTTCCTTGTTCAGGTCCCTGAAATCAATACAAACTCGTATTTTGCCGCTCCCTTTCTTCTCCATAGGCACAATATTAGCGACCCATTCAGCATACCCGCATGGCCTAATAAACTCAGCTTTGAGTAGTCATTCCACCTCTTCTTTAACTCGGTCATACATGACCGAATTAAAAGCGACGAGGGGGCTGTTTATAAGGCCTAAACCTGTGTTTAATAGGTAACTGATGCTTCACGAGCTCGTGGCTTAATCCAGGCATCTCGTTATACTCCCATGCAAAACAATCAATGTATGACTGAAGTAACTTTATTATTTTGGCCTTTTAATCAGGTTGTAAATTTTGGTTTACAAAAGTCGGCCTTGGAATGTCACCATTGCCTATATCGACTTCTTCTAAGGGATCGACCGACGCAAAACCTTGCCCTAACTTCTCTACTTCGCTGAAATGCTCAATGGCTTCGGTGATACCGTCTTTAGAAGACCGGTATTGCTCTATGCGAGACTTCAGCCAATCAAGATTACTTTTGCTAGACATGGTTACTAATTTAGAAATAGCCGTGCTACACCAGCCGACTTCACAGACACTGGTACAAAATGTCCCCCGGATACGCTAACGAAGTCATAATCCGAAAGGTATCTACTTGATAGGCACTCTACTTTGTTGTGGATGGCGTCGATGGACACATCGGCCAATGCTACCTAGGCCGAAGTGTCGACTGGTGTGACTTCTACGTCATCGATGTCCCACTGTATTAGGCATTAGTGCAAAGTAGAAGGAATACAACAATTTGCGTGAATCCAGTCATGCCCGAGTAGCACGTTGTAGTTACCTTGCATGTCGACGACGAAGAATGGTTTTCGCAGTGTTTTGTTACCTACCGTCAATTCCATGGAGAGTACGCCTTTCACCTCGGAACTCTTGTCGTTGAAGCCGTTGAGCATTAGGTTAGTTTTCTTTAGGTCTTCCTCGTTGTTGCCAATCTTCTTCAACAGAGAGTAAAGCATTAGGTTGACAGTGGCGCCTCCATCGACAAGCATTCTGTAGATCGGCTTCCCATCAATGTGACCTCTGACGTAGAGAGGCTTTAGGTGGCGAGTCGTATCCTCGGGTTTCCCAAAAATGACATTGCGTGGGCTGAGGTTCATCTGAGCGACCTCGGCCTCATCTTGTGGTAGGGCAAACTCGGCGGGCAGCATGATAACGTTGATGTCCATCGCCTGAGGTGCGGGTCCCTCAGAGACAGGCATATAATCGTCGTCGAGCATGTCATCGTCGTCGTCGCTTGGAATGGGAGCCAGGTTGGTTATCTCACCCGACTTGATCTTCCATACCTGTCTCGTAGCTAGCCGAGGGCGGATTTCCTCAAAGATAGTGTCTCGTTCATCCTCGGCCTTTTTCTCACGCATCTCCTATGCCTATAGGCGTTATAGGTGTCTTTTTTGTGATTTGGACATGCCCGGAGGGGCCCAAGATGGCTGTGGCTTGGTACTAGGTGTCACTGCTCTGTTTCTGTGATCTTTAGCCGAAGGGCTACCACCCAGATCGGCCTCGCGTGCTTTATAGTCAGAGGATGCCTCGCTGTGGACCCTGTCGGTCGGACTAGCCTCGTTCAGCCGATTGGACCGGGCTCTAGCGCTGGCCTTGGCTGGGCTAGGGGACTTACCTCCATCGGGCTTTAGCGAGGGGTCCCTCGGGATTGGGACTTCCTGAGACCCTACTTTAACTGTGATGACTTCAGACTCCCTATCCTTTCCCTCTTCACGTCCATCTACCTTGGCTCCATCCTGTGTGAGTCGATTCGGAGGTACTACGGACAACCTGTGTACGATGTCTCCCTTCACTGCGTTTGTTTGTCCCTGCCAGTTATAATACTCCGAAGGAAAACAAGGGACAATGTTATTTTGCGAAGAGTACTCGGGCTATGAGGCGTACGGAGCCCATGGGGTCCCTGCCCAATTGTATGGCGGAGGCATTGGCGGCTCCAGTGGCTTCGCCCACTACGAGCCGAACCCACTGCCCAGAGGGGGGCTCGGCCATATTGAAGGGATTTTGAACCATATCAATGAAGGGTCCTGCCAGGCCGGAGGTATGTTTAGCCATTGTGGGCCGAAGCCTTCCACCGGCGGGTTCGTCCAGAGTGGAGTTAAGCCCAGCCACTAGGGTCCGAACTCGTTGTGTGAAGGGTTCTTATACTGGGGTCCAAACTCGTTCTGCACAGGGTTCGACCACTAGGGTCCGAAGCCACTGTGCGGAGGGTTCGCCCACTGTGGTCTGAAGCCACCGCGCAAAGGGTTCGACCACAGTGGTCTGAAGCCACCTTCGACTGTTTTGGCCCCTTCGACTGTCTTAGCCTTCTTGCACGGGGGCTGCTTCCTTAGCTTTCTTCTGATGTTTGTTCAACAGCATCTGATATGTCACCTTTGGCTTCTTGTGATCCCTAGCCGAAGGAGACATGTTCACGTGTGCGTGTGCGTGTTCGCGATTCTCCAATAATGACCGCTTTCCCTTTAGTTGACTTTGCATGCTTTGGCCGAATCAACACCCTCTCCTCGTTGAGGTCGACGGTATTTACGGGAAAGGGGTCTTTGTCCAGCTTCATCTTTGGACTAAGGTCTATTTTCAATCGCCATTCCTCTATGGCCGATTGAACCCGTCGATGAAAAACATTGCAGTCGTTAGTATAATGTGAATGCAAATCATGCCACTTACAGTAGGGGCATTTCTTTAGCTCGTTGGCAGATGGAATGACTTGGCCTTTAGGCAACCTAAGAAGCTGGTTCTTTAAGAGGAAATCAAATATTTTATCGCACTTAGTTATATCAAACGAGTATTTGACTTCGTTAGGCCAACTCTTAGTGGGGGACGACCGCAACTCAGAATAGGTAATGGGTTTGCTCTTAGCATTCCAAACCCATTCGGTCGCATACATGTCAGCCGAATCTTCTTCTTCCTCCAATTTTTCCTCATCGGAGTGCTCCATAATGTGGACTTCAGCCCTAGGCTTGTTAAACGTTTTAATAAACCTTTTATCCTTGGCCCGGCCTTCCTGGACTAGAGCATGTTGTAAGACTTTGCTCACTTCCAAAAGGTTTTGGTTGTCTAATCTCTCTTTAATTTCAGAACGCAATCCATTGAAAGCTAGATTCGCCAAATCCCTTTCTGAAATATTAAGACTAAAACACCGGTTTCTGGTATCTCTAAAGCGCTTGACATACTTTGAGACACTCTCGCTAGATTTCTATCTAACCGATGTCAAGTGTGATAGCCCAAGTTCTGTCTCACCTATATAAAAATAGTCATGTAACTTTTGTTCCAATTCAGTCCACGTTTGGACAGAGTTTGGCGGGAGCGCCGAAAACCAAGTGAAAGCGGTGTCGGATAGTGAGAGAGAAAACAACCTAAGTTTTAAAGCATCCGACCCACTAGCTTCACCACACTGTGCTAAAACTGACTACATTCTCTAGTGTGGTTTCGTTACCCTCACCGTCGAACTTGGTGAATTCAGGGACTCTATAGCCGCGAGGGTAAGGTATCGTATCGAAATGGCCGGGGTACGGCTTTCGGTAAACCCTAGCTCGACCCCTAGGTACGAAGTCAGTGCACTCTCTAAATAGTGCGCGGATCCGCTCCTCTATGTCATCCTGGCCCATTGCCTGCGCGCGTCTCTCATGCAGGGGCGCGACATGTGGCGGTATGTCGACGTGTCGGCCGCGGGGGTCTTCCTCACGGGCTGGCTCTAGGTATGTGGCGTGCTCAGGCCTATGAATTTGTGCGTGCGGTGTAGGCAATGTCGTAAGAACTAGCGTGGGTGTAGGCAATGCCGGAAGAACTAGCGTAGGTGCAGGTGGCGTGCAATAAATAGGGTTAGCTTGGGCATGCGCATACTGGCTTGTCTCGGCCGTATATGTTGGGGCCGGAGACATGATGGTCTTTCTAGTACTACCAGCGGGTCTGCTATATATATGATTTACCAGAGGTGCACTAGCAATTGGAGCTAGAGGAACGGCCTCGGTAAAGCTGAACCTTCTAAGTGTCGTCTCTACTTGAGAGCTAACTGCTGAATCTAAACGGTTGGCTAGCAAAGTGCTGACAGCTTGATCTACTGATGTGGATATTTTTTTGCTCAATTTCTAAAGAAGACAACGGAGGTGATACTGGTGTTCCCTAAGTCCGAGTGAGGTCGGGGACGTGGACGTCGCCCTTGATGAAGCCCGCACATGTCTTGACGTAGCTCCCAAGCATGAGGTCTTGTAGCGCCTTCATTTTCGCCTCGATCTCTGCCCGATCCTCTTCGGGAATATCTTCAAGGGTAGACGTCATGATGTTACGGTTGTCAATATCTGCGCCCCCACCGGATCCATCATCATCATAGATGTAGTAGTCGTTGTATACGTACTCACAGCCGATGTATATGTACTCGTCATGTTGGCGTAGCCCTCCCCAGCAGAGTTGCCAAAAAGTATGTTGACACAAAAGTGTGCCCCCACACTTCGGTCAGTTCGATGATCCAAAAGTGTGCGGATACTTAGGGACAAGACTAAGCGTAACACAACACTGACGTCGCGTTCTGACTACCCTCAATAGTGGCAAGGGGATGGAGTCGCCAGGTAATCAGATCACATGGAATTAATCCAATTAGCCGAAAAGAAATATATTAGATAAAATAAATCAGCAAGCTGAATGAAGCCTCACTGATTCGAAGTGTGCTGCGCGAAGGGGTTCACCGAAGGGTACCTTTGGCGTCTAGTGCGAAGGGTATCGCCGAAGGTAGTCTTCGATGTTCGGACTGATCTGGCCAAACATAGGCTCCGAATAGATCTTGACGCGAAATCACCTCCGAATAGCACGGTTCGGTGCAAAGTCTCTAACATGACAAAATACTCCAAACGCGACGCCCTGGCGTGACTTCATCTAGAGCGAAGTGTAGGCGCGGCGAAGCTTGACGTGTGTTGACACGGAAACGTGCCCCTGCACTTGGGTCAGTTCGACGATCCAAAAGTGCACGGATACTTAGGTACAAGCCTAAGCGTGACGTGGCACCGACGTCGCGTTCCGACTATCCTTAGTAGTGATAAGGGGGTGGAGTCGCCAGGCAACCAGATTACGCAAAATAATACAATTAGCCGAAAGAGATAGATTAAACAGAATAAAATCAGCAAACCAGTCGGAGCCCGTCTGGTTCGAAGTCTGGTGCGAAGGGTTCACCAAAGTGTACCTTCGGCGTCTGGTGCGAAGTACTCTGCCGAAGGGTGCTTCGGCGTTCGGACAGATCCAGCCGAAGATGGACTCCGAACGGATCTGGACGCGATGATCACCTCCGAACAACGGGGTTCGGCGTGCGATCTCCAATACATCAAACTACGGAATAGTGACGCGAGGGGCGCGCGCGAGTGCAACTTCGTCCGGTGCGGAGTATAGTCGTGGCGAAGCCCGTTGAGATGAAGTATGTTGGCGAAGCCTGTTGTTGGAGCCCGCAGTCTCGCCGAAGGGTGTCCTAGGACCTCCGGAACCGATCTCTTAGCTCCGGACTCCTCTGACGAAGTAGCTCCGAACGTAGGAACCTGCAACAGAGATGATTCTAAGTACCAATTTGGCCTGACGACCAAATTTTGCTAAGTGTTGCACTAGTAGCGAAGGTAACAATCTGTTACACAGATTAGCGGATACTTCACAGGCGAAGTAACAAGGCGATAGTAATCTATTATGTAGATTAACGGATACTTCACAGGGGAAGTAACAAGGGTTACCACTGTTCCGTAGTGGCCGGCGGAGGGCTTCCAGGCAAACCCACGCAGAGGTACATGAAAATAAAGGTAAAGTAAATACGATCAAAGCATGGGGCTTTGGTTTGGTTTGAGTTGGGGGGGCTTCTCTACGCCGACCTTGCCTATCTATTTATAGGGGCTTAACTCCTAATCTAATCTGCTATTAATCCGGCTAGATAGAGATAAAGATCGAGCTGGAAATGTATACAATTCTACTTCTGCCGAAGTGGGCTTCGGCCAGGCCCGTCGAGGCCTGCTCCTCGGGCCGAAGCTTCGGTAGCGTGGGCCTCCAAAAGCTTCCCGGTCGAAGCCCCATGGGCTGGCTGGAGGCTTTCGGAGCCCATAGCTCAATGGACTTCAGCCCTGTAGGGCTTCAGACAGACCCTGGACATGTGTATTTTCGGCCCAAATCATCAAAATTGATATTTTGACAATCTAGCCATTAATGCCATTTTTTGCTATCAACAACGTGATGAAGCCTGCTGCGGAGCGTGCTGGTGCGTGGGACTTGGTCAGACTGACAACAGCGTGACGACTCGGCATGGGTAGTCGAAGTAGTATTTTCGCCGAAGGGTGTCTAGATGGCCTCCGAAACCAGCTTATTGGCTCTGGACACCTCCAGCGAAGGGGCTCCGAGAGTGAAAACCTGCAAATAGAGTAGGGATCAAGTGCCAATTCAGTCTAGGGACCGAATCTGCTAGGTGTTGCAGTAGAAGAACGAAGGTAGCAATCTGTTACGTAGATTAACGGATACTTCATAGGCGAAGTAACAAGGCGATAGCAATCTGTTACGTAGATTAATGGGTACTTCACAAGCGAAGTAACAAGGATTACCACTGTTTCGACATGGCCGGCGGAGGGCTTCCAGGCAAAACCACGAAGGTTGCAGAATAGTAAATAAAAGTAAAGATACGGTTTAAAGCTAGGGCTTTGTGATTGATTTTGTGTGTTGGGGGATTTTATGAACCGGCCTCACCCCTATATTTATAGGGGCTAGTCTTCTAATCTCTAAGTTTAATTTGGTATGATTCGGCCTAATCACGTTTTTAGGGATAAAAATATAGTCAGAATCAGACTCAAAATCTATCTCCAAACAACCCAAAGTGGGCCTTCGGCAGGGCCTGCCGAAGCCTGCTCCTTGGGCCGAACCTTCGGCGAGGCATGCCTCCGAAGGCCTTCGGGCCGAAGGTAGCAGGCCGCTGGAAGGCTTTCGAAGCCCAAGGCTTAATGGGCCTTCGACCTTGTAGGGCTTCGGCCTAATCCAGGACATGTGTATTTTCGGCCCAACTTACCAAAATTTGATATTTTGACAATCTTGACCATTAATGTCATTTTTTGTTATCAACACATGCAACCCAACTTCGAGTGCCAAGTCCCGCTGGAATTAACCTTGAATAAACAAAGGTGCTGATGCGCCGAGAGTAGTTTTGGGGTTGCAATTGTGTGTCATCTAATCTATCTACTAGATACATATTTATAGTCCGGAGACTTTCCATTCACTACGATTGTAACCAATTCTATTTTTATTTTTATCTTCATCTCTATCAGCTCCTCAATATTTGGTTATGTATAACAGACGGATTCCATTGACCAATTTTGACTGGTCTTCTTTGACTTCTGCTGACCATTCTATGTCCTTACTGGGCTTGGGCCTCAATCAAGTTTTCTAGTCAACACAATATTAAGATGATATCTTAATATTTATTAGCTATAATGTAAGAATAAAATTAAAAAATTAATTAAGACACATGTTATAACAATATCTAGGTTGTCGGGATATAGAGATTGGATGAGAGGGAAAGAAATAAAAAAGAGAGATATATGAAAAATTAAGGTTAAGAGGTACTTACGAAATAATATATTATTTAATAAATCATTAAAGCATAGGTTAAGACTTTATTATCACCTGACATTACATTTATTCTCATTAGCCAAGCAAAACTTGCGAGAAACCGTGAGCAAATAAAAGAACAAAAAAACAGGAGACACCTGACTCGCGCACAGAGAGAAGACGACACTATCACGGTAGACCGCCCGAAGAGCTCAAGCGACAGCGAGCCGGAGGGAGAAAGGAGGGGAGGTGGCTAACAGGGGAAGGACCCGGAGGAGGAGGAGAGTGTGGTGGTGGTGCGAGAGGGTGAGGGCGACGAGAGATCCCAAGGACCCCGAGATGGGCATTCTCAGGGGCCAGGGCTCTCCTCCGGCTGCTTCTCCGCGTCGCTATCCTCCTCTCGCTGCTTCCCGTGTACGGCGCCGACGTCTACTCGCTCGTCTACAAGGGCTGCGCTAACCACAGCTTTCCCGGCGGTGCTGTGGCCCCCACCGTCGCGGCACTCTCCTCGACGCTCTCGTTACAGTCCACCTCCGCTAAGTTCTACAAGACCTCATCTTCGTCTTCGTCGTCCTCCACCTCCGTCTTCGGCCTCTTCCAGTGCCGCGGGGACCTCTCTGGATCCGACTGCTCCGCCTGCGTCTCCCGCGCCATGTCCTCCTGGTCCGACGTCTGCGGCGCCTCCGTCGCCGCTCGGGTCCAGCTCACCGGGTGCCTCGCGCTCTACGAGATATCTGGGTTCCCCCAGGTCTCCGGCACCCAGATGCTATTCAAGACCTGTGGCACCGGCGGCGGCGGCGGGACCGACTTCGAGATGCGCCGCGACACCGCCTTCGCGCAGCTCGGGGATTACGTCGGAGTGAGCAACGGCGGGTTCTAACTTCTATGCCACCAGCTACCAGCAGGTGTACACCATGGCGCAGTGCGAGGGCGATCTCTCGTCTGGGGACTGCGGCCACTGCGTCACCCAGGCCGTCCAGCACGTCGAGGTCGAGTGCGGCGGCGCGCCCTCAGGACAGGTGTACCTTCAGAAGTGCTACATTAGCTATAGCTACTATCCCCATGGAGTGCCCCATGGCTGCGGCATGGGAGGTCAGTTTCTTGGCTCGCCTAATTTACTCAACTTGACGAATTTATGCTTGGTGCCTGCAATCTCAAGTATGCTTACAATGCTGATTCGATTGCTTGTTGATCGGTAGTGATCTAATCAAGCGGCGGATAGACTGTTCTGGTTTAGGAATTTGGGCAAATTCATTTGTTTCTGTGTGCCAAATAGTAAACTTCTTCAGATTTGCCTGGCTGGCTAGCTTATGCATGTGAAACATTGGATGGTGGATTTGTTTGTATGTGTGTGTAGGTGAGATCTTGCTAGGGTTCTTTGTTTAGTTGTCTATGAGAAGTGATTGATAGGGATTGTGGGGGTGCCCTTTGGTTGTCATTCGACTGTTTTCGCAAAATTGTGCATATTACTGCCCTGTCAGATGCTCATTGCCTACTTAGATTACAATCTTTACATGGACCAGCACTAGGTAGGTTAGATTTATGTGACTATCTTTCCCATATTAAAGTAGAACTCTGATGGAGATAGTGGCATGATCTTGTTCAGTTTATGAAATTACGGTTAGGGGTTGTGTTTTTTGCGTTGTGACGTTTTCACACTATGTTTTGTGAATTCTAATTGTTTCTATACTGGTTAGCTCAGTTTAGGGGTGCATATTTTCTTTGATTGGGAACTTTGGCAGCATATTAGGTTCAGCTTCTGTTCTTCCTCGTTGTTTATGCATCTGTCTAATTGTCTATTCAGGTTTTGAGAGAAGTAGGCGTTCGCTACCTTTTGCTTTTTTTCTGATTTACTGGAGATAGACGTGGTATGTAAGTATGTTTAATTTGATCAGTCGAATTGCCTCTTTGTGTTTCTCAGGGCAGCAAACAGCGAAAACTGTAGCCATTGTTCTCGGTGGAGCTGTAGGTCTGGGTTTTGTGGTCATATGCTTGCTTTGCGCCAGGAGTCTGGCCAAGAAGAAGGATGGTGAGTTAGTGGAATCACATGCACAGGCAGCACCATCTTTTCCATCAGCTATTCAATCTGCAACTACCATTGCTTCCTGTTCTGGTATCTGGCACTCTGTTCTTACCAAAATATGTGTGCGTTTGGTCCTCCTTTGCTTGCAGATTATTGATCGACACACATGGAGCAACTGGACAAAAAGCATAGGGGCATGGCATGCATTTTGATAGGCTGTGGATGTTTGTTTTTATAAGATGGTGAGTGGAACACAGAGGGGATTGTTTTTTTGGCTCTTCTTCCTCTGGCCATGTGGGGGCGCCATCCCGCTTGATGAGAGATGAAAATGAGGTGGTGACTAATTCAGAAATGGGACTGTTTTTTTGGGTGCTATTTTTGCTTAGGGCTCTAGCAGTACATTGATTCTCTTGTATTCTTTCCTCAAAGGAAATATATTTTAGGTCTAGGCAGAGAGTATTTAGGCATTTGCAGCAACAGCAGCTGCAGGTTCAGGCTCTGACTTGTTTGGTTTTGTTTTGCTCTATTATGGAAATTGTTTCATAGTATGCTCTAAAACCAGGTTAACTCTAGAATTTGTCAAGTGGCTATCTCCGATTTATGTTACAGTACCGGCTTTGCTGATCAACGCTCATAACCTGAAAGCAACACAGCTGTGCAGCAGCATTTTGGTGTTGGCTTGTTTGTCAGACGTGTCTTCAGAAATTGTGCCTGATCGGGCTTGTAATGAAGGACATGGTCATTGGTCAATGGTCAATGGTCAAATGGTTTGACATTATCATGCTTTGTTGTCTGGTAGAACATGTGCTGATATCAGATGAAACCGATATACGGATAAGAGCTGACAAAGCTAATAGTGTATTCTGCATAGTCGGATTAATCTGTCGATTTTGCTTTTGTAAAGAAATTTAACATGACACAGGTGCTCTGCACTTCTGATTGGCTGATAATTCAGTTTTCTTAAATTAATCTACTCATCTGGAAAAGTGCCAAGTGCTCCTGTGTGGCATTATATCAATGAGAAACCAAGTTGAAATGTGTCTTGGTTTCAAGTTTGTGATGAGTGATTAACAAATTTCCTTCTGGGCGAAGTGGTCCCTTCGAAGGGGTTCGAAGGTATTTTCTGAAGGGTGCGGAGTGTGTCTGTCGGAGGGGTCCGGTAGAGCACGATGACTTGGTGGTATCGAAGGGCTCGGTACTTTGAGCGGTATACCAGAGTGTGTACCGAAGGTTGTTTACCGGAGAAGTCTCCAGGGTACTAGAAACACTTGTGTGTTTGTCGGTTGTGCGCAGGTGACTTCAGAAGTGACGGACGGTTTGCAGCAAGTGAACCTGGATCAAGTGAGAGGCTTGGTACCAGGCGAGCGGAGAGCTCGGTCATGGGGGCTGCATGGGGTCGAGGTCGATCCTTGGGTCAAGGTGCGCCAAGCGGAGGCAGAAAGTATGGACAGTGGTTCCGGCTGAAGGTATCCCGAGGTGAAGTCCTCGGAGGCGAGGCACTTCGAAGGGTGCTCCGAAAGGAGTAACTTCAGAGTATGGTGGACGAAGTCCTCAGCATTGAGGCAAGGTATTCGAAGTGTGCTCCGGATGAAGACACTCGAAGGGACATCTGACGAAGGTCTCGGAAGTCAAGGTGCATTGAAGGCATGGTCCGGATAAGGGTCTTCGTAGAGTGTGCTCGGGGCTGAGACACTGCGAAGGGTATGTATGGATATGCTTCATGCGGAGGCCTTGGACGGTGGGACTTTGGAAGGTGGCGAAGGTACTCCGAAGGTGGGGCTTCGGATTGTGGCTGACTTGAGGTACTTTGGCCATGCATGGCTTCGATACACAGACTGACGGAGTTCGAGCTGGGAGTAGCTACGAAGCCGTGGTGGTCCACTCTGAAGGTGATGGTGCGAAGGCTCAAGTGCTTTGACGGTTTTGGCTCAAAATCATCACTGTATCAAAGGCTGACTTTGACGAAGCGAAGGCGTACGGGTTCAGGCTTGTCACCGAAGCTACTGCACACCTCGTGTGGAAAGGGGGCTTCACAAGACTCCAAATGTGCAAAGGTTGATCGTGTTTGCTCTGCAAAAGCTGATGTTGTCTCCTCTGCGAAGCTAACAAAAGAAGCCTCCAGAAAAGTAGACTACCATCTGTACCCCCTTGTCTTGCTGAGACAAAAACAATGTAAACCCTAGAGGTAGAGTAGTCTATTCGCAGGGCTAAATAGTGCCTATAAATAGTGAAGGCTGGCTAGATCTAGGCAACACTTTGAGCAGCCATTTCTAGAACTCCAGAGCTAGCCGCCACACCCATGTACTCAGTCCTGTGAGTCTTTTGTGTTCCCTGTTCATTCAATGAAATTTACATTCTGTTCTTCATCTGTTGCTTGAACTTGTATCTCTATTTTTGCACAACATTTGTTGATTTCTCTGTGATACACTTCGTTCTGTTCTGACCTGAGTGTGTGCACTGTTTCTTTTCTAGAGAAGGATTTTAGTGTTCTATGCGTGTGAAGTGTGTGATGTTTAGTGTGAGTTCGCTCTGTGTAAACTGAGGCAACCCCTCACTGTTACTAGCGAAGCACTAAGTAGAGTTGTGCTCGAGGTCTGTTTTCTTTCCTGAGCGAAGTCCATTCTGCCTGCCTTTATACCTTCGTTATACGAATCATAGTACTTGTTGCTAGTGCGGAGTATATGTTCGAAACCCACAGAGGGAAACCTTCTTCTACGAAGTGCATAGTGCGAAGCCTGCTCAAAGGCACCTAGTGTGCGGAGCCTACACTATCCTAGCGGAGTTGTGTTTTTAGGCTTGTGGGTGTGAGCGAAGTCTTCTTGACTTCGAACTTTTTCTCTTTGCGAAGCCTTAGTCCGGAGCCATAAAATACCTCTGAATCAGACCTCTGAACGGTATGTTCGGAGTCTATTCCGCAGGAGACTGATTTAAAACAGAAGGCTAGTTTTAGCTAGAAATTTTAAAAGCTCTCATTCACCCCCCTCTGGCCGCCCTTTTTTGTCCAACAATTGGTATCAGAGTAGGTTAAGATCACCAGTTGACCTTAACCGGTTTTGTGATCTTTTGGCGACATGGATAGAGTTAGTAAAATACCTCTGTTCGATGGGACTGATTTTGCATACTGGAAGGTGCACATGGAGGCTTACTTGCTAAGCCAAGGAAATGCAATTTGAGAGATTGTGGACTCACAATACTCCATTCCTAAAACCCACACCACTCAGATAGAGAAATATCAGTATAACTCTAACTCCAAAGCTAGAAACATATTGTTCATCGGTTTGAGTCGGAGTGAGTTTGATAGGGTTCAGCACCTAAGGACAACTAGGGAGATTTGGAATACACTCACTATTTTTCATGAGGGCTCTACACAGATTAAGGCTAGGCGTCAAAGCACGTACAATCAACAGTATCAGCTGTTTGTGCAAGCGCCTGGTGAATCTATAGATGTCATGTTTTCTCGCTGTTGGGGGAAAATATCTCATCTTCGGGGTTATTGCCGAAGCAACATAAAGGCAGACAGTGGATTCGAAGGTTCCCAGATGATCATCTTCGAAGATACCCGGAACCAAGTTCGAAGTACGAAGATAGGCATTGGTTCGGAGTACATCTTCGAACTAAGGCCCTCCAAGATCTTTTCTGCCAGCTAAGATGGAAGACTTATCTTCTATCTGATTAGATTAGTCTTTTACCATTTTAGCCCTATTAAGGAAACCGAATAGTTTCTACTATGTAGGTTGTAATAGAGGGGTAAATAGGTCTTTTCCTTAATGTTTGGGCCTATAAATACCCCCATTTCATCCTGTAATAGGGACCGAATACAAGTTATTCAATACACACATTCGAACTTTTCTAAGTTATTATCCTTTCGGAGGCTTAGAACAGTTCTCTTCACAAACACTTTGTTTGTTAGTTTCTTTTCCACAGAAACCTGTTAGCGTAATCTTTTACGCCAACAGTTGGCGCCGTCCGTGGGGAACCTAGTCCGAAAAACTTCGTTCTCTACCAACTTCTTACATCATGCCTCCTAAGCGGAGCGCACCCCGCAATCCCACTCGGAGGTCCTCTCGGATCTCCGGAGAAATACCCTTCGACACAGTTGAAGTCAGAGGTCCTTCGACATTCCCTCCACAAACTCCGGAAGGGGCTTCCATCCCTCGAACATACGAAGCTTCTCCGCCAACCCCTTCTATACTCCGACCGCCCGGAGTCCCTTCTCCACCCTCCATCCCGATTCGAACTGATCCGACCAGTTCTCAAGACCCGGAAGATCCTTCTGGAAGAGATGAAAATAATCTTGGAGATATTGCCACTCAAATGGCCAACCTTCAAGCTGAAGTGACAAGGTGGCGACAGGAAGCTGCGAGCAGGCTTCGCTCTCAAGCCACCCCAACCATCCCAGAAGTGCCCGAAGATGATGATCTTGATTATCCCGAAGCCCCGGAGAACGCCTCCTTCGACAATGAGTCTCCGCTGCATCCTGAGCTGCAGAAGGTTCGCTTTGATCCAAAGTTTAAAACTTCGAAGCTCTGTAAGTATGCCGGAGATGAAGATCCCGGAGAGTTCGTTCGGTCTTATGCCCTAGCAATTGAGGCTAGCGGCGGAGTTAGAGACACTATGGCGAAGTGCTTCCCTTTAGCTCTTCAAGGAGTGGCATTGAGATGGTTCTGGTCTTTGAAGCCAGGATCAATCAATTCATGGTCGCAATTGAAGAGGAAGTTTATAAGCAACTTTCAGGGCACCTTCGTGCCTCCTATGTCAACAGGAAGCCTTTTCCAGGTGAAACAGCTCCCCGGAGAAACATTGAGGCAGTACTTTAAGCGCTTCGCTCATACGAAGTCGCAAATTCGGGGGCTGTCCACATCTTCAGTGGTTGATGCAGCTCGGGAAGGCGTCAGTCATCAAGGCCTTCTGGATAAACTGCATCGGAAGAGCATCTCCTCAGTCTCTCAGTTAATGTCATACTTCGAGGAGTATGCGAGGTCAGAAGAGGGTTGGCTTCGGAGGACTGCTGCTACTTCGTCTATATTACAAGAAGTCAAAGTAGAAGTAAAGACTTCGGCGCAGCCGCAGGAACCAGTCTTTGAAGTGCAACATGATCGGAGAAGAGGGCAAAAGCACCCTCGTTCTGAAGTCATGAATATTGCACCCCCATAGAAGTTTACACCAAGAGCTCCACAGTCTACGAGGAACAAGGCCAGCGGCTGGAGGCCGCCAGGGAAAACGGCTGGCAAGGGCCAGACCCTTTTCTGCTGCATTCACGGAGAAAATCGAAGCCATGCAACTGACACTTGCAAGGCTATACTTACTCTAAGGGGAGAGTACTTAGAGAGAACTTCGGGTCGAGGCAGTACCGACCGAGTTCCAGCTACAACGCGCCCAGAGCCGGTCCAGGTTGTGGCGCGAATAGAAAATTTTGATGCTGCAAGGCACCCTCCGGTGGCCAATGTTATGCCACCTCCGAAGCAAGAAGAAGGGCAAGATAGAGGAAAAAGAGTAGTTCTCCCTATCTCCAGAGGAGGTACCCTCGGAAGCATGTCCAAGAGACAGCGAAGAGAGTACGTTCGGGAAGTAGGTCATATTGGGACTTCGTCATCTGCAGCTGCAATGCCGGAGTGGTCTCACGTTCCGATATCTTTCTTTGCGGAGGATGCAGTTGGTATTAAGTTCCCGCACGCAGATCCATTGGTTATCACTGCTGATATTGCGGGCACTGAAGTCGGAAGGGTGTTAATTGACGGAGGTAGCTCGGCAGATATCATTTTTGTTCAAGCCTTCGACCAGTTATGCATTTCCAGGAAGCATCTCCTTGCAGCGGCTCGTCCTCTGCAAGGCTTCGCAGGACCCCCGCTTGATGCACTTGGTCAGATAGGTCTCGAAGTTACCTTCGGAGAAGGTTTATTAGCCCGGACTGAAGAAGTTATCTTTGATGTGGTAGATGCCCCGTATGCTTATAACGTCATTTTCGGACGGGGCATGCTAAACCAGTTCGGAGCTGTGGCGCATCACAATTACTTGTGCATGAAGATGCCCACACAAGCAGGAGTCCTTACGATCTTCGGAGATCAAGCCATTGCTCGGAGAGCGGAATATGGTCATGGTCCCCCTCTTGATCCGAGGCAAGTAAATAGTGTGCAAAATAATGAAGAAATTTTTTCAGCCTCCTCCGAAGCTTCGAAGAAGTCTTTTCCGAGACCAAGTCCCGAAGGAGAGATTGCAACGAAGGTCATTGTTAAAGATGGTAAAGAGTACACTTTTCAATTTGGTAAAGATTTACCTCCTGAAGTTGCAACCTCCTTGGAAAAGGTAGTGGAAGAAAATTTGGATGTCTTCGCTTGGTCTGACGAAGATATCACCGGAGTCGATCGGGATATTATTGAACACAGTTTACTTGTAAACCCGAAGGCCCGGCCTGTTCGACAAGGACTCCAGAAGATGTCCGTAGAGAGAGCTGCTCTAGCTAAGGACGAAGTTGAAAAACTGTTGAAGGCTGGGATTATCAGAGAAGTGGCTCATACAGAATGGTTAGCCAACCTAGTCTTCGTCAGAAAGAAGTCTTCCGGAAAGTGGCGCATGTGCATTGATTTCACATCTTTGAATAAAGCATGCCCACGTGACCCCTACCCCATGCCCCGAATTGATCAACTGGTTGACTCCACCGCAGGTTCGGAGTTACTAAGCTTCCTCGACGCGTATTCTGGTTATCATCAAATATGGTTGAAGCGCGAAGATGAAATCAAGACAAGCTTCGTAACTCCTTCGGGAGTCTTCTGCTATGTAAGAATGCCCTTCGGCCTAAGAAATGCTGGGGCTACTTTTTCAAGATTAGTTGCTAAGGCTCTAGGTCATCAACCAGGTCGCAATGTGGAGGCCTATATGGATGATATTGTAATAAAGAGTGCTTTAAAGCACCAACATAACCTAGACTTAGCAGAAACATTCAATAGCCTTCGGGCATGTGGGATCCGTCTTAACCCCGAAAAATGTATATTCGAAGCTAAGGCTGGAAAATTGTTAGGGTATTTAGTTTCAAGCAGGGGAATTGAAGCTAGCCCTACTCAAATAACTGCGCTGCAGAAGATGGCTCCTCCAGAGAATTTAAAGCAAGTGCAAAAGCTGACTGGGCGTCTGGCCGCACTTAGCAGGTTTTTATCAAGGTCTGCGGAGAGGAGCTTGCCAATATTCAAAGCTTTGAAAGGGTCCGAAGATTTTGCATGGACACCGGAGTGTCAGAGAAGCTTCGAAGATATTAAAGATTATCTCAGTAATCTTGCTACACTCACGGTGCCTACTGCGGACGAAACCCTACTCTTGTACCTTGCAGCTACAGGTTCAGCTGTCAGCGCAGTCCTTGTCAGAGAAGTGGATTTCAATGGGAAGTTGGTCCAAAATCCTGTTTATTTTGTATCCGAAGCATTATCAGGAGCGAAGACAAGATACTCCGAACTTGAGAAGTTCGTTTATGCTCTGATAATGGCTTCGAGGAAGCTAAGACATTATTTTTTGGCTCATAATGTAATTGTACCAACTTCGTATCCCTTAGGAGATATGCTCCGAAGCAAAGATTCCACTGGAAGGATTGGAAAGTGGGCAGTCGAGTTAGCACCCTTCGGCATATCTTTCTTGGCAAGGACAGCTATCAAATCCCAAGTCCTAGCAGACTTCGTAGCAGAGTGGACTCCACCTGCGAATTTGACTCCGGAGAAATCAAGTGACGGAGTTTGGACTGTTTACTCCGATGGGGCTTTCCAAGCATCCGGAGCAGGCATTGGGGCAGTGTTGATTTCACCGTCAGGGCAAAGAGGAATGTACTCCGCAAGACTCAACTTTAAGTCTACCAATAATATAGCAGAGTACGAAGGGATTTTATTGGGACTTCGGAAAGCACGTGTTCTAGGGGCTACAAGAATAATTATAAAGACAGATTCTCAGATAGTAGCAGGGCACGTAGACAAAAGTTTTCAAGTTCAGCATCCACAACTTGCAAAGTACTTAGAAGAAATCCGCAAAATCGAAGCACACTTCAAGGGTATTTCCATTCGGAGTATACCAAGAGCGGAAAATGTGCAAGCAGACATTTTAGCGAAGGCTGCAGCCGGAGCTGTGGATGTGCCTGAAGAAGCTTTCTATGAGGAGCTCAATATACCTTCGGTGCCACAAATTGCCTCTGCGGAGATTCTTTGCATTCCTAGTGCAGATTGGAAAGATTCGATCATAGAACTCTTGCAAGGAGGAACAAATTTGCCCGAAGAACCCTAGTTGTCAAGATTAAAGCTCAGAGCCAGAAACTATCAGTTAATCAACGGTATATTATACAAGGCCGGAGTATGTTCCCCTCTACTCCGATGTATATCTCAAGCCGAAGGCCAAGAAATTCTTCGAGAAATTCACGAAGGCCTTTGTGGAAGCCATTTAGCCCCTAGAGCTCTGGCAGGAAAAACACTTCGCCAGGGGCTTTATTGGCCCACAATAACAGTTGATGCGGAGAGCTTGGTCCGCACTTGTCAAGGATGCCAGTGGATGGGTCGACGGAGTCATCGCCCACCAACAGCTCTTCAAGTTGTTGCTCCGGTATGGCCTATGGCCAGATGGGGTATGGATCTAATTGGTCCCTTTCCGTTAGCAAAGGGAAATCTGAAGTTCGTAGTGGTAGCTATTGAATATTTTTCTAAGTGGGTGGAAGCAGAACTCTTAACAACTATCACTTCGAACAATGTGCAGAAATTCTTCTAGAAGAACATTATTTGTCGGTTCGGAGTGCCTAGATACCTCACAGTTGATAATGGAACACAGTTCGACGCAGAACCCTTCAGGAAGTTTTGCGAAGACCTAGGCATTCAACTATGTTTTGTTGCAGTGAGGCATCCTCAGTCGAATGGAGCCGTAGAACGAGCCAATGGAAATATTTTATCAGGGCTAAATCGAAGAATAGTAGGATTAGCAAAGGGACTGTGGACCGAAGAGCGTCCGAAGATTCCGTGGTCCATTCGGACTACGCAAACAAGGTCCACAGGTTTTACTCCGTTCAGATTACTATTCGGAGATGAAGCTATGACTCCAACAGAGCTCAAAGGGGGATCATTTCGCAGCACCGAACCAGACATTGAAGAAGAAAGACAAGCTTCGTTAGACTTATCAGAAGAAACAAGACTTCGAGCTGTAGCTAATTTATCAAAGTATCATCAGCAGACGAAGGCTTGGTATGACCCGAAGGTTAAGCTCAATGAACTAAGACCGGGTCATCTTGTTCTATGAAGCATTATAGCACTAGGGAAGTTAGGCAATAAATGGGAAGGTCCATACCTAATTGTCCGTCAGGGCGCCCTGGTTCATTTAAACTAGCTAATTTAGAAGGTGAAGAGTTAGCACATGCTTGGCATGCGGAGCACCTAAAGCGATACTTCGCATAAGGGCTCCTTGTAATTCGCTTGTAATCATCCTCTAAATTAATAAAGCATATGACCCTGATAGTTGCCTTCCCCTCATAGACTTCCAGCTTCTGAGTGGACGCACTGGAACCGCGGGGTCGACCGAGAGGGAAGTGTCATTAAGCTGGGTTGTATTTTCGGACTTCGAACCCATAAAGTTCGAAGCCTCCGACGTGGGGGCTGACATAATCCGGAGCCCAGGCCACCGGCTTGTAGGCATCCGTAAAAGAGCCCAAAACCACACCCTACGGAGTCCAAGCCATTGGCTGGTAGACTTCCGTAAAAAGAGCCGAAGGTGGCCAAAACCTACGGAGTCCAAGCTTCAGCTTGTAGACTTCCGTAAAAAGAGCCGAAGGTGGCCAAAATCTGCGAAGTCCAAGCCATTGGCTGGTAGACTTCTGCAAAAAGAGCCGAAGGTGGCCAAAATCTGCGAAGTCCAAGCCATTGGCTGGTAGACTTCTGCAAAAAGAGCCGAAGGTGGCCAAATTATACGGAGTCCAAGCCATTGGCTGGTAGACATCCGTAAAAAGAGTCCAAAGAGACCATTGCAAACTCCGAACCATTGGTTCGTCAGAGATCGCAAAAATAAGCCGAAGGTGGCTAAGGCAAAACAGCATTTGAGCCATGAGCTTCGAATGTCTGTTAACATAGTCCAAAGTGACAAATTTTTTAAGGCACTAAAGTGTCCTGAAAGTTATCTTAACTGATTTCTTTCATAAAACAAAGGTATTAAATTACCATTCTTCTGACTACAAATAGTCGAAGATATTTCATAAGATTTTAAAAAGATCTTTAAATGACAGAGGGGCTCTGAACCCCCAAAAAATTGTACTCCGAAGTTTTTTCTTTGCGCATAACCATCTTTGAATACATGTCGAAGTTGCTTATACACAAAGAGGGGCTAGTAAATATGGAGACAATTTTAAATCGGCATTCATTATTGAAATAAATGTGTTTACAGATTACACTATGAAAAATTGGTATCTATACCAAGAAGGAATCGGAGACCTCTTTGGTCCCGAGAGCTAGGGGTGGAACGACTAGTTCCAACATCAGAAGTTCTAAGAACTTTACGTTTAACTCTCTTCCTCCCCTTCGAAGCTCTAAAATCCTTCTGCTCTTGTTGAATCTCGGTCCAAGTTCGAAGCCGTTCGGGGCTTCTTTCCCAGCTTCTAAGATCTTCAGATCTTTTATTTCGAGCTTCACCTTCGTCTTCAGACCAAATAGTGTCTTCAGAAGACGAGGTGTTTGCGTCAACCTCTTTTTCTTCCTCTTTAATATAAGACAATACGTCTTTGATTACTTCGGGCGCAATTACGCTGGAGTCATCTCGAGGAATAAGAAATCGAGGGCGCTTATAACTCTTTAGAAGTTCGAAGGTGTTCCATAACGAGCGAAGTTCGTTGTTAAGCTCTAACACTTCGATGTCTTCCATAAGAGGCAAAGCCTAAAAATATAACAAACAAGATTTTCATTGATAAATGTTTACAAGCATGAGCTTTACATAGTCAAAAAATCCTAAATAATTCCTAAACCTGCGGGTTTGGAGGAGGCTGACTGCTCGAAGCTTGGCTCCGAACTTGCTTCTGGCGTTGGCCTTCATCGATCCAAGCCTTGATCGCAGAACGACCTTCGGCTCTCCATGAGGTTTGAAAGGCTCGCCAGGCGGCAGTCACGCCTTCGGAAGGATTCAAAAGTCGCTCGTCGTCGAAGGTAATGGAGCCCTCTGCGCTCGGAGTGATTGTTCGGCCCAAATCCTCGTAGTAACGAAGTAGTCCGAGGGCAGACACTTTTCCGGAGAGTTCCCCATAACGAATGCCTGCCGTCTTCATTTGCTTCGCTGCTCCTTGGATCCTTTTTAGCCGGCGCAGCAGAGTCACGTTGTCATCCGAAGGAAGTGATCTAGTAGTACCGAAGTACTCTAGAACACCTAGCATCTGTTCGATGACCTCCGTAGCTACCTTCTCCGACTTGAGTTTTTCTTCAGTTAGTGCATCCTTGCTCGAAGTCGTTTCTGCCAAAACTCCGGAAATCCTAGCATTCTCCATAGTTAAAATATTCTTCTGGTTTAGGAGTTGACTAGCTTCTTCTTGGAGTCTTACAAGTTCGGACCCAGCACTAGCATGCTCCAACCGCATCTTTTCAATTTCAGCCCGAAGCACAATCCTTTCTGCTTCGAACTCCTTATTAGCAGCCTCCAAGCCCTGTCTGGCCCTACGCTTCGTTGAAATCATATTATCCATTTGAAGTACTCTAGCTTCGGAGAAAGATAAGTTGCGTTTAAGAGCTTCATTTTCTTCCCGAAGCTGAGCAATTTCATTCTCGCTTGATAAAGTTGCAGCGCGGGCCAAGACTGCTTGCTGAGAAAAGAAAAAACTAAAGTAAGAAATTATTCATGTATAATTTGCTGCTGGTTCGAAGATGTACTCCGAACCCAATATAATTTGCTAAAGATATTGGCTCGAAGGTGCTCCGTACCTGGTAGGCCGCTCGTTCCAGGGCAACGTTAAGCTCCGAACTCTTCGCCCTGCTTAATTTTGCTACCAGCTCTGTCTCCCCGACTTTGCGACTCACTTGACCTAAAGGTTTGAGCAGAGTCCGAAGCCCAGTTGGCTCCAAAAAAGGAGTCAAAAGAGGGAGCATTGCCGAAGCCCTTTGGTCATCCCTGCTTGACGAAGGTCCGGAGCGTTCTCCTGAGGTCCTTGGAACTTCAGAAGATGGCCCCCCTCAGTTGATTCACTTTCATCTGTTGATTCAGACGAAGTTGATCCTTGAGTAGGGAGAGGCTCTATGTGTCTTTTACCCCTTCCAGGCCCATGTTGAGCGACCTCCGGGTGCGGCTCCGAAGTTGTCGAAGGTCCTTGAATTGGATCTTCGCATTGTACTTCTACAGAAGGAAGCTCTGCAAAAGCAAAGATATTATACATTGTATAATTTTGCAGAAAATAATAAAAGAATTATGCGAAGTTTACCTTCGACATTCTGGGGGAGGTCGAGCACTGGACTGCTCGGAGGATCAAAGGTGAAGTCATCATCTGAATCCACAGTTAAAATTTCTGCTGCCGGAGTATCTCCGTGAGCAGTCCTCCCTTCATCCACAACTGAAGTTGTAGGAACTTCAACTTCATCTTCGCCCATAGGGGCTTCGATTTGCTCCTCTTGAGTATCCGGAGCTCTCACTTCTTCAATGTTAGCTTGAAGCTCCGGCATACCCGCAGTATCTTCAATGTGAATTTTTTGTTGCGCTGCATCTTCATCAATCAATCTCACTAATAATATACCTTCATCTTCTTTAGAACCGGAGATTGAGGTTCTTGAGCTCGAAGGCGCAGGGTCCGAAGGTGCGATATTTTTTGGCTTCCGAGCCACCTTCTTCACCGGAGTCCTTGCGGAGCTCGAAGCTCCGGTTTCAGCTGTCCTCTTCTTGGGTCCTTTCTCCGAAGGCACCCAGTCCATCAAAGGGGGCGGAGTCAACTCCAACATTCCCCATACTCTGTTAAACCTCTCCCAACTCCCGACTAATTTAACTCTCCATTCTTTTTCAATCGGAGTTGGGGCACCCAAAATCTTCTCCGAAGCCCTTACAATTTGCTCTGAAGTAATAGGGGCTGAAGAAGCTAAAAAATAAATCAAATTAGTCTTTCTTCGAAGTAAATATGTATAATGCATGTTGGTTTCGAAGTTACCTGCAGGGCTCGAAGTCAAGTTAATCTTGCGGAGACCGCCTTCCGAATCATCCTCGAAGATGACAGGCCAGTTGGCCATCAACAGAGGAATTTGCAGTCCGATGAATTCTTCGGCTAAGTCCCGCATGCTTAACCTTCGGCTAATCTTTTGAAGCAGGTTAAGACGAGCTTCGAGTTGGCCTTCGTTGGGCTGCACTAAGGCTTCTTTCCGGAATTGAATTTCTTTAAGGGGCCCAGCCAGAGGACTGCTTGCTCCAACTTCGGCATAAAACCATCTCAGAACCCAATCAGTGTACCATCTAGCATTGATGGCCTTGGCAGGAAACTGAAGGGCATACTCATCTCGAAGTCTAAAGTTGATAGAGCCGAAGGATATCACCACTTTTTCACCTCCGGAGCCTACGAAGGTCTTTGGTTGGCAAGTTGCTCTGTGTAGTGCAGCGAAGATTTCTGCCCTCCATTCACAACCTTCGGCTCTCAGCGCCCATTCGAAGATAGCTAATCTAGCTACTGCATTCGGAGATAATTGGGGGAGGGTTACATGGAACAGATCAAGTACCTCCACCAGGAAATCCACTGCAGGGAGGCCCAAGCCAGCTTCGAAGAAGGCTTCGAATACCACTACTTCTCCGGGTCTTGGCGATGGAATCGATTCTTTGCCCGGCTTCCGGATCATAACTCCATTACTAATTTTTCCCCCTGCTGTGATTGCCAAAGACTCCCTCTTGCAGGTAGAAGGCCCCAACTCAAAAGATTGATCCAAATACTTCGTCGATGGCGGGCAAAGACCTTGGTCATCGACGATTTGGGGATTTCTCCCCCCTGCCGCCATGGATGTCACCGCCGGCATCGGAGGTGCCGCCGCCAACACTGCCGCCGCTGCTGCTGCGGCCGCCTGCTGCCGGGCCAAGGCCGACGGAGGTGCAGATCCCTTAGTCTTCACCATCACGACCGCCGGATTGCTCTGAGGAAATGGAGGCTAGGGCTCAAGAACTTGAAGGGCTAAAAAGTTTTTGATTGCGAGAATGCGGTGAAAAGGTAACCGGGTAACTTCTAGGCCTTCTATTTATAGCCTAGATTTCACTTTTTTAACGTTAGTTCATGTCGTTTCGCATTCCTGCCGTTACTTTTCCCCGCGATTAACGCTTACTACAGTTTCCATTAGAAACAGAAACTTAACGACTATTTTTTCTAAGTCTAAAAGACTTTCGAACTTCTTGAGTCGGTTCTAAGATAGTTCGAAAAGCAATTACCTTAAGACTGATTCGAAGTTCATATCTTCGTGCATTTCGGAGATAAAATAAAAACCAATAACCCCTATGTTTGGTTATCTTTTCCTTCCGTATACTGCTCTCCTAACGTTACAGGTCAAACGGAGAAGCGTATTCGAGGGGCTACTGTTGGGGGAAAATATCTCATCTTCGGGGTTATTGCCGAAGCAACATAAAGGCAGACAGCGGATTCGAAGGTTCCCAGACGATCATCTTCGAAGATACCCGGAACCAAGTTCGAAGTACGAAGATAGGCATTGGTTCGGAGTACATCTTCGAACTAAGGCCCTCCAAGATCTTTTCTGCCAGCTAAGATGGAAGACTTATCTTCTATCTGATTAGATTAGTCTTTTACCATTTTAGCCCTATTAAGGAAACCGAATAGTTTCTACTATGTCGGTTGTAATAGAGGGGTAAATAGGTATTTTCCTTAATGTTTGGGCCTATAAATACCCCCCATTTCATCCTGTAATAGGGACCGAATACAAGTTATTCAATACACACATTCGAACTTTTCTAAGTTATTATCCTTTCGGAGGCTTAGAACAGTTCTCTTCACAAACACTTTGTTTGTTAGTTTCTTTTCCACAGAAACCTGTTAGCGTAATCTTTTACGCCAACACTCGCTTTGACGCTATAGTGAGTAACTTGTGGTCAAATGGGACGCTTGCTTACCCTGACCACGACAGGGCTATTAAGTTTCTCTATGCTCTTGATCGTAGCATATGGGAAGTGAAGATATCCAGCATTGAGGAGTCTACAAGGTATGACACCTTGACCTTTGATGAGCTCTTCAACAAGTTGAAGTCCACAAAGATTGCCAAGGCATCTCTTGCAGTACACAGAAACTCTTTGCCACAACCATTGACACTAGTTTTTGGCTCTAGCCATGGCACCACTATAGAACCAAGCACATCTGGGACTTGTGTTCTTGCAGGTGGTTTTGCTTTGTCCTCCATGGTCTCTATCACTAAGGAGCAGGTGGATACTCTGGATGATGAAGAGCTTGCTCTCATTGCTAGAAGGTTCATCCGTTTTCACAATGAGCGACATGATCAGAGGATAAGTGGCTTTAGTGGTTGTTTTGAGTGTGGTGACACTTCTCACATCAAGGCCAATTGTCTTAAGCTCAAGAGGAGAGATGAGAGTGAGCGCCCCAAATACCACAAGAAGGAGAGGAAACCCTTTGTGAAAGGTAAACGCGGCAAGGTGGCTAAGAGGGTAGCCATGGCCGCTTCCAGAGCATTCGTTGCTGCACTCAGCGACATCGACACTTCCTCAACTGAGGAGTCGAACTTTGACGAGGAGGAAGAGTCCACAAGAAAGGAGGAGAAGAAGGAGAAGAAGGCAAGGGATTTCATCGGCCTTTGCTTCATGGCCGACAGCACTCACAACAGCGATGAACTTGACTCATTTGAGGTACCACTATCCTATGACCAACTTTCCATTAAAGTTGATGAACTGAATGAAGTAGTTCTTGGTCAGGATAGAATGCTTGTGCAAGCCGCTAGAGATAGAATAGACCTTAGAATTAGGCTAGAATCTATTTCTACTGATTATGCCATGCTTAAGTCTAAGATAGATGATGCTGAATGTGAATCTTGCACTGTTGTCATGGGTGAGCTTGCTCAGTTGCATTCTGTACATGCTCAAACTGTTAATGAGCTTGAGACTGCACAAAAGCAGCTTTTGGTGGTGGAGTCTAGACCTATTTCTTCTGATGCTTGTTCAAACTGTTCTTTATTGATTGATAGCATTAATTTGAGAGACAAGCATGTTAAGGAATTAGAGGCTAGATTGGAGACTGTCGAGTGTTCTAAGGATGTGCAACTTGTTTGTCCCACTTGCATCATCCTTAAGGACCAGCTCAGTTTTGCTAGAGGGCAAGCTGAAAACCTTATGACTGGAAATGAATACCTTCTTTCTGTGGTTAACAAATGCACTGAGGAAAAGGGTAGGATGGATTTGCTCTTGGCCAAGACCAAGATGTGTGCTAACAGGGCAGGGTTAGCTCTAAGGTTGGGTTTTGAGAGAACTGTACTAGACAGTGAGAACAAAACTATTTTTACCTCACCCACTACCTTAGAGAAAGAAAGAGCCCAGTTAGACACTCCACGGAAAGCCAAGAAACCTACCCAACCTCACAAGAAAAATCTACCTCCTCAACTCAAGAACAACCCTTAGCAGAAGCCCAAGGAGCCAGTGAGTATTGCTCCTATGACCCATGAGAGTGCCCCTAGGAGAGTGTTTCATTGTTCTTACTGTCAGCGGGCAGGTCATTTGGTTGGTTTTTGCTATCGTCGCATCAAGGACGAGTGACGTTCTCAGGGGTTGAGGGTCCAGGACATGCACTACCCACATCGAGGTATGCACGAGTCTAAGTTTTACTCACGTCCTATTTACGAGGCTCCTTGATCTTCTCGGAGAGGCTTTGCCCCTCGTGGTGTTCACCATTTTACATATGGTGCTAGACCTCGTGTTAGTGGCTTTGTGCCTCGATAGGTTGGGAGACCTCGTCATGCATCTGGGTTACATCATATAGGTAGACCTCACACTTTGCATCACTCTATTTTACCTGTGCGTAGATAGTCTACTTTTACTGTGCCTACCGCTCATATCTCTCAGTGTTGGATGCCTCGTCATATTTTCACTCACCCCAGCACTGAGCGATCGAGGTTCTCTCA
Source organism: Zizania palustris (assembly GCA_019279435.1). Lineage (NCBI taxonomy): Eukaryota > Viridiplantae > Streptophyta > Magnoliopsida > Poales > Poaceae > Zizania > Zizania palustris. The sequence goes on from JAAALK010000079.1 coordinate 27,178,934, forward strand.
TTTTGTGTAGGCATCGGACCGAAGCTTGGAGGGCACGTGGATCATGGACTCTGGTTGTTCGCGCCACATGACCAGAAATATAGCTTGGTTCTCCAGCCTCACCACAACCAAGCAAAAGGAACAAATCACCATCGACAACAATCGAAGGAGTAGAGTGAAAGGTAAAGGGGTGGTAAGAATCAACTCGAACTTCACTCTCAAAGATGTTGTTTTGGTTGAAAACTTGGGATACAATTTGCTTTCTGTATCTCAATTGCTTGATGAGTGCTTCGAAGTGCGATTCCATCGCGATACTTCACAAGTACTTAATTCTAATGGCGTTGTGGTCTGTAAGATCTTTAGAGTTGGAAGAGTCTTTGGAGCTAATTTTTCTGAGTCACTTGGTTCTTCTCACTGCCTTATTGCACATTCAACTTCTGAGCTTTGGAAGTGGCATAGGATACTAGGGCATATGAGCATTGAGTTGCTCACTCGACTGAGTGCCCTAGGACTGATCCGAGGATTGCCCAAGATTGAATTTTAGAAGAATTTAGTTTGCGCTCCCTATCGACATGGAAAAATAATTACCGCTTACCACTCGACAGTCACCATGATGATGACTGAACAACCTGGAGAACTTATTCGTATGGACACTGTAGGTCCTTCTCGGTTTAGTTCGTTAGACGGCAAGTTGTATGTTGTAACACCCCTAATTTTCAGAGAAAATAAAAATACCATTTATTATATTTTCTGGAAATGATTTATTTTGGAATACCTTTAATACCCTTATGGGCTTAAATGAACTAGAACCTTGATGAATTATCCAAACCAAAGGCTAGAAAATTTTGTATATGATCTCAAGGCCAAGATATATTTTTGAGAATTTTTATAGATTTTTATCACTCTTGGAAGCAACCCAAATATTTTAAACCAATTTCAGCATTTAAATTTATTTAGAAATGAATTTAAACAGTAACGGGCCCCTTTCCCCTTCTTCTCCCTCAACCGACTGGCCCAACCCACTCCCTCCCCACGCCCCGTACGGACAACTACGCCCCACTCGTTAGAGACCCCCTCCCTCCGCGCGCGCCCGACACCTTGGCCCCACCCGTTAGTCACCTCGCCCTCGTCTCACACCCGCTGACCGGTGGCCCCCGCCTGTCAGGACCGTCGTCCACCTCGTGCTCCCCCTAACTCCGCTGGCCGTCGATCCCACCTCGGATCCACCCCGCCGGCCCCCCTCCCATCAATTCATCACCGACATTGAATTCCCCGCACCCCGCCGACCGTTTCCCCCATTACTCCACCGCGTAATCACCCCGGCGCAGTCGCTCGCATGCATGGAAACCACCTCGCCGGTGTTTACTCTCGGCCTCCCCCGATTGCACCCCCTCTGCCCCCGCGGCACCCCTATTTAAACCCCCGGACATCCCCACGTTCACCCCTCGCTACCATCCGAAACGAACCCGACCAGAACGCCTGCAACACTTCGTTTAATGCCACACCACCACCCTCGCTCCAGCCGCCGCTCGCCATCGCTGGAGTTCCCCTCCATCCTTGACAACCGCACCGTTGTGACCGCAGGCACCACCCCGACCTCGGCCACCACTCCATCGCCGACGAACCCCACCGGAACCCCATCGCCGACGAGGACCCGAACATCTTCGCCTCCCCCGCTCGTCGCCGGCCTTTATCCGACGACCATTCGCCTCGCCAACGGTACCCTCGTGTTCCCCGTAGTCCCCTCCTTTTGTTTTATCCCTTAGGATCCACCGCCGTCGCTCGCCGTGGTCGCTAGCACCTCGCCGTCGCTGGAGAAGACGACCAGCACGGGTAGAGTACCCGTGCCGTGTCAGATTCATCCCCGACCACGCGATCGCGATCCGACGGTTGAGATTAAATCAATCCCTCGGTTTAATCTGGCTCGTCAGATCTGAGCGAAGCGGTACGTTTTAATCTCGCGCGTCCGTTAGTTTTTAAAACCCACAGTGAATTTGAGCCCTTCATTGCATACCGGTTCGATGTTTTAATCCTGGCCGTCCACGTTAACTTAGCGCCCCCGCCTCGGCCGTGGCTGCCCGATCACGATCTAACGGTGATCCGCGATCTGGCGCACGTGCACAGTGCATGGGTTCACGGTGGATTCGGTTCACCGTGGACCGACGCCTGTTTTAGGTTTAATTTAAATTCTAGAAATAGCTTTAAACTTCTAAAATTCATATTTTGTTCATTTTAACTCCAAATTTAACCATTTCAATTCCAGAAAATTTATAAATTTTATTCTCTACATGTTTATACAATAAAAACTGTAGGTTTATTTGGGTATTTTGTGTTTATTTAATAAAGTATTCAAATGCACTTTAGTATATGTTCATAATTCACTTTAGGAAAATTTATCTTTTATCCTCTTCATGTTGATGTAATAGGAACACTAGGTTTACACTGAACTTGACTTTTTAGATTAGTTAGAAGTTTAAAATACATTAGAATACATTTTTATTCCCTTGTAGAAAATCCCTAACTCACTCAAAAATTCATTTTTAAACATTCCTATAACAATTTCAGAAACTTAATAACTTTGTTTTCCTTGATTCAACCCAATCAAAACTTATATGCCTGTTGTGTGATTTTTGGATTGTTTAATTAAATGTTACGTTTATTTTATTCATATTGAGAAGACTTCGACGCCGTTGAGGAGCCGAAATACTTCCCGGAAGTCCCTCCCTCGCCTTTCGCTGAACAAGGCAAGTCACCAAACTAATATTTTGAGCATATTGAACCTAGTTTTGTTAAACTATCGCTAAAACACATAGGTTATACATGCATTAGTCAAATGGAAGCCCTACAATATATTTATCTAGATCCCCGACCTTGATGTGCAACCCAAGCCATGCTATCTAGCCTAAACTCCTTGTCACCATACTATTAGTACTGTTAGCTTGTGTCCAAGGTATTGGCACAATTGCTATGGGTTAAAAATGAGTCATAGCATTTTGGAATCTACTATATGATCCCCATTATTCTTATCTCTGGAATTCTGTTGGTGATAGAGTTATGGTTAAGTGTATGCATGGTGGGTTCTGGGTGCAAGCTAGGACATTGGTCAGTAGCACCCGGGGCACTATAAGGACCGGTCTGCGGGATCCGTTGCAATACATTTCCGTACTAACCACAAATCTAGTGGGTAAGTCCTAACTAAGGTATGGAGTGTTCCAATCCGAGGCACCACTTGGAGATGGGTCAAGCAGCACTTGCGGGTGGCTTGTACCGACGTGGCGCAAAAGGGGGTGCGACGTTAGCCGGGATGTGGCCTGGCGCACCGGTGAAACCTAGAGCGGGTGATTATCGTTTGGAGCATTTCTTACTGAGGTTTTGGCACGAGTTCCCGTGGTATGGGTCATCTCGTTACACTTTGGTGTTTGGGATGAGTGCGTGCCTTGTGGGTACAGTGGTACACCTCTGACTAGAGTCTTAAATCTTTTTGAAAAGCCAAGCCCACGGTCAAGGGCGGGTTGCGTGACATCCCACAGTTAGTTTATTTTTGGTGAATGTGCATGATGACTTGGCATGTAAGGACTGTTGATCGAGGAGGGAAAACGTACTCCTCAAGTTAGATGATATTATGATGTTCATGTTTAATATTCTGCATGATTAACTTTGACTACACTAAATGCAATAACCAAAAATGTACTTTTCCGCACTTTTAGCCATTATCCTTCCTTTGTTATTATCTTGCATTATTATTGCATTTGCGGTGGCTTGTTGAGTACTTTTGTACTCATACCCGTTGGAAAAACACTACAGAGGCTGCTTACTATGAGGAGGATGGTCTGGAGTAGCGACCCAGTCAAGAAGAAGATCCTGAAGAGGGCGTTCGTCATGCTTTTCATTGTTTATTTTATTTTTACTCTTATGTAATAATGTGGTCTACGTACCATGAATGATTGTCGTATTTATGTTGTCGCATGATGAACCTCTTGTATTATTGTTTTTCTTTGGAAATTCAATAATGTTCCGATTTTGTAAATCAGGGCGTCACATATGTGTTAGTCATTGTCGATGATTTCTCTCTCTACTCTTGGGTCTTCTTTCTAGCTAGCAAGGATGAAGTGTTTTCACACTTTCGGAGCTTGGCTTTGAGACTTTTTACTGAACTCCCTGGTGCATTAAAATTCATTTGAAGTGATAATGGCACTGAGTTCGAGAACATTCTCTTTGTTGATTTTTGCATGGAGCATGGCATAGAACACCAATTCTCTGCTCTGCGGGTTCCTCAACAGAATGGTGTTGTTGAGAGGAAAAACCGTACTTTGGTTGAGATGGCTAGGACGATGCTCGATGAGCACAACACTCCTAGAAAATTCTGGGCTGAGGCCATAAACACTGCTTGCAACATCTAAAACTGAATTTTCTTGCGCTCAATTTTGAACTTGACTTATTATGAGCTGCGTTTTGGGAGACAACCCAAAGTTACTCATCTTTGAGTATTTGGTTGTCGATGCTTTATCCTTAAACGTGGAAATTTGGACAAATTTGAGTCGCGTTCTTCTGACGGGATCTTCTTGGGTTACACTACTCACAGTCATTCTTATCGTGTTTTCAAGTTGGAAACTAACACTGTCATCGAGTCATGTGATGTGACCTTTGATGAATCAACCCCCTGTGTTAGCTCTTCTTTTGAACATACCAATGAACACGATACAGAGCAAACCATCTTCGAAGATGAAGATCCCAGAGATTTTGAGGACGAACCCCTACTACCCTCAACATCGACCCCCGAAGATGACCCCGCTTCGATCACTTTGGCAAGAGGTCCCGAAGCAACTACCTCGACATCGGTCATCTTGAACCACTCCAACGCACAAGTTGAGGGGGAGACTGCATCCCGCCGCGAGGCTCCACATCATATTCAAAGGATGCATCCTCCCGAGCAGATTATTGGTGAGCTTGATCAAAGGGTAACACGTTCTCATGCTGATTTCATTGATTCTTCTTTTGTTGCTTCTTTCGAGCCATTAGATGTGAGTCATGCACTTTCTGATTCTAGTTGGATCAATGCCATGCATGAGGAACTTGAAAATTTTGAGAGAAACCAAGTCTGGAACTAAATGGATTTTAAAAAACAAACAAGGGGACAAAGGGACTATAGTTAGAAACAAAGCTAGGCTAGTGGCACATGGTTTTTCTAAGTTAGAACGAATTGATTTTACTGAAACTTTTGCTCCTGTTGCTCGCCTTGAGGCCATTAGAATTCTTCTTGCATTTGCAGCATCCCGTGGTTTCAAACTTTAGCAAATGGATGTCAAAAGTGCTTTTCTAAATGGCTTCATAAGCGAAGACGTTTATGTAAAACAACCCCTAGTTTTGAAAATCCCAAATATCCACATAAAATCCTTAAACTTCATAAGGCTATTTATGCACTCAAGCAGGCCCCTCAGGCTTGGTATGACAGACTTAAGTCTGTTCTGCTTGAGCGAGGGTATTTGATAGGATCAGTAGATAAAACCATGTTTACTCTCAAGCATGACAAATATTTCCTCCTAGTTTAGATTTACGTTGACGATATCATCTTTGGTGGTTCTTCTCATGATTTGGTTCCCGAGTTTGCAGAGACCATGAGACGGGAGTTCGAAATGTCCATGATGGACGAACTCACATTTTTCCTTGGTTTGCAAGTCAAGCAAAGCAAACAAGGTACCTTCGTCCACCAGACGAAATACACCAAGGACCTGCTCAAGAAGTTCGACATGGCTGATGCAAAGCCCCTCGCCACTCTAATGGCTACATCTGTAGCATTGGACCCTGATGAGGATGGAGAAGCCATAGATCAGAAGGAGTTCCAAAGCATGATCGGCTCCCTCCTCTACTTGATTGCTACGAGGCCGGACATACACTTTGCAGTGTGTCTGTGCGCTCGTTTTTAGGCTTCGCCATGTGCTTCGCACCGCCAAGCAGTAAATCGCATTCTCAGGTATCTCAAGCATACCCTTGAATTTGGCATTTGGTATTCTGCATCTTCCTCTTTGTGTCTGCGTGGTTATTCAGATGCGGATTTTGCTGGGTGTAGAATTGATAGGAAGAGTACCTCTAGTACTTGTCATTTTCTGGGTACTTCTCTTGTTTGCTGGTCTTCTCGCAAACAATCTAGCATTGTGCAATCCACGACTGAGGCCGAATATGTTGCTGCAGCTAACTATTGCTCACGGATTTTGTGGACGGTTTCCACTTTGCGGGATTTCGGGTTAGATTATAAGGGTGTTCCACTATTTTGTGATAACACGAGCGCTATTTGCATTGCAAACAACCCGGTTCAGCATTATAGAACCAAACACATTGATGTGAGATATCCTTTTCTCAGGGATCACAATGAGAAGGGTGATATTGAACTTCAGTATGTTGATACCCAGAACCAGCTTGCCGACATTTTTACTAAACCACTTCATACATCTCGATTTGCTTACTTGCGTAGGGAACTTGGTATTTGTCATCCTTACGACATTTTGTGAGGGGGAGCATGATTTCAATTACCTTGCATTGGTTTCCTCATGTTGACTTGATACACTTAGTTGCTTTTATATGCCTTTGCATGATTGTCTTTCTCATCATGCTCTCAGCTAGAGTTAATATATCTAATTTCATAATGAGCATGTTTTAATTTACAAAACTCTAAATTTGATCACTGCTTACTCTTGTGTCCAACATGTGTTATACAGAACTGCGTTAGCTATCTTTTATCTGTATAGTAGCTAGAATCCATTTCTATGGATGCACAATTGCAACTTGAAAATTATATTGCTATTCATGAAATCAATGTTACACAACAAAAATCAATAGCCATGACTTATGTGCTAAAAATGAAAATATCCAGGTGGGTTTGCTTGTCGCACTACTTTATTCTAGACTGCTTACCATAGCACCTTGGTATGAACTAGGATAACTTAGTGTCTGCCAAAATCATTGTCTTAAGCTTCTGATGGTCTGTCTTGACCTAGGCTTGGTATGGTTAGAAAGCATAAGGTGGATGAGCAAATAACCCCTAGCACTATCAAAGAATTGCAAAGTCTAAATCACTTGCTAATCAAGCTTGCTAAATGCACCATAAAAATTGGACTTGCTCTCCTGGGTAGAAATTGTTTAGCTTTTATAGTTCCTATTTTCACTTGTCTAGATGACTAGTCTGAGTGGTGATGATTTTTCTTTTCAAAAATTAACAAATTCATGCCTCAAACATTGAATCTAGAATATATTCACTAGAGCTGAGCATTTGAGTCTGATAATCTGATTTGGCATATTTTTGCACTATATGTTGTCATACTCTTCATCATCTTGAAGCTCTGCATTTTCTACTCCTTGATTCTGGCATTGCCAAAGGGGGAGAAAAATATCTGGTTTGCCTACCTAAGGGGGAGGATAAGTGATGAAGCTCAAAGGGGGAGAAAATTTTTACTGCCAAAAGGAGAAATTATTGCCAAATGGCTTTTCATGACTCAAGTCGATTGAAATTCATTAATCAAGTGACATGTTTTGGCTCTTTTCTGAGTTTTTATGGTTACTTGTGTGCTGAAAATTTTCAAATTTTCTTGAACTTGAATTTGGTAGTCAATGCACTCATCAAGGGGGAGATTGAGAAACCAAGTTGAAATGTGCCTTGGTTTCAAGTCTGTGATGAGTGATTGACAAATTTCCTTCTTGGCGAAGGGGTCCCTCCTAAGGGGATCGGAGGTGTTTTCCGAAGGGTGCGGAGTGTGTTTGTCGGAGGGGTCTGGCAGAGAACAATGACTTGGTGGTATCGAAGAGCTCGGTACTTTTGGCGGTACACTTGAGTGTGTACCGAAGGTTGTTTACCGGAGAAGTCTCCGGGGTACTAGAAACACTTGTGTGCTTGTCGGTTGTGCGCAGGTGACTTCAGAGGCGACGGACGGTTCGCAGTGAGTGAACCTAGATCAAGCGGGAGGCTTGGTGCTAGGCGAGCGGGGAGCTCGGTCACGAAGGCTGCGTGGGGTCGAGGTCGGACCTCGGGTCAAGGTGCGCCAAGCGGAGGCAGAAAGTGCGGAGGGTGGATCTGGCTGAAGGTACCCCGAGGCGAAGTCCTCAGAGGCGAGGCGCTTCGAAGGGTGCTTCGAAAGGAGTAACTTTGGAGTATGATGGACGAAGTCCTCAACATTGAGGCAAGGCATTCGAAGTGTGCTCTGGATGGAGACACTCGAATGGACACCTGACGAATGTCTCGGAAGTCAAGGTGCATCGAAGGCATGGTTCGGATAAGGCTCTTTGTAAAGTGTGCTCGGGGCTGAGACACTATGAAGGGGTACTTATGGATATGCTTCATGCGCAGGCCTTGGACAGTGGGACTTCAGAAGGTGGCGAAGGTACTCCGAAGGTGGGGCTTCGGAGTGTGGTTGACTTGAGGTACTTCGGCCATGCATGGCTTTGGTACACAGACTGATGGAGTTTGAGTTGGGAGTAGCTAAGAAGCCGTGGTAGTCCACTCCGAAGATGATGGTGCGAAGGCTCAAGAGATTTGATGGCTTCGGCTCAAAACCATCACTGTATGGAAGGATGACTTCGGTGAAACGAAGGCCTACGGGTTCAGGCTTGTCACCGAAGTTACTGCACACCTTGTGTGCAAAGGGGGCTTTAGAAGACTCCAAATGTGCAAAGGCTGATCGTGTCTGCTCTGCAAAAGATGATATTGTCTCCTCTGTGAAGCTGACAAAAGAAGCCTCCGGAAAAGTAGACTACCATCTATACCCCCTTGTCTTGTTGAGACAAAAATAGTGTAAACCCTAGGGTAGAGTAGTCTATTCACAGGGTTGAATAGTGCCTATAAATAGTGAAGGCTGGCTAGGTCTAGGCAACACTTTGAGCAGCCATTTCTAGAACTCCAGAGCTAGCCGCCACACCCATGTACTCAGTCATGTGAGTCTTTTGTGTTCCCTATTCATGCAATGAAATTTACATTCTGTTCTTCATCTGTTGCTTGAACTTGTATCTTTGTTTTTTGCACAACATGTGTTGATTTCTCCGTGATACACTTCTTTCTGTTGTGACCTGAGTGTGTGCATTGTTTCTTTTCTAGAGAAGGATTTTAGTGTTTTATGCGTGCGAAGTGTGTGTTGTTCAGAGTGAGTTCGCTTTGTTGAAACTGAGGCAACCCCTCACTGTTACTAGCGAAGCACTGAGTAGAGTTGTGCTCGAGGTCTATTTTCTTTCCTGAGCGAAGTCCGTTCGGCCTGCCTTTATACCTTCGGTATACGAAGCATAGTACTTGTTGCTAGTGCGGAGTATATGTTCTAAGCCCTTAGAGGTAAACCTTCTTCTGCGAAGTGCATAGTGCGAAGCTTGAGTTCAGAGCCATAAAATACCTCTGAATCAGACCTCCGAAGGGTGTGTTCGAAGTCTGTTCCGCAGGAGACTGATTTAAAACAGAAGGCTAGTTTTAGCCATAAATTTTAAAATCTCCCATTCATCCCCCTCCGGTCACCCTTTTTGGTCCAACAAACACAATGGGCTGATTGCAGTTGCCCTTAGTAAAGATGGCAATAGGTACCTGAGACCGATGGGTTTTTATTTTATTAGGGTAATATATGGGTAAAATTGTTCACCTATTGGTCTACTAACGACAAAAAATAGTACCCAACGGGTACGTGAGTATGGTTATAGTTTTCTAATATCCATACCCATTACCCAATTAGTACTCATCAACAAATATGCTATATTTTTGGAGTTTAAATCATTGCGACTATTGTTGTAGGTTAAATCATTGATGTATTATGTTTAGGAGTTTATTTATATATGTAATTTTGATCTTATGACTGAATGAGTGATCAATCTAATTAGATGAAACACTGTTTCTGCGAGGATAGATACACGGTTGTTATTTGTTAGCATGTTTTGTGTGTGGTGCCTATTGATGGGTATGGGTACTCGATTGGTATATTTTACCCACATGGATATGGGTTTAAGGAAGAAATGGTACCCGCATGTATATATAGGTTATCCGATGGAGAGATTTTTTTCTAACAGATATGGGTTTGAGATGGTCAAACCCGATAGGTATAGATCAATTGTTATCTTTAGCCCATACCTAACTAATTTCATTGTCGTGTTTAAATTGGACCGTAGATAGGGTTAGCCCGTCCTAATCCATTACAGTAATAACTGTTTTGTCAGATGTGATAGTTGACATCGATCATCAAGGTCAATGCCTTGTAAGTGTTTTTTCATCAAAAGTTTGGCGGGAAAATGAGCGCCACATTTTTGGTAGAAAACTATAGTTAGCCTAAGTTTAATAATGAATCAAATAACTATCAAACTAGTTGTGGTAAGCTTAACCTTAGGCTTAACAATTTGTGGTCGAGAACTGTTGATGCCAAGAATTGGTAAATCCCAAGGCCTACCAAGGAAGGCACTCGGTCAACAGAAGGTCAAGGAAGTTCCAGTCAAAAAAAGTCAAAGAAACCCGTCCGCAACAACTGCATGATCCGAATGAGGCCGATGGAGATAAGAGCGGCGGGAGGTTACATATTCATCCAAAATCGGCTGATAGGTTACTTGGACGGCAAGTCTACGGACTATAAATATGTATCTCCTAGGTTAGGTTTAGTTTAACTCTCGTTCAATCTACAATCGCCGCATCGCCACCCTTGTGCCCCAAGGTTATCCAGCGGGACTCGAGCTCTCAAAGCTGGGCTGCATCAGTTTGATCTCCGGTGAAGAGGTGAGTCCCGCCACCCCCGGCTTCCGTGCCAACTAGGTTAGTATCCTCACGGCTGCATCGGTTCGGTCCGATCTCTTGAGGAGAACAGTGAAACAACACGATCACCAGTTTTTCTCAATGTATTTGGCTAGGTCTAAGGCTACATCAGTTGGGTTTAATCTCTTAGATTGAGGTGATCTGGGTTTGATAGCTGGAGGCTTCATCGATTAAGTCTGACATCTTTTGCTATTGTATCTTTTTCATGTCGTATACTGTTCATCTAAATAAAGTTTTCCCGATTCATTGATATATTGTTCAGATCATTGTGACTAGCTACTATCTTGGTTAGGTCCGATCTAGTTATTGTGGTGATTTCCATGATATAAATCTGTTATCTAGCATGTTTTATTTATTTCTATCAAAGTACAAGCTGATAGGTTATCTTCAATTCATCTCCATATCACGTTCACCGTCGAAGAGTGCTCATCGGCCTGTGTGTACATCCTGTTTTTCTCCATCGGCCGATGGTGTGCTTGTTCGATTGGGTTAATCCGGGCTATTGCCCGTCTGGCCAATCGCACGATGCTTCATGGCTTTATCTTTTATGCCACCGTCATCGGCTTGCTAGCCGATCGGCTATGCTACTAATGTATGTATTTTCCGATCCCTTATCAGTTGCAGGGTCAAACTGATTGGCATGCCATGAACCCTTTTCTAAGACGTACGACTTGCACTGGAGTTAAGCAAATCTCACAGGCCACGCGTGTTTCAGTATGTGACGAAAAAGCATGCCAATAAGAACCAAATAGATCCATAATATATAAATAATTTCATATAAAGAAATTATGATAAAGATATTAGATCCAACTTCATCTTTTGTCTCAATGCAATATATATGTCATTAAAGTATGTTGTAGGCCCAGAAGAAACATGAATATATTATTAGAATAATTAAAGTTAGAATAACATAGACAGGAAGCAACACCTTGACATTGTTTGCTCGTATGATCTTGATTTCATCGTGATTTTTATTAAGACCCTACGTCTGGCGGACTTCGGCCTCCTCTCCGCACATCCTCTTCTCCTTCAAGAAACCACTTGTCTTCTACTGTCTCCATTCATCTTCTAGATGAGGGTTAGCAAGAGGGATGAGTATAAATGTACACAACAAGTCTCAAAAAGTATTTATAGATGTGGGTCAACAAGAACGATTAAGGTTTATTTATATAAAATGACTTTAAAGTATTAAATGTCCCATTTTTAGGGGCCCTAACCTTCACCAACTACTAAGTAGTAATGTTTGTTTTTCAAAATACAATATTGTTCCTTCCATTAACTTCACATCTTCACATATTCCATCACAGTCCTTCAAATCTTTTTTCCACGATAATCCTTCGAACTTTACATTCTTACTTCACTTCGATACTAGCTTGCCACTCCACCGAGTAGGTTTTTCCCATAAAACACATTTTATCTCTCATCCTAGTGTTATACATTTTCCTCTCCCTGTGAAGCCTTTTGACTTCCCAAACTACAAAAGCTCATTGCCAATCACAAAGGTTGGTCGTACACCCTGAGTGTATACTCTATTAATGCTTCCCAACCCTCAACTTGTTTTAGTATTAAAAACCAAAGCCAAACACTACGCATGGCCAACTATCATGCCACACTCCCAAGACCGTGGGTACAATTGTTCGAACATTTTATACTTCTACAGAAGGTGTACACTTTAGCCTTACGTTGTGAACTTACTCTTATACCCATCGGTATAGAAAATTCACTATAAGGTATTTTACTAGCCAATCTAGGATAACTAGTTGCCATATAGACAGGTCCAACCAAGAATCTATTGGCCCTCGACCCCCCTTTTCTCTGAAATCCCAAGGGTGCTCAAATCCCCTTTCACCTCTCCCTACCTCCTTTCTTCATAACCATCACAATCTCATATAGCTCCTTTCAACCTACATGCTTCATTTAATTTTAATTATATAATGTATTAAGAGTAAAGACAAGTTTTAATTACGAATAACCCACGTAACGATACTAGGATGGGGGTCACCGTAACCATCATGGCTATAAGGTTAATAGGTTTATCAATTTTGAAGGATAGACTAAGTACAATAACTTTAGGTTTAGTTTACGCGCTCAGGAGGGCGATCATCATTAATATTAAGTGTATGTGTATGTGTATGTGTGTCCTAAACATACATTTGTAAAAAATTAAATTACTAATTGTGGGAGCAATCATGATCTAAGAGAGACTTGCCTTGATCCGGATAGTACTCAGGGTCTTTGGGATCACACTCTTACGGGTCTTTAGCGTCGACAATGGTACAAACAACATCACATAAATAAAAGCATACAAATAATTTTAAGAAAACATTTTTATTCAATTCTAAATTAAATTTCATAATTTTATAAATTTATATAAATTTGAATGGAGGAATTTTTGAAGGTTTTTATTTTCTGAAAACGGCCCAGACCAAGCAGCGGCAGCGCAGTGCGCTGGCGTGCGCACGAGCGCGGGAGAGCGCATCCAGGCTAGTGCGGGGTTGTCCGGTGGGGCCCGCAGGACAGTAGCACGACCCGTATAGATGGGTGGGCCCAGGAGATAGTGAAACAGAACAAAGGAGGTTGTGGTAGCTGGAGGTTGAAGACTATATTCAATGGCTATTAAGATGAACATAATCCATGGTTCAATTTCCAAATAGGATCACAATTTAACCAGAATTAAAAAGAGAGTAAAACACAAGGGGGACAACGACGTGGGGTATGATAGAGGCACTATGGCGACTAACGATGGACCTTTTCACAGGATTAGGGATGACTACGTCTCCGAATCAACCTACAATGACTTGTATAAGGCTACTCACAGTGAAGCCTAAGACCATGTTTGGAGGTCTCAAATCTTGACCCAATCCACGTGGATTGGATTGAGATTTGAGGCCTCCAAACAAACCCTAAAGGTTTTCATGGTCCAATGACGTCGGCGACCTCCGGTGGTATTCTGCCATGGCAAAAACATGGAACACACACAGAAGGGTACATGGATGCTACTACTACAAGGGATTGGATAGAATCATTACCTCTGGTTGGATCAGGGTGTGCTGGTGTCGACGCGGGTCTCCGACGAAGACTCAGTGTAGGGCTCAAATCAAGGCCAGGAGAGCTCGTGGGTGGTCCAAATATTCGAAAGGGGGAATGGGAATCTTCGGCTGAAGATCGGGGGTCCTTAAATCATGGAGGGCAGCATGGGCGGTGAGGTGCAACATTTAATGTTAACGAGATGACAGCGCACATCAGGGCATGGAGCGGAGTGGTTGTAGGGGCATGCTTGTGCTGTAACTTGGCAAGGTTGCGAGTGGTTGAGGTGATGGAACAACGGGATGGGCTTGCGCACGTGTGCGGGTACGGGGATGGCGAGGACCTGAGAAGCGGAGGAAGATGCACGCCAGTGCAATGACGACATTGCATGGGCTAAGGCAAGGGCAGCGTATAACATCATGGCACACTCGAATAGTCCGAGTAGGGCAGGTCGACGGGGGTTGCGGGGATGGCGAGGACAACAATCATGACATTGTGCATGCGTAGAACGATGGGATCAAGCAGGAGCACATGCAGAGGGAGGAATGGTCAGTGCTATGCAAGGATCAGTAGGGTTGGCACTATGCAAGGGTTTGTGGGGTCAACGTGCTGGCGCAAGCACTAGTCTCTACAATATATTGTTGATGCACACACATAGGCATGGCCGAAGCATCACGTGAGGTGTTATGAGCGGTGCAACGTCACACATCACCATAAGTCGCCATCTAAGTTGAAGATTCTGCCGTAGAAGATGTGGTCAAATATCTTGTTAAAATCAGGACATGTCGGTTTGGGTCCGAGGACATGGTGAGATGGAATGTATATATTTATATTTTATGTGATGGAATGATTCTATTTTCTATTTGGTAAAATTGGATAGGATAAAACTTTTTTGTTCAAGAAATCAGGTAGAAATGGAAACATGCCATGCCACCACTAGCTCATCCCTCTAGGTCACCCTACCATTGCCAGCTTGCCATCTCTCCACTGATCGTCACCAACTTGTCCTATCAACCCCTCTACTGTCACCCTACCTCATCATCCCCAACTCGTTGTGTCTCACACTCTCACCCTATCATCACTAACTCATCCCGTCACTCTACCCCATTATCGTCTACTCGTCCCACCAACACGTCCTATCATTATTAGCTCATCACCACCTCACACTACCCCATCGTCATCGGCTCATCACCTCCCCTCCTCTATCAAATCACTGTGTCATCGTCGTGCCATCGCCCCTCCTCTACCATCTCATTTTTCCAAGTTAGTCACCATCACCCCACCACTGCTAGCTCACTCCACCCTTGTGCATGTTGTCGCAACAAGTGGGATGAGTTTGTCCCTAAATTTTTGTATAAGATTTTCTCGCATCTAAGGCCCACGAGTGCATGTCTTATCAAGGCCCATGAGTGCATTAAATGCTCTTCATTGTTATTATCTACAGAGACTTTAATTTACAGGTCAAGAATCGAGGTACCAATATTTGAAGTACGACCGAAGTTAAGGCGCATCCACCTCTTCTAAAATGAAGTGATAGATGCGAAGGGCTACTGTTGGGGGAATTATCTTTAGCCGTATTTAAAAAGATATTAAGGATTAATTCCTGAATCTGAAACCCCTTTGATGAGCTAGAGGGTTCAGTCCCCCGAAGCCCTCAAAGATGCTCGAAGCCTAAAGTGGCACCTTGAAGCCTCGATGATGCTCTATATTAGCTTTACCGAAGCCTTCTGGAGTGAAGCCTTCAGCAAAACTAAGGCAAAGGCTTAATACCGCTTCGGAGGCCTAACTGTAATATCGGAGGTACATGTCCCATCTGATGAGATGTACATTTTACAACACTACAATTAGTCTTATACTACTTTACCCCTATATGTATTTGTACTATCTATCACATGCATAATAAGTTGTAAGTAGGGGGTAATAATGTATTACCATCTACAAATTATGACTATAAATACCCTCTCTTTACTACCGGAGGGGGACCACAAACTATTTCACCTAACTGAAATACATTTACTTCTGAGCATTCGGTATTACTCAATTCAAAGGCCTACACTCAGATTCAAACACTTAGAACAAATCTTAAACCCTTCGAGGCTTATTGAACTTGTTGTGTAGTAATTCATTATGCTAACAACTATGAAATTATTTAGTTAAAGTAGACGTGGATCTAAAGTAAAGAGATTCCATGAAGCTTAATGATAGGAGACATCAATTTCAAATTTCAATTAATAATAAATATAATAAGACTATGCAAATGCTGATTGGTGAAGAAATCAAACTGTACAAACTGTGAAGTTGTGAAATCTAAAAAATAGGAAACTTTTATTTTGAATATGTAAAAAATTGTTATGGTTAGAAAAATTGGTGTTATCCTATACTTATGTTTTTAACTAAAATTGTTTCAAAAGGATAAACCAAAAACACGTTTTAGTGTTGATACCCAATTTTTTTGAACTCTGGATGCCAATAGTGACAAACTTGGAAATTAGCTCCACAATTTGTTTTGGGGACGATTCACATGCTATGGGCCAGAGGTGGGACTTGGGCCGTGTTGGGCCAGCTTGTCATGGGTCCTTCACGCCAGGACCTAACATGGGTCTGGCCGTTCCAGCACGATAAATCTATGGGTTGTGTCGGGCTAGCCTAAAGCAATGTTCGCTAAGCCTAGGCACGACCCAAAGCATGTCGGCTTAGATGGGTCGTGCCAGCCTAGGAACAACCCAAACATTGTAACGTCATTATATTGTCTCTTACTAGGATTATGGAAATATTTATTTAATTTATATTTGAATAATGAAAAAACTAGTTCACATAAAATAATAGAACAACATCAAAAAATTAGGGGAAAGGAGACTTCATTAATAATAATGATGGTACAAAGTTGTTACCTCGTTAAAAACCTTATGCCTAGTATAAGGTTCCCCTTGTAAGGAAAAGAGTACAACAACACTATTACAAAAAAATCATTACGAAAGCATAATATTACTCTTGATTGTCGTCGTCGAGGCGAAACTCAACCGTATAACACTAAGGAGCCATGGTGAAGACCATGAGCCTCATGACTCTAGATGATGAGTGATTGTCAACAGAAGTCAAAGAGTGAGAGAGAAGAGGAGATAAAAACTTATCGTGGTTTAGACGTGTGACTCAGGTACACAAACAGACGATCGTTGGAAAGAGGAAGTCACGAGGTTGTACCGGTCCAATCTAGGTACACGGCTCAAGGGCGGCAAGGGAATTCCCGTGGTTTGATCGGGTTTGACTCAGGTAAATGGGCAACGAGGAACTATCGGGCAGAGAGAACTGCAGAGTTGGGTTGGCCCAATCAGGGTACCTAGTGTGAAGGCGGGAATCACTTTGGCGGTTCGGGCGTAAAACCATCACCTCATTTGTACCATTGATTGGGGATTCAAAGGTCATGATGCGAAGCCATGGAATCTATGAAAGCTTCGCATCAGGACGAAGTATCTAGCGGTAGGATTTTACTTTTGTGTCTGTTGGGAGTGATTGTAACCCTAAAGGCATTTAGGATATTTCCTTAGTCTTGCTAGGCTATAAAAGGGATGTATGGATAACACTAGAGGTAACGTTTGGAACTCATTTGAATCCAAATCTGAAATTTCCATTGTGTTCCACGGCGGTTTGGTTCTTCTCTATCGACCGTCGTGTTTTTCCTCAGCCGTCGTCTGATTTGCTTTTTGGCGTAGCTGGATTTTTCGTCGGTCCAAGCTTGGCTGGTGCTTGGCTCGCCCACGCCAGCTTTGTCTCAGTGCGTTGCTAGTTTCTCCATCACTAGAACGTGATGTACCACTGGCTAAAGCAGTGCGTGGGTCCAGAAGCCCAAGCAAGCGTGAGCGTTCTCGGCTGCGCCTTGATTCTTCACCTGTAGTCATGTGCCTAGCCTAGGAGCTCCCATCTCCGGTCTTCACGCCATTTACGTGCACCAAGTCAGCACACCAGTTTTCATGCTCCCACCAACAAAGGAAGTGCACGAGACCACGCAGTTCTGGCCACATGGAACTAGCCACCGCCTAAGGGCTTGTTTGGGAATTTCAAATCCCAGCCCATTCCTTGTGGATGGGCCGGGATTTTAGTTTAAAATCCCGGCCCATCCACAGGGAATGGGCCGGGATTTGGGGTTCCCAAACAGGCCCTAAGAGTTGTGCCTGGCCCCAGCACGTCCGCTCACCTGAGTCACCAGCGCGTGGCCTCGAGGCCGGCCACCTGCTCGTGTCTTCGGCTGACGCCACACCAAGACCAGTCAACTCCTCGTCGGTTTTCATCGTGTCGCTGTCTTCTCCAAGCATCCGCTGGTCAACACAGTTAATAGGTAAGTTTCCTATCCCTTTCACTTTAACTGTTTTCTTAAATTTCTGCGAGAAATTTTTCCTAAATACCATGTGGTTTTTTAATGCCTACTAGTGTATTGTCCATCACGTGTTTGATGAAATGGATGTTTGAGTTGAGAATGATTTTCTATCTACATCAAGTGTTTGATGATTTGTCTATGAGTACCCTGTGCGTGTCTTTTTTTAGGACACATGTGTCTTCTATTAAGGCAAATTTATTTGATCACTTGATGTTTCTTTTATCATGGGTGAATCATTTTTTGATCGAATTTGGACTCATTGCTTTGTGGAATATTTTCTATCGCCTAGTGCGAAAATATCGATCTCCACAAGCGAGTACAAATCAAAGTTCATAGTTGGTACTCAAGTTTCATGAATTTTTAATCTGCACCCATTCACCCCGCTATGGTCACTACTATCGGTCCTACAGACACTCGATCTCTGCTTCTTCTTGATGATGTTGTCCTCGTTCTTCCGCCTTAAGCCAATCTTTTAGGAAAAATATTATCTCAATGGTATCCACGGTAAGGCATGAACTCCTTTCTTCAACGATCCTTCCAACAGTGCTAAACGCTTGCTCAGATAAGACCGATGATGCTAGAACTAGTAGGATGTCTCGAGCAAGATAGGCCAAGATTGGAAGGGTATTTTCCTTATCCTTTGAGGAGCCATGGTGAAGACTGCGGGCCTCATGACTCCAGATGATGAGTGATTGTTAATGAAGAAGAGAAGATGAGGAAGCCTTCCGAGGGGAGGCACTTTGGAAGAGCGCTCTGAAGGGAGGCACTTAGGAGGAAGATGACTTGTTATGGCTTGGTCGTGTGACTTAGTTACACGGATGGGTGATCACTAGATTGAGGGAGCCGCGGGGTCGTGCCGGTCCAATCTGGATACACGGCGTAAGGGCGATAAGCAACTTGCCATGGCATTGGCCGATGTGACTCAAGTAGACAGACAGACGATTGTTGGTTTGAAGGAGCTGGGGGGTCATGGTATTCCAATCTAGGTACTCGGTGCAAGGGCAGCAACACTTTGGCAGTTTCAGTGCAAAACCCTCAACTACATCAACCATACACTTGAAGATCAACGAATCTAATGTGAAGCCATGGAAGTTATGAAAGCAGAGCATCAAATAAAATGTCTAGATAAGGTGTTTTTACCTTTTTCCCTTTCGGCATTGTGTCTGTAAAAATACCCTACTAGTGGTTTGGTATTTTTCTGTTTGTGTGTGGGCTATAAAAGGCCTTCGGCCCTAGGGTTTCAGATCAACACTTTTGGGAAATTAAAATTCAATCTAGAAATACTTCTTTTCTCCCTATGTTCTGGTGACTGTTTTTTGTTGTGATCTTGCCTCCGTCGTGATTTCTCAGCCACCATCGCCGGTGAGTTTTGGTCTAGCCTCTGTTCTTGGTTTTTCTCCGCACACACGGACTGCACGCATTTTGCTTCTGCCATTCTGATGAGGACATCCCTATGGCCGATACACCCACACCTGAGTACCAACGACTGATGACTCGATCTCGAGTCCGATAACTCAATGATCAGGTGAATTCGCTCCATATTACTCAGACCAACTATCCTATGAGTGGATTACTCAGTTCTGGTTATGAATATATTATACTTCGGAACATGGGAGAGGACATGATGGATTGGGTCGATTGCCGATTGTGACCTCCATCGGCATAGGCCACCACTCGAACCACTATCGGCATCGGCCATCAATCAGATCTCCATCAGCCATCAGCCGACTACCAACAACTTCATTCAAGCTCCACTCAACAGCCGACTGCGACACTCTATCGGCATCGACCCCTGCTCGGACCTCTACCAGAATCAACTCTTGGTCGATTGCCATCACCATTGGATAAGGGCCTCCTCCGATCATCGGACTAACTAGTATACGATGCCACCTAACATAGCTAAGTCTGGGTTCTCGTTATGAATGTAGTCCTTCTAGGGCACGAGTCCATATTCCTAGGGCACATCCCATAACTCGGTTCTGTAAACCCTATAAATAGTTGGCAGCCGCCACGAGTTAGGGTTGGGTTTTTCTTAGATTGTTATGTCATTACAGTTTCGCCTTATACCGGTTTGTAAAACCGCAAACCTTCAATCTTCAGATTATCATCTGCAATTTCAAATTGCTTTTATCTTGTTCTTGCAAATTTCTATGATTGGTTTGCAGGATCAAAACCTTCGTGGTGATGTCGACTACGTGAAAGCGTGGTTGATAACAACTAGATGAGAGGGTGTAGCGACTGCAAGGTTTTGGTCCTTGATTGGAAGCCTTAAAACGTCAACGTCCACTTATCATCTCAATCGTACCTATCGGAAGATTGGGCCAACCATTTGTACGTCACCATGCTCATCACATTCGGTCTTTTCTTGTGCGTCCGAGAGTGTTCAGTTTTTCCATCGCTTGACTCACCGTTCGGTGATGCGTCTTGGGGCGCATGCGTGAGCTTGTGCTAGCACCGCTGCCTGTGGCTTTCCTCGAAGCGGCGCCTAGGCCTCCTGCCTCCATGGGCATGGAAGATTGCCCACACCACCAGTTTCCGCTGCAATATTTTTTATGCCTCAGTTGCCTAGTTTTCTTGCTTGGGATTGCGTGTCATAACCATTAGCAGTTTTTGGTGCGTGCTATGCCACATCCTATATTTTCACGTGTTTTATTCAATTGTTTTTCTTGATTCATCAAGCCTAAAATTGTCCTGTTTATGCGCTTAAATTTTGTGAATCACTTCGTTGTCTCGATTTCCGCACTAACTGCATATATGTGTTTTTTCCTATAGCCCCACAGTATTTCCCTGCTGGATTTTTTTGTTCTCTTTGTCCGCTAGCTGTTCTTTCCTATCGTATGATTGAAACATGAGACTAGAGGTGGGTGAATATGTGCATCAATAAATTCTTTCGAATTGATGACCTATTCTAAACATCCAACGCACCTCTTAAGAAACAAACGGACGCAGAAAATATTTCATACCAAAATCCTAGAGAAAGTCAGTGCTATCACTCTCCTGTTATATATGAAATGATGCGATAGTCTGAAAGATCATAAGCACTAAAAATAATCTAGCCATCAAAAACTAACCAATATCCTGATTGAAAAGACACCCATACAAAACACACAAGACAAATTAATAAAACTTACATATGAGACAAAAGATGCATCACTCATTTCATCGGACTCAGAAATTCCAATTTATCAATTGTCAAACCTGGAAATTAATTAAATGAAACATGAACTAATCAAATCTTTTAATTAAGACCATGATTAAATAAAAGATGAGAAAATTGATACCTTAACCTCACATTGGGAAACACGCCATACAAATAATTCAAACTATGTATGTCGGCTGCAAGAGGCTTGGTGAAGCTCTTGGCTCGTGCGTGCACGGGAAACAGAACAGGGAAACAGGAGCCTGCGTCGTACGGAGAATAACCAGGCTACACCGAGTGACTTCCTGCTCTGTACGCTGCCACCAGTAAGCGCGCTTCTGGGTTGGGCTATGGCGAGTCAAGCCGCACCACTGTGCCAGGAACAAAAAATTGAATCTAGTTTTTCTGAGAAGAAGAAAACCAGTAGCCGGTGCTTCCAAAACGAAGACCCGATGGCGGCCCTTGCACAGTGACGCAAGGAAAACTGGAAGCCACTGCAGAACCGGAGGTGGGAGCTCCGTTGGGCAGGCACAGGAGAAAAAAACCGGGCAGGATTGGTTCTGCTACGCAGAAGACAATGCAGACAGCGATGATTGCCAAGAACAGTGCTGTGGTGAATTTTCTCAAGAAGAAGATAAGAAAGTGAACTCAGATTTTTCATTGAAAAGAGTTGGTAGAAACACTAAGACTACATGGTTTTTTATAGACAGTTCAAAAACAGGAAAAGACCAAAATAACCCTAGAGTATTTTACCTACAGACAAAAAAATACAGACACGGGTCCAACGGGTAAAATAGTAAAATCATATCTGTTAGGGGAAATTACTCCATTCCCAAAGCTTAAAGATTAATCCTTCAAAGGCTGAGGAAGACTCCGAAGCTGGTGAGCTGTTTTTCGAAGCATGCATCGTCACGCCGAAGGGTGCAACGGTGCGAAGCCCTGGAGAACCCTCCGAATGGAAGATGGGGGCCTCGAAGCCGAAGGACATGATTGATTGGATGTCCAGCTTATCCATCTACCTTATAGTACTTTACCGTATATAACCTTGTTTACGGTACCGAATAGTTTCCACTATGTTGGTTGTAATCTAGGGGTAAATAGGTCTTTTCCTTATGCTTTTTCCCCTATAAATACCCCCCTTTGTACCTTGTAAAAGGGAACCAGAACAAGTTATTCATTTACACTCATTCGGACCACTTGAGTTATTATCCATTTCGGAGGCTCAAAGTAGTCCTAAAACACAAACTCTCTGTTTGTCCATTCTTGATCTCAGAGAACCTGTTGGCGTAACATTTGCGCCAACAGTTGGCGCCGTCCGTGGGGAACCAAGTCCTAAAAGCTTTTTCTCTGCTGCTGACTGCACTTCGAAGAGCACTTACGGAGGGAGCCTCGGAGTCTCAAGATTCCGCGCACCCTTCAGTTAAGGGATTCTTAGTGCAGCCCGAAGGCCTTCACTCGACCCCTCGGGTCGTTCGAAGTCCTCCGTATCCAAGACCTCTTCGTGGCTAGCTATGCCTCCGAAGCGAAGTCAGGCTTCGGGTCCTCTCCGAAGGTCCCCTCGAACCACGGGAGCCGGACCCTCGACTAATCCGGCGATTCCCGCCGAGACTGCTGAGCGTCGAGCGCCCCGGGGCCCTCTGGCTCCTCCTACGGTGCTTCAGACCGACTACGCAGCTAGCCGAGACCCGGAAGCGCCCTCCGACGAAGACGAAGGCCCTCCCGAAACCGAGGCTACGCAGCTAGCCAGGCTTCAGGAGGAGGTATCCAGGTGGAGGCAAGAGGCCGCCGATCGCCTCCGCACTCAAGCTTCCACCGAAACTCCAGGAGGGCCTCAAGACGGTGGTACCCACAATCCCCCAGAAGTTATCCAAGTCCCGGAGGAAGCCGAGAATGCATCATTCGATAATGAGTCTCCATTACATTCGGATTTGCAGAGAGTGCCTTTCGACCCCAAATTCAAGGCCTCGAAACTGCACAAGTACTCCGGGGGATCGGACCCCGGAGAGTTCACCCGCTCTTACGCCCTGGCAATAGAAGCGAGTGGAGGGGTGCGAAGCACTATGGCAAAATGCTTCCCCCTCGCCCTCGAAGGCGTGGCACTCCGCTGGTTCTGGTCCCTAAAGCCAGGATCGATCAGTTCCTGGGAGCAGCTGAAGAAGAAATTTGTGAGCAACTTCCAAGGAACCTTCGTGGCCCCGATGTCCACAAGAAGTTTGTTCCAGGTAAAGCAGCGGGTGGGAGAAACCCTCCGGAGTACTTCACGTGCTTCGCCCACACCAAGTCACAGATCAAGGGCCTGTCTACCTCTTCGGTAGTTGATGCTGCCCGCGAAGGGGTGCTGAACCCCGACCTCCTCAGCAAACTCCATCGAAAGCCGGTGACGTCTGTGGCGCAGCTCATGGCATACTTCGAACAGTATGCCAAGGCGGAGGAAGGCTGTCTTCGGTGAGCTGAAGCACCATCGCCTACCCTCCGAGAAGTCAAAAGGGAGCCCGAAGCCTCCGCTCCTCTGCAACCTCCACAAGACAACCGCTTCAACGAGTACAAGCAGGGGAAAGAAGCATTTCCGTTCGGAGGTGCTAAACATTGCACCTTCTGCTCCGAAGGCACCTGCCAATTTCCAGCAGGCGAAGAATTTCAAGGCCGGGCCGCCGAAGCCTCAAGAAAGGATGCCTGGCAGGCGCCAGAGTTTTTTCTGTTGCGTGCATGGCGACAACAGAAGCCATGACACGAAGGATTGCAAGGCAGTGTTGGCCCTTCGGGGCGACTACCTTGAACGAAGTACCGGGCGGGGTACTTTGGATCGGGCCCCACCATCGGCACGCTCGGAGCCTGTACAAGCTGTGGCCCGAGCCGGTGCCCTCGAAGCCCCCATGCGGCTGCTAGTGGACAGTATTATGCCACCACCAAAGCAGGAAGACCCGCAAGACCGCGGCAAGAGAGTGGTCCTGCCCATCTCCGGAGGGGGGACCCTCGGAAGCATGTCCAAGAGGTAGCGGTGCGAGTACGTCCGCGAGGTCGGACACATTGGGACCTCGAGTTTCGCCGAAGGGATGCCAGAATTGTCCCGCGTGCCCATCTCCTTCACAGCCAGTGATGCTGTGGGGGTGAAGTTCCCCCATGCTGACCCATTGGTCATTTCTGCTGATATAGCAGGACTAGAAGTCCGAAGGATCTTGGTAGATGGCGGGAGCTCCGCAGACATACTCTTTGTCCAGGCCTTCGATCAGATGTGCATACCTCGGAAGCATCTACTTCCAGCAGCCCGGCCACTTCAAGGGTTCTCAGGACCGCCTCTCGATGCCCTTGGCCAAATAGGCCTCGAGGTTGCCTTCGGAGAGGGGCCTTTGACCCGAGTAGAAGAGGTGATCTTCGATGTGGTTGACGCCCCATACACTTACAATGCTATCTTCGGCCGAGGGATGTTGAACCAGTTCGGGGCTATAGCACACCATAATTATCTTTGTCTCAAAATGCCCACGCAAGGTGGGGTGCTTACTATTTCAGGAGACCAAGCTGTAGCCAGGAGGATGTAGTATGGCCATGGACATCCATTGGACCCCCGGCAAGTGCATAATGTGGCGGAAAGTGTCGAAGAAGTGCCGGAGGCCTCGAACCCTCCGAAGGGGTCCTCGCTCAAGCCAAGCCCGGAGGGCGATGTTGAGACAAGAATAATCTCGGAAGATGGCAAAGAATACCCAGTGCAGTTCGGCAAGGGGCTATCTCCTGGAAATAGCTTCCTCGTTAGAAGAAGTCGTCAGGAAAAATCTGGACATATTTGCTTGGGCTGACGAAGACATCACCGGGGTCGATCGAAGCATCATCGAGCATAGTCTGCTCGTCAACCCGAAGGCCAAGCCGGTACGCCAGGGGCTCCGCAAGCTGTCAGCAGAAAGAGCAAGCCTAGCCAAGGCCGAAGTAGAAAAATTGTTAAGGGCTGGCATCATCAGGGAGGTAGCCCATACCGAGTGGTTGGCTAACCCTGTTTTTGTAAGGAAGAAGGACTCGAACAAATGGCGCATGTGTATTGACTTCACTTCATTAAATAAAGCATGCCCGCGAGACCCCTACCCGATGCCCCGAATAGATCAGCTGGTAGATTCCACAGCCGGCTCCGAATTGCTAAGTTTCCTCGACGCTTACTCCGGATATCATCAAGTATGGCTGAAACGCGAAGACGAAGCCAAGACAAGCTTTATAACTCCTTCCGGAGTATTTTGTTATGTAAGAATGCCTTTTGGGCTGCGGAATGCCGGAGCAACCTTTTCTCGTTTAATAGCTAAAGCTCTAGGTCATCAGATAGGCCGAAATGTCGAGGCCTATATGGATGATATTGTAATAAAAAGTGCTCAAAAGCACCAGCATAGCCTAGATCTAGCTGAAACGTTTGAGAGCCTCCAAGCATGTGGAGTACGCCTCAATCTGGAAAAATGTATATTCAGAGCACAAGCAGGAAAACTGCTAGGGTACTTAGTTTCGAGCAGGGGAATCGAAGCTAGCCCAACACAGATAAGTGCGCTACAAAGGATGGCTCCACCAGAGAATTTGAAGCAAGTTCAAAAGTTAGCAGGGAGACTCGCAGCTCTTAGCAGGTTCCTGGCCAGGTCAGCAGAGCGGAGCCTCCCAATTTTCAAAGCACTAAAGGGGTCCGAAAGCTTTCAGTGGACATCGGAGTGCCAGAAGAGCTTCGATGATATAAAGGCATACCTCGGAAGATTATCAATTTTGACCAGTATCCCCTCCAGAAGAAACACTGCTCCTTTATCTTGTAGCAACAAATTCAGCAGTGAGCGCAGTACTGGTCCGGGAAGTTGAGCTTAAAGGAAAGCTAGTCCAGAACCAAGTGTATTTTGTGTCGGAGGCATTATCCGGAGCTAAAGTCAGATACTCCGAGCTCGAGAAGTTTGCTTATGCCCTAGTAATGGCCTCGCGGAAGCTGAGGCATTATTTCTTGGCGCATAACCTGATCGTCCCTACGTCGTATCCTCTTGGGGATATGCTCCGAAACAAAGATTCTACCGGCAGGATTGGAAAATGGGCGGTCGAGCTGGCACCCTTCGGAATCTCCTTCACGGCGAGAACAGCTATTAAATCTCAAATTATAGCAGATTTCGTAGCAAAATGGACTCCATCTGCTATTTGGGCCCCGGAAGAACCCTCCGAAGGTTTTTGGACAATATTTTCTGACGGAGCTTATCAAGCATCAGGTGCCGGAGCAGGGGCCATCATCATATCACCATCGAGGCAGAAGGCCATGTACTCTGCGAGGCTCAACTTCAGGACCACTAATAACATTGCCGAGTATGAAGGAATCTTGCTAGGCCTCCGAAAGGCTAAGGCACTCGGAGCTGCAAGAATAATGATTAAGACAGATTCCCAAGTCGTCGCGGGGCATGTTGATAAAAGTTTTCAAGCAAAAAATCCACATCTCGCACAATACCTTGAAGAAATCCGCAAGGCCGAAGCAACATTCAAAGGATTTACAGTTCGAAGTATCCCTCGGGCAGAGAACCAACTTGCAGATATCCTTGCAAAGGCGGCAGCAGGAGCGGTGGACCTCCCGGAGGGTGCTTTCTACGAAGAGCTAGCGCAACCAGCAGCTGTTCAAATACCCTCTTCGGAGGTACTAGTGCATTCCAACTACAGATTGGCGGGCTCCGATAATAAGCATGTTGCAAAGTAGCATGGCCCCTCCTGAAGGCCCAGAAGCCCGAAGGTTGCAAGCAAGAGCTCGAAATTACAAGCTTGTTGATGAAGTGCTATACAAGGCCGGAGTGTGTTCACCCCTACTTCGATGCATCTCACAACCCGAAGGTCAAGACATACTTCGAGACATCCACGAAGGCTTATGCGGAGGTCATTTAGCCCCTCGAGCGCTAGCAGGCAAGACGCTTCGGCAAGGGTTTTATTGGCCAACAATAGTAAGAGATGCGGAAGAACTAGTTCGAACATGCCAAGGCTGCCAGTGGATGAGCAGACGGAGCCATCGCCCGCCAGCTCAGCTTCAAGTTATTGCCCCAGTATGGCCAATGGCTAGATGGGGCATGGACCTCATAGGCCCCTTCCTAGTGGCAAAAGGCGGCTTGAAATTTGCGGTGGTGGCAATCGAATATTTCTCAAAATGGGTTGAAGCGGAGCCACTAATAGCTATCACCTCGAAGAACGTGCAAAGATTTTTCTGGCAGAATATCATATGCACGTTCGGAGTTCCAAGAGAGTTGACGGTGGATAATGGAACCCAGTTCGAAGCTGACACCTTCCAAACATTTTGTGAAGAACTGGGCATTAAGTTGTGCTTCGCAGCGGTACGACATCCACAGTCCAACGGAGCCGTTGAGCGAGCCAACGGGAACATCCTTTCCGGGCTGAATCGCCGAATTGTTGGATTGGCCAAGGGGCTGTGGGTCGAAGAGCTCCCCAAAATCTTATGGTCCATTCGAACCACTCAAACCAGGTCAACGGGGTTCACACCATTTAGATTGCTCTTCGGAGATGAGGCCATGACTCCTACGGAGCTCAGAGGTGGATCGCTTCACGTAGTACAACCTGGGGACGAAGGTGACCGGAGCACTTCGCTGGATTTATCAGAAGAAACAAGGCTTCGAGCTGTCGCCAACCTAACTAAGTACTAGAACCACACCAAGACATGGTATGACCCGAAGGTAAAGCTAAATGAGTTAAAACCGGGTCATCTGGTATTGCGAAGTGTAATAGCTCCGGGGAAGCTAGGAAACAAATGGGAAGGACCATATGTTATCTTACGCTCAGGACGCCCTGGGTCGTTTAAATTAGCCAATTTAGAAGGAGAAGAGTTGAGGCATGCATGGCATGCAGAGCACCTTAAGCGTTATTTTGCTTAGGGGCCCTTGTAATCACTTGTAAAAACTTTCCTTTCTATGAATAAAGATAAGGGTCGAATTTTGTTTGCTCTTCGAATATCCCTTACTCCTGATGGACGCATTAGGAGGACAGAGATGCTTGTAGAGCCAAGCATTTTTCTCAAGACCCAGGCAGCTGCCTTCGAACCATTGGTTCAAAGGCTCCGTTGCCAACCTACGGATTCCATGCTCCGACTTGTTAGGATCCGTAGAAGAGTCTAAGGACTTTAAAGAAAACAGACTTTCGGCCTCCGGGTGCGAAGTGTCTGTAAAAAAGCCGAAGGTGGCCAACCTACGGATTCCAGGCTCCGGCTTGTTAGGATCCGTAGAAGAGTCTAAGGACTTTAAAGAAAAACAGACTTTCGCCCTCCTGGTGCGAAGTGTCTGTAAAGGAGCCGAAGGTGGCCAACCTACGGATTCCAGGCTCTGGCTTGTTAGGATCCGTAGAAGAGTCTAAGGACTTTAAAGAAAAACAGACTTTAGGCCTCCGGGTGCGAAGTGTCTGTAAAAGAGCCGAAGGTGGCCACCCTATGGATTCCAGGCTCCGGCTTGTTAGGATCCGTACAAGAGTCTAAAGACTTTAAAAAAAGCGAGCAAATTTTTAGTCTTCAGAAGTGAACTAAAAATGCAAATGATAAGTACAAATTCGAAGCATGCGGGTGTTCGGACATTCATTGTGCCTAGCGAACCCTTCTCTATGGTAAAGGCTCCGCCACCCACAAGGGGGGTCAGAGGGTAGGAGTCACACAGCATACTTTCGAAGCATTCCACATTAAAATATTATACTTTTACATCAAGAGAAATTTGTGTCTAAGCCTAGGTAAAATCGGAGACCTGTTCGGCCCCTGGAGCTACCCCTACGGCTACTTTGCCCTTCGGAGCTCGAAGACACCGAAGTTGTCCTTTTAGTTCGGGTTCTTCTCTTCTTCTTCGAGGCTCACAGTTTCTTCTGCTCCTCTTGAAGCTCGGCCCATGTCAGGAGCCTTTCGGAGTCAGCCTCCGCAGGGTCTTCAGCTCGATACTCCGAGTCGGACCAGTCAATAGGTTCGGAGGACGAAGACCCTTCCGCCTTCTCTTCCTCCTTAATATAAGCTAAGACGTCCCGATGAACTTTAAGGGTGATCTCTCCTTCGTCTCCACGAGGAACAGAAAAGCGGGAGCGGTGGTAAGGCCTCAAGCCCTCGAGGTTTGCTCACTCCTTTCGGAGCTCGTCGGTAATTTCCAAAAGTTCGAAGTCAGGGCTCGAAGGGCATGACAAAACCTAAAAAAAAAGAACAGAACACCCAAGACAAGTTCTTGTTTATAACTTTTTCATTAATAAAAAGAGGCTTTACAAGGCTTCGTGTACATAGTAACCCTAAGTGGCTAGACCTGTGGGTCGGTTGGTGGAGCAGGAATTGAAGGGGCTGGCGAAGCAGGAAGTGGTGGCTTTGTATGCGCTTGCTTCTGCCGACGGGCCTCGTCAATCCAAGCCTTAGCTGTGACCTTATGGTCCGTCTTCCAGGTCGACCGGAAGGCTTCCCAGGCCGAAGCCACCTCCGAAGATGGCCGCAGCAAGTCGTCGTCCACGAAGCCTCTAGGAGACGAACCCCCGACTGAGCCAAGGGGGATCCAAAGAGATTCAAGATGACGAAGAACCCCGATGCCGGCACACTGTCCGGAGATCTCTCCGTATCGAATACCGGAGTTCTTCATCAATGACGAAGCAACTTGGATCCTCGTCAGCTTCCGGTCAAAGGGCTCGTGGGTCGCAGCAGAAGACGAAGGGCACATGGTGTCAAAGTACTCCAGCGTACCCTGAAGGGCTTCCAAGGTACGATCCGCAGTACTAGAATTCTTCTTCTCCGCTGCTTCCAGCCCTGCAGCAGTCGCAAGCCACTTCGGCCACCCGGAGCATTAAAGAGATCTTGAGGGCCATCGCCCGGCTAAGAGCCCCCTAGAGCTCCACCAGCTGCGCACTTGAGGTAGCAGCCTCCTGGCGGAGTCTTTCAACCTCCGTTCGAAGGACGACGCGCTCGGCCTCGACCTCTTGGGCAGACGAACGAAGGGCATCGAGGGCTTCGTCAGACGCCGCCCTAGCCCTCTGTTCCTCCAGGACTTCTTCCTCTAGCCTGAGGGATCTCCCGGTGGAGTCGTTAAGGGCCGTCTGGAGGGTAGTGACCTTCCGTTTAAGTCGATTAGCTTCGACCTCATTGGAAGTCGCTGCCGCTCTAGCAAGGACAAATTGCTGCAAAAAGAACAAAGTAAGTACTGAAGTATTTATGATCACTAATGCGAAGTAGCTATGTTGTCTTTTCATACTTGAAGGGCAGCCCTTTCGAGGGCCGTGTTGAGTGATGAAGCCCTCGCCTCGCTCAAGATGGAGATCAACTCTGAATTGGCAATGTCCTGGCTTCTCTCGGCCAGGGGCTCCATGAGTTTCCGGAGGCCACTCCGGTGCTCCAAGAACGGAGCCAGCAGAGGAAGCCAAGACAGAGCTTGAGCATCATCCGCTGTGGCCTCATCCTCCGAATTGCCAACGGAGGTCGCGGCCTGGCCAGGAAGAAGACCGAGGCTAGAAATACTCTTGCCCCTCCCCGGTACGAAGGAGGGTGAAGCAGGAGTACTCCGACCGTCGGCAGCTACCCCTTCAACCAGAACCGCAGCGGCGGAGGCAACCTCGATGGTCGAGGCTGCCACTGTAGGAGTGACCTCCGTCGCCAACTCCGTCCCGGCAAGCGCGTCGTCCGCCCCGAAAGACGCATTCTCCGCCGCCAAGTTTGGGGCCTCCAGAGGCACGGGAGGGTCCACTTGAATAGCAGCCTCCGAAGGCGCAGGAACTTCGGACGCCACCAAAGCATCGACTCCCGAAGAGGTACCTATTTCGATAACAAAATTAATAAGCATGTTTTCACAGATAGCAGGCAGGTATTGGTTAAAAAGGGGGAGCTTCGGAAAGAACCTCCAGGAGCTTCATGGGGAAGGATTGCTGGATCCTCCAAGACCTTGTACATCTGAAGGATGTCAGCGAAGTCATCCCCCGAGGTCCTGCCCTCAACATTTCCAGCCGGAGCCACGATCTCCGCCGGGACCGCCTCGGGTGCAGGCAAGCTGGGAGTAGGAGAGTCTGACTCCACTTGCACGACGACGGGCGTAGGGAGAACAGTTGGAGTCGCGCTTACTACCTCCCTAACGGGGGCGCTAGGGGGGACCTCCCCTATATCTTCGTCGTCCAGGAGGTAGGCTTCGAAAGCCGCCGCTGTCTGACCGTCGGAGTCCTCTGCCTCTTCGGAGGCTGAGCTCTGCGCGCCCGGCGACGAAGTAGACGAGGCAGGCACCAACTGCGAAGGGTGCTTCGCTATCTTCTTCTTCCGGGGCGGCTGCTTGCCGGTCTTCTTGGAGGGCTCGGCAGCGGCTTTCCTTTTGTGAACAACCGCTCCGGTAGGGGCGAAGTCGGGAAGATTCGGGGACTCCATTCCGAGAGCTCTCCACACTCTGTTGGATCACTCCCAGCTCCCCACCAGCTCTAACCTTCTTTGCCTCTCGGCCACCGAAGGGGCTCCGAGAACTCGTTCGGTGGCCCGAACTATGTCCTCCGGAGCCAATGCCAGAGGCGCCGCTGAAAGAAAAAGGTATGAAAGTATGAATATAATTGATTTCTTCATCTAATATGATGCTGCAGGGAGTAAGTTTTACCTAAGTTTCGGAGGTCCCCCTCCGAGGCCTGTGGGAACACGATCGGCCAGTTGGCTCCGAGGGGAGGGATCCGAAGGGCGATGAACTCCTCGGCCAGGTCGCGCATGCTCATACGACGAGCCACCGAAGTGAGCAACCCTAGCCTCGTCGAGAGCAGGCTAGGGTTCAGAGAGATGTCCGCCTCCTTCCGGAACCAGATCTCTTGGAGAGGACCAGCGAGGGGGGAGTCCTCTCCGACTTCGGCGTAAAACCACCGAAGTATCCAGTTTGTGTACCACCTGTCGTTTATGGCTTTGGCAGGGAAATGAAGAGCGTGCTCCCTCCGTAGTTGAAAGTTGACGCTGCCGAAGGCTATAGTCACCTTGGAGTCCCCAGGTCCGTCTTGGGGCTTCGGTTGGCATATAGCTTCGTGGGTTGCGGCGAAGATCTCGGAGCGTCCTTCGCATCCCTCTGCCCGGAGCGCCCACTCGAAGATGGCTAAACGCGCGATGGCATTGGGAGATAGCTGGGGCAGAGTTATGTGGAACAAGTCCAATACCTCTGCCAAGAAATCCACGGCTGGCAATCCCAGACCTGCTTCGAAGAATGCTTCGAAGACCACCACCTCCCCGCTTCGCGGCCTTGGAGTCGATTCTGTCCTGGGGACTCTAGTCCTCAGTCCAGCGCCCAGCTTTCCGTCCACTGCTTCTTCAATGGATTCGGCGGTGCTCGCGGATTGGCCGATAATGAAGCTCTGGGCAATCTTCTTCTTGGAGGGCGGACGGAGCGCCCGAGGATTCATGGGCCAAGCTCCGCTCAAGGTCCCCGCCATTGCCGCTGCTGCCGAGGCAGCCCACGCCTGCCTCTGCGCTAGGGTGTTGGCCGCTGCCGGAGTGGTGTGGCTAGTTCTCGCCATTGTGCTCGAGTGCTCAAGAGGTTGGAAGATTGGGGAAAGGTGAATCGAGAATAATGGATGCGGTAAAAAATTTCGGTTAATCCCTATCTCTCCCTTTTATAACCGCACGACCAGTACTACTCTTCGATTGATTTCACATTGCAGGTTCGGCTTCTGTCACCGACAAGTGGGTCCGGTAATTGGAACGGCATGCAACCGCTGTAAAAATCGACCGTTACCTTTTTTGCAGAGGGTAACGGCTACTTGCACTGTAACGACTACATCTAACGGCGCTCCACGACGTTCGCACTCCGAAACCGTTCCCTTCCCAACGTGCGTTCCCACTGTATCAAGAACCCGAAGGGGGAGGTTCGAACACGTTGGGCTCGAAGTCCTCAGCTAAGTCGCAACATCCCCAAATCCTCTTTAAGCCTCAGAAAATAGAAGTGTTCCTTCCGTATACTGCCTTTTTTCTAAACAGGTTAACTACAGAAAGGCGTATTCGAGGGGCTACTGTTGGGGGAAATTACTCCATTCCCAGGGCTTAAAGATTAATCCTTCAAAGGCTGAGGAAGACTCCGAAGCTGGTGAGCTGTTGTTCGAAGCATGCATCGTCACGCCGAAGGGTGCAACGGTACGAAGCCCTGGAGAACCCTCCGAATGGAAGATGGAGGCCTCGAAGCCGAAGGACATGATTGATTGGATGTCCAGCTTATCCATCTACCTTGTAGTACTTTACCGTATATAACCTTGTTTACGGTACCGAATAGTTTCCACTATGTCGGTTGTAATCTAGGGGTAAATAGGTCTTTTCCTTATGCTTTTTCCCCTATAAATACCCCCCTTTGTACCTTGTAAAAGGGATCCAGAACAAGTTATTCATTTACACTCATTCGGACCACTTGAGTTATTATCCATTTTGGAGGCTCAAAGTAGTCCTAAAACACAAACTCTCTGTTTGTCCGTTCTTGATCTCAGAGAACCTGTTGGCGTAACATTTGCGCCAACAATATCTAAAGGTAGTTTATCCCGATTCGAAGCTTTCGTAGCGACTACAACTTCTCTTCAGGACCTTTCGATCTCGATCCGACGGTTTTGAGCTGAAACCGACAAATCCCTCTAGATCGCCGACATGTGTCACCAATCCGCGAACTCGACCGCTAGCAAGTCTCTCCCG
This sequence comes from Zizania palustris, assembly GCA_019279435.1. Lineage (NCBI taxonomy): Eukaryota > Viridiplantae > Streptophyta > Magnoliopsida > Poales > Poaceae > Zizania > Zizania palustris. The sequence continues at coordinate 27,212,811 of JAAALK010000079.1, forward strand.
CTCTCGATCCCTTGAGCCGCCTAGTCACTTGCACTGGCCTCCCTTTTACTGATTTGGTCAACACACTATCCCGATCATCCGTCCATCCATGTCTTGCTCCATCTCCATGTGTACACTTGAGATCTTCCTGAACTTTACTCGGCATCCTTGATCATCTAGCATCACACTCCCCACTTGACCCTAATCACCCGTCGTTGACAGTTGACTCGCATCTCAACCCTGCACACAATGAGACAAGCAAATCACGAATCTTCACGCAGAACACCCACTGATCCCTTCAGTGAACACAGACAAGCAAACACAAAACCAGACCATTAAATCAGGCAAATTTGTCAATCACTCATCACTAAGATAAAACCACATTATAAACCTCACTTGGTTTCTCAATCTCCCCCTTGATTAGTGCATTGACAACTCACAAAAGAAACAAGATGAATGTTGATGTTTAGCACACAAGTGACCAAAATAGCCTCAGAAAAGAGCAAAAACATGTCACTTGATTTTTAAAATTCTCCCCCTTGATAAAATATCCTCCCCTTCGACAAAAGCAAAATATTATTTCTCCACCTTTGGCAATGCAAGCATCAAGGTGATAAAAAATAATGCAAAGAGAAATGTGAGGGTGAATGTATATGCAAGGTTCAGAAACATGATTATTAGCCTTGAAAATTTTTTAAAAGTACTATATGATAAGCTCAGATGAATCATATCCAAATAAAATCAAGAGAAAGCATTTTCAGGCTTTAGCAAATAAAAACATCACCACTTAGACTAACATACTAGACATGGTAAAGAATGAAGTGCAAAAGCTAGCAAATACTACCCAGATATGCATGACCAAAAATATGGATCTTCAGAAAACTTGTTATGCAATATTTTCAAGCTTTTTGATTCCTTTTACTTTTTGATTTTAGTGCTAGGGGTTATTTGCTTGTCAACCTTATGCTAATCGACCAAGCCAAGCCTAGGTCAAGCAAAGACCATCAGAAGCTTAAAGAAATAGTCATGGCATACTATTGACATGAAAACACGCCCACACACTTGGGTCAGTTCGACGATCCAAAAACGCGCGGATACTTAGGGATAAGCCCAAGCGTGACGCGGCATCGACGTCGCATTCCGACGGATCCTTAATTGTTGTAAGGGTAACAGAGTCACTAGGTAATCAAACAAATATTAAGAAATAAAGTTCGATTAGCCGATGTTTGAGATAATAACTAAAAATAATAAAACTTAATAAAACTGGCCAGAACAGGGCCGATTCTGATCTGGAATAAAACGGAGATCGGACTAGAGGTACACTCTCGATCGGACCGATGATGCGAAGTATCACCGAAGGGGTACCCTTCGGCGTTCGGCGCGGGATAAATCAGAAGTACCCCGAAGGGGAGGAGGCTTCGGCCTGTTGGCTGGTCAAACCGGAGTAGAACTCCCGGTCGGACCGACGCCTGCAAAGGGATCATCGAAGATGGCTTCGGCGTTCTGGTGCGAAGCGGGCTCTGGGCGGTCAGACAAACGAGAGACGTCCGGTCAGACCGACGGTAAGCCTCGGTCGCATCGAGGGCTCTGGTGTGACGCCCCGATTTACCAAATCGGAACATTATTGAATTTACAAAGAAAAACAATAATACAAGAGGTTCATCATGCGACAATCATACATACGATAAGTATTCATGGTACGCAGACCATATTATTACATCAGAGTTAAATAAAAACAATAATAAAGGTAAACTACATGACGAACGCCTTCTTCAAGATCTTTCCGCTTGACTGGGTCGCTACTCTAGACCATCCTCGTAGTAGGCATCCTTTGAATGGTGTGTCCAACGGGTATGAGTACAAAGAGTACTCAACAAGCCACCACGAATGCAAGTAATAATGCAGGATAATAACAAGGGAAGAGTAATGGCTAAAAGTGTAGAAAAGTACATTTTTAGTTATTGCGTTTAGTGTAGTCAAATTTTATCATGCGGAATAATAAACATGAACATCAATAATACCATCTAACTCGAGGAGTACGTTTTCCCTCCTCGCGCAACAGTCCTTACATGTCAAACCATCATGCACATTCATAACAAAAGTAAACTAACTGTGGGATGTCACGCAACCTGCCCTTGACCGTGGGCTCGGCTTTTCGAAAAGATTTATGACTCTGATCAGAGGTGTACCACTGTACCCACAAGGCACGCACTCATCCCAAACACCAAAGTTTAACGAGATGACCCATACCATGGGAACTCGTGCCAAAACCTTAGCATTAAATGCTCCAAGCGATAACCACCCGCTCTAGGTTTCGCCAGCGCGCCGGGCCTCATACCTGCTAACGTCGCACCCCTTTTGCGCCACATCGGTAAAGCCACCCGCAGGTGCAGCTTGACCCATCTCCAAATGGTGGCCTCGGTTTGGAACACTCCATACCTTAGTTAGGACTTACCCATTAGACTTGTGGTTAGTACGAAAGTGTATTGCAACGGATCCCGCAGATTGGTCCTTATAGTGCCCCGGGTGCTACCGACCAATGCCCTAGCTTGCACCTGGAACCCACCATGCATACACTCACAATCATAACTCTATCACCAACATAATTCCAAAGATAAGGATAACGGGGATCATATAGTAGAACCAAGTTGCTACGACTCATTCTTAACCCTATAGCAATCGTGACGATACATTGGACACTAGCTAATAATACTCATCATGTGGTGACAAGGAGTTTAGGCTAGATAGCATGGCTTGGGTTGCACATCAAGGTCGGGGGATCCTAATAAATATATGGTAAGGGTTTCATTTGACTAATGCATGTATAACCTATGTGTTTTAGCAACAGTTTAATAAAACATGGGATCAATATGCTCAAAAGATTAGTTTGGTGACTTGCCTTGTTCAGCAAAAGGCGACGTGGGAACTTCCGGGAAGTATTCCGGCTCCTCGGGGGCGTCGTAGTCTTCCCAATATAAATAAAATAAAATAAATATGACACTCAATTAAACAATCTAAAACCACACAACAAGCATATAGGTTTTGATTGGGTTAACTTAAAGAAAACAAAATTGTTAAGTTTCTGAAAGTCATTTTATGAATAATTAAAATGAACTATAATGAAACATGGCCCTTTATAAAAGGGGTTTTAATTGTGAATAAACTTATTTTAAGTTTTCTAATTCATTTAAAATAAGAGCTTTAGGGAAAACTTAGTGGTTTTATCATGTTAACACGAAATGAACAAATATGAAGTTTTGCTGAAATTTAAATAATTAAATTTGTAATTTACCCTAAGGGCATTTGAATACCTTATTAAATAAGGATGAAATATTCAAAGTAAGTATACTGTTTTTATTGCATTAACATGTAGAGAATAAAATTACAAATTTTCTGGAATTGAAATGATAATTTTTGGAGTTCTAATGCGCCAGATATGAATTTTAGAAGTTTAAAATCATTTCTAGAATTTAAATTAAATCCTAAACAACCGCGTGCGCCGATCGAGATCCACCGTTGGATCGTGATCGGGTGGCCACGGGCGAGGCAGGAGGTTTAAATGAAAATGGACGCGCGAGATTAAAAGGCCGAACCGGTATGCGATGGACGGCTCAGATTAAACGTGAGTTTTAAATATTAACGAATGCACGAGATTAAAATGTACCCCTTCACTCAGATCCGATGGCGTAGATTAAACCGCACAGGGGATTTAATCGCAACCGTTAGATCCAGATCGCATGGCCAGGATCGAATCCGACACGGCACGGGTACTCGACACATGCCGGTCGTCTTCTCCTGCGACGACGAGCAGGCTAGAGGCCACGGCGAGCGACGGCGGCCCTAGCTAGACCTAGAAACGGAAAGAGGACGTCAAGGGGAACACGGGGATACCTTAGGTGAGGCGAGGGGTCGACGGAGCATGGCCGGCGATGAGGATAGATGGCGAAGCGGTTCGGGTTCCTCGTCGGCGATGGTGTTCCGGCGGGGTTCGTCGTCGATAGAGGGGTGGCTGAGGTTGGCGAGGTCCTTGCGGTCACAATGGTGTGGTCGACGAGGGTGGAGGAGGTCACCGGTGACGGCGGGTGGTGATCGTAGTGCGGGCGGCGGTGTGGCGCTAGAGTTCAGTTTCCGGGTGTTCTTCTCGGTGTGTACGCGAATTGACGTGGGGGTGTAGCGCGGTGGTGGTCGGGGGTTTAAATAGGGGTATTGGCGGGGGCAGAGAGGGCGCAATCGGGGGAGGGCCGAGAGTAATGCCGGCGAGCTCTTACCATGCATGCGAGCGACAGGCGATAGCGCGTGGGTTAATGAGGGGAAACGGTCGGCGCGTCGCGGGGGTGTTAATGGCGTCGGCGAATTAACGCTAGGGGGGCTGGCAGGGCGGATCCGAGGCGGGATCGGGGGCCGGCGAGGTTAGGGGGGGTTGGCGCGAGGTGGATGACGGGTCCGACAGGTGGGGTCCACCGGGCAGCGGGCGAACACGTGACAGAGGGCGAGGCTGATGGGTGGGGTCGGGCTCGGCCGAGAGAGGGGTGGCGCCAATAGGTGGGGCCGAGGCGTCGGGCGCGCGCGCGAAGAGAGAAGGGCTCGCTAACAAGCGGGGCCCGAGTGTCAGTCCGAGGCACGCAGGGGTAACGGGCTGGGCCGGCCGGGGAGAGATAAAGGGAGGGGGAGGGCCCGTTATTGTTCTAAATTCGTTTCTGAATAAAAATAATTACAGAAAATGGATTAAAATATTTGGGCTACTTCCAAGGTTGATAAAAATTTGTAAAAATTCTCAAAAATGTATTTTGGCCTTGGGATCATATACAAAATTTTCTAGCCTCTGGTTTGGTCATTTCTTCTAGGTTCTAGTTCAAAAAGGTTAAGGAGGGCATTAAAGGTATTTCCAAAATAAATAATTCCAGGAAAATTGGTTAAATAATATTTTTAATTCTTGGGAAATTTGGGGTGTTACAAACCTATCCCCCTTACAAAGAATCTCATCCTCGAGATTGGAACGCTACTCGAATAGCTCAGGGGATCGGCCTGTTCGGCGGGCACACGAAGACACTTCTTCAGCTGGGAGACGTGGAACACATAATGAACTCCTTCCAAGGATGAAGGCAGTTCTAGTTGATATGCCACCTCTCCTTGCCGTCGGAGGATCTGAAAAGGTTCGACATAGTGGGGTGATAACTTTCCTTTCATGTTGAACCTCTATGTGCCACGGAGGGGGGTGACTCGGAGATAGACATAATCGCCCTCCTCAAAGGTTAGGTCTCTTCGTCGGTTATCGGCGTAGCTTTTCTGTCGGGACTGGGCTATCTTCAATCTGTCCCTTATGATCTTGACTTTCTCTTTGGCTTCTCTCAGGATATCTGTCCCAAACAGTTGCGACTCTTTGGTCTGATCCCAGAGCAACGGCGTTCTGCACTTATGCCCGTAGAGTGCTTCGAACGGGGACATCTACAGGCTAGCTTGATAGTTGTTGTTGTAGGAGAACTCCGCATAGGGCAAGTTCTTGTCCCACATTCCGCCAAAGTCTAGAGCGCAAGCTCTAAGCATATCCTCCAATATCTGGTTAACCCTTTCGGTTTGACCATCAGTCTGAGGATGATAGGTTGTGCTAAAGTTCAGCCGGGTGCCGAGTTCCTCTTGAAGGTTCTTCCAAAACTTAGAGGTGAACTGACTCCCACGGTCAGATACAATCTTCTTAGGAACTCCGTGTAGGCACACGATCTGGGTCATATACAACTCGGCCAACTTGGCGACGGTGTAAGTTGTCTTGACGGGGATGAAGTGAGCTACCTTGGTGAGTCGGTCGACGATCACCCAAATAGAATCATGACCAACTTGGGTCCTAGGCAGTCCCGTGATGAAGTCCATTCCTATCTCTTCCCACTTCCATTTGGGGACCTTGAGGGGTTGCAACAGTCTAGCAGGTCTTTGATGCTCTGCCTTGACTCGCCAGCATGTGTCGCACTTGGCCATTTACTCAGCTATCTCCCTCTTCATGCTGACCCACCAATATTTTTCCTTCAGGTCTTGATACATCTTGGTACTCCCGGGATGTATGGAGTATAGAGTATCGTGGGATTCTTGAAGGATGAGGGTCTTCAACTCAGGCTTGTCGGGTACGCATATCCAGTTTCCGAACCAGATGGTACCGTGCTCGTCCTCGGAGAATCCAGGGGCTTTACCCTTCCACATGTTCTGCTGGATCTCCAAGATGTCCGTGTCTTCCTTCTGCTTTTCTCGGATCTGGTCTATCAAGACAGGCCTAGACTCCAAAGCAGCGAGGTACGCTCAGGTGGTGATCCCTAAATTCAGCCTTTCCATCTCCTTGTATAGCAAAGGGGCTTGGTCCTGGATCATGATGGCATTGCAGTACCCTTTTCGACTAAGGGTGTCTGCCACCACATTTGCCTTGCCTGGATGATAATGGATGCCCAAGTCGTAATCCTTGATCAGTTCCAACCATCTCCTTTGCATGAGGTTCAGGTCCGGTTGGGTGAATATATACTTGAGGCTCTTGTGGTCGGTGAAGACCTCAAACCGATTTCCCACAAGGTAATGTCTCCATATCTTCAAGGCATGAACCACGGCTGCTAACTCCAGGTCGTGGGTCGGGTAGTTCAGCTCATGTGGTCTTAGCTGTCGGGAGGCGTAGGATATTACCTTCCCATCTTGCATTAAGACACATCCCAAACCTTGGCGAGAGGTATCACAGTAGACATGGAAGTCTTTCCAGATGTCCGGTAGAGTCAGGATAGGGGCTGACACGAGCTTCTTCTTGAGGGTTTGGAAGCTTTCTTCATAATCTGGGGTCCATTCAAATTTTACTTCCTTCTGCAATAGTCTGGTCATAGGCTTGGCGATCTTCGAAAAATTCTCGATGAACCGGCGGTAGTATCCGGCTAACCCAAGAAAACTCCGGATCTCGGTCATGCTCGTGGGCTGCAACCAGTTGGTTACCGCTTCCACGATGGTTGGGTCCACAGCTATTCCTCCGGCAGATATGACATGGCCGAGGAACTTCACCTCAGATGACCAAAACTCGCACTTGCTGTATTTGGCGTACAGTTGCTGTTCCCTTAGCTTTCCGAGGGTCAGACGGAGGTGGTTCTCGTGTTCTTCCTTGGTCTTGGAGTAAACGAGGATATCGTCGATGAATACCACGATGAACTTATCCAAGAACTCCATGAATACATTGTTCATTATGTTCATGAAAAAGGCTGGGGCATTCGTGAGTCCGAACGACATCACAGTATACTCATAGAGTCCCTAACGGGAGGTGAAGGCAGTCTTGGGAATGTCCTCTTCTCTAATCCTCAATTGGTGATAACCTGACCTGAGCTCAATCTTGGAAAACACCGAGGATCCTTTCAGTTGATCGAACAGGTCATCGATCCACGGCAATGGGTACTTGTTCTTGATGGTTACGTCATTTAAGGCTCTATAGTCCACGCACATCCTTTTTGTCTTGTCCTTCTTCATAGCGAAGATGACCGGTGCACCCCAAGGTGAGGTACTCGGTCAGATGTACCCTTTCTTCTCTAGGTCTCGATATTGCTCTTGACTTCGGCTAGTTCATTGGCGGCCATCCGGTATGGGCGCTTGGAGATTGGAGTGGTCCCGGGGACAAGTTCGATTCTGAATTCGATGTCCCGCTTGGGAGGCATTCCTGGTAGGTCCTCTGGGAAGTCGTCCATAAACTCCTTGACTATGGGCACTTCTTCAAGGGCTAGAGAGTGAAGAGATGTCCCTAGTGGTGTGCGGCTGGTCATCCGAAAAGTGACGGCTTCGTCTTCGGGGTTGGTCACTGTTACGGACTTGCTGGCGCAATCGATCACTCCTTTGTGTTTCATTAGCCAATCCATTCCTAGGACGAGGTCGAGTCCGGTACACTTAATGAGGACTGGCTCAGCCCGGAATAATACTCCTTGGATCTCTATCTTAACCTTAGGACTGTATAAGTGGGCTAAGGTTTTATTGCCTGGAGTGGCAATCATCATGGGGACAGGTAGAGGGAGCACTTCTAAGTCGTTGGTTTTAACAAAATCTTCCGAGACGAAAGAGTGTGTTGCTCCAGAGTCAAATAGTATCGTAGCCGGTAGAGAATTTGCAGTAAACGTACCGAGCATGACTTCGGGAGCCTCCTGAGCTTCCTCCGCGCTGATGTGGTTGACGCGGGCACGAACCGCCTGGTTGGGTGCCGCGCCTTAGGGTTGCTTGGGGTGAGGACACTGGTGCGAGTAGTGTCCTTCGTTCCGACAGTTGAAGCAGACGATTGGCTTCCCTTGGTGATCCCTCATAATTGGGGCCTTGGCGGCGGGCGCCGGCTGAGCTGCCGGAGCTGGTGGAGCAGGCCGCGGATGTCCGGCGTTGGATCCACCGGCGGCGTGAGGTGGCCTGTAGGCGGGCCAAGGATGGTAGGCGGGCGCTGGTGGTGGAGGGACGAAGTGGGGCCTCTGGGAATTCGCCTGCTGATGCTTGAAGGCGATCATCTTCCTCTTCTTGAGGTCCAGCTTGTTTTGCTCAGTCTCTTGGATGAACGCTTTATTCACCAACCGTTGAAAGTCGGCGTAGTCGGTGGTGACGAGCTGGATGGACAACTCATCCTTAAGTCCCTGGAAGAACTTGGCCTGATGGAGGGCTTCAGTTCGCACCTCTTCTGGCACGTAGCGTGCCAGACGGTTGAACTCATGGAGATACTCCATGACAATCCAGCTGCCCTGTTGCAGGTCGCAGAACTCCTGCTGTTTCACCACGATAACTCCGGCGGGGACGGGGGCGGCGTGAAAGGCGATGGTAAACTCCGCCCATGTCACCATGTGGTCCTCTGGCTGGGACTCACGGTAGTTGTCCCACCACTCTGCGGTGGGACCCTGGAGCTGGTGAGTGGCGAAGGCCACTCTCTCCCGGTCGGTGCAGGGGAGGAGGTCCAACTTCTTCCCTATGGTGCGGAGCCAATCTCCGGCCTCCATGGGGTTGGTAGTGCTGGAGAAGATCGTTGGGCGCACGCGCAGGAACTCTGAGAGTTGGGGAGCGGGCGCGGGTGCGGGTGCACAAGGGGCAGGCTCCACATTTTGCAGACGGTCCAATTGTGCTTGTTGGTGCTGCATTTGGGTGAGGAGGGCGGTGATCAATTGGTTTTGATTCACCATCATTTACGCCAAGGTAGGGTGGTTGGCGGATGGCGACCTAGTCTGTCGTGGGCCTGTTGCACCCCAGTTGGGCACAACACTTTCGGGCAAGCCGTGGCTTCCTCCTTCTCCATTGTTGGAGCCGGTGTTCTGGTTGTCGGCCATCTTCTGAACATAAGATGTTAGCCATGAGATAAAAAAATGACGATACAAACATTTTAATCAAAAGGGGTCGTTGAGGCTCATATATATATCTCAAGTGGTATAAAAAGTTTGTTACAATCATGCTCTTATTTTATTCTACCCACAACACAAGTTGTTGTAGATAGCACCACATACATAAAATTATTAGTCAAACAACGGTAACTAGCACCTACTCGCCACCGGAGGCGGTCTTCGTGCTCTTGGAACCACGAGCACGCGGGTCCTGAGGGATGGTGGGCTCGAGAAAATTCTCGATGTTCGGGTCGGAGACGAGGCCGGGGCGCGGTGTAGGGGCGCTGGTGGTGGACGGTCTGGCGGTCGAGGGGTGTGGCAGGATCCTCTTGGGGTGAGGGGCAGGCTCGCAGATGGGCTTCCTCTTCCTCAGGATGAGGGGAACCATCTCCGCAATGTCTTTCTGCAGCTGCATAATCTTGCGCTGCAGCTCGCCGTTCTGTTGGATCAAGTTCTTCGTCTCCTCATGAAGGAACTCAACCGCCTCATGGTGCTCGCGTCGAGCACGGCCTCAGTATGGAGGTCGTCCATGGCCTGAAGATGACGTGATTGCTAGGCCATGACCGGATCACGAACGGAGTGAACTCCGAGGTAGATACTACAGTAGGCGCCGGGAGTGCGCTTCGGCACAAGCCAAAAAGACGAGTTCTGAAGACGATCATCATAGATCATCCTCAACTCCATAAGGGCTTGGAGGGCGACGCGTTGGCACGCGACGTCGAAAGTTGGGCCTCCAAGTGCTGTTGTGTAGGGCGGTAGGTGCTCTCCGGATCCGTGGACGGTGAGGGAGACGTCGCAAGGTCCAGCGAATTCCTCCAGGTACACCCCCTGGAATTTGGGCTCGAAGAGGAACCTGAGGAAGGTGAGCATCGTGTGGAGCTCCATAACGAAGCCCTCGCAGTGGCGGCAGTAGCTATGTACTTGATAGACTGGCATCTACAAAAACAACAAGTTGAAGAAAGTGAGGGGAGGAACAAAGTTTATAAAGTAGGTTTTCGAGAAATAATTTTCTACAGCTATTGGCTAAGCTGGTCCATTTGGCTTCCTACAGTCAAGTCGGCTCTGATACCATCTTGTGATGCCCCGATTTACCAAATCGGAACATTATTGAATTTCCAAAGAAAAACAATAATACAAGAGGTTCATCATGCGACAATCGTACATACGATAAGTATTCATGGTACGCAGACCATATTATTACATCAGAGTTAAATAAAAACAATAATAAAGGTAAACTGCATGACGAACGCCTTCTTCAAGATCTTTCTGCTTGACTGGGTCGCTACTCCAGACCATCCTCGTAGTAGGCATCCTCTGAATGGTGTGTCCAACGGGTATGAGTACAAAGAGTACTCAGTAAGCCACCGCGAATGCAAGTAATAATGCAGGACAAAAACAAGGGAAGAGTAATGGCTAAAAGTGCGGAAAAGTACATTTTTCAGTTATTGCGTTTAGTGTAGTCAAATTTTATCATGCGGAATAATAAACATGAACATCAATAATACCATCTAACTCGAGGAGTACGTTTTCCCTCCTCGCGCAACAGTCCTTACATGTCAAACCATCATGCACATTCATAACAAAAGTAAACTAACTGTGGGATGTCACACAACCCGCCCTTGACCGTGGGCTCAGCTTTTTGAAAAGATTTATGACTCTGATCAGAGGTGTACCACTGTACCCACAAGGCACGAACTCATCCCAAACACCAAAGTGTAACGAGATGACCCATACCACGGGAACTCGTGCCAAAACCTCAGCATGAAATGCTCCAAGCGATAACCACCCGCTCTAGGTTTCGCCGGCGCGCCGGGCCGCATACCGGCTAACGTCGCACCCCCTTTTCTGCCACGTCAGTAAAGCCACCCGCAGGTGCAGCTTGACCCATCTCCAAAAGGTGGCCTCGGTTTGGAACACTCCATACCTTAGTTAGGACTTACCCATTAGACTTGTGGTTAGTACTGAAGTGTATTGCAACGGATCCCGCAGATCGGTCCTTATAGTGCCCCGGGTGTTACCGACCAATGCCCTAGCTTGCACCCGGAACCCACCATGCATACACTCACAACCATAACTCTATCACCAACAGAATTCCAAAGATAAGGATAACGGGGATCATATAGTAGAATCAAGTTGCTACGACTCATTCTTAATCCTATAGCAATCGTGACGATACATTGGACACTAGCTAATAATACTCATCATGTGGTGACAAGGAGTTTAGGCTAGATAGCGTGGCTTGGGTTGCACATCAAGGTCGGGGGATCCTAATAAATATATGGTAAGGGTTTCATTTGACTAATGCATGTATAACCTATGTGTTTTAGTAACAATTTAATAAAACATGGGATCAATATGCTCAAAAGATTAGTTTGGTGACTTGCCTTGTTCAGCAAAAGGGGACGGGGGAACTTCCGGGAAGTATTCCGGCTCCTCGGCGGCGTCGTAGTCTTCCCAATATAAATAAAATAAAATAAATACGACACTCAATTAAACAATCTAAAACCACACAACAAGCATATAGGTTTTGATTGGGTTAACTTAAAGAAAACAAAATTGTTAAGTTTCTGAAAGTCATTTTATGAATAATTAAAATGAACTATAATGAAACATGGCCCTTTATAAAAGGGGTTTTAATTGTGAATAAACTTATTTTAAGTTTTCTAATTCATTTAAAATAAGAGCTTTAGGGAAAACTTAGTGGTTTTATCATGTTAAGAGGAAATGAACAAATATGAAGTTTTGCTGAAATTTAAATAATTAAATTTGTAATTTACCCTAAGGGCATTTGAATACCTTATTAAATAAGGATGAAATATTCAAAGTAAGTATACTGTTTTTATTGCATTAACATGTAGAGAATAAAATTACAAATTTTCTGGAATTGAAATGATAATTTTTGGAGTTCTAATGCACCAGATATGAATTTTAGAAGTTTAAAATCATTTCTGGAATTTAAATTAAATCCTAAACAACCTCGGGTCCACGGTGAGCTAGGCTCACGATGAACTCGCGCACTGTGCGCGTGCGCCAGATCGAGATCCACCGTTGGATCGCAATCAGGTGGCCACGGGCGAGGCGGGAGGTTTAAATGAAAATGGACGCGCGAGATTAAAAGGCCGAACCGGTATGCGATGGACGGCTCGGATTAAACATGGGTTTTAAATATTAACGAACGCACGAGATTAAAACGTACCCCTTTGCTCAGATCCGACGATGTAGATTAAATCGCACAGGGGATTTAATCGCCACCGTTAGATCCAGATCGCACGGCCAGGATCGAATCCGACACGACACGGGTACTCGACCAATGCCGGTCGTCTTCTCCGGCGACAGCGAGCGGGCCAGAGGCCACGGCGAGTGATGGTGGCCCTAGCTAGTCCTAGAAACGGAAAGAGGACATCAAGGGGAACACGGGGATACCTTAGGCGAGGCGAGGGGGTCGACGGAGCGTGGCCGGTGACGAGGATAGACGGCGGAGCGGTTCGGGTTCCTCGTCGGCGATGGTGTTCCGGCGGGGTTCATCGTCGACGGAGGGGTGACCGAGGTTGGCGAGGTCCTTGCGGTCACAATGGTGCGGTCGGCGAGGGAAGAGGAGGTCACCGGTGATGGCGGGTGGTGACCGGAGTGCGGGCGGCGGTGTGGCGCTAGAGTTCGGTTTCCGGGTGTTCTTCTCGGTCTGTACGCAAATTGACGTGGGGGTTGAGCGCGGCGGTGGTCGGGGGTTTAAATAGGGGTATAGGCGGGGGCAGAGAGGGTGCAATCGGGGGAGGGCCGAGAGTAACGCCGGCGAGCTCTTACCATGCATGCGAGCGATAGGCGATAGCGCGTGGGTTAATGAGGGGAAACGGTAGGCGCGTCGCGGGGGTGTAAATGGCGTCGGCGAATTAACGCTAGGGGGGCTGGCGGGGCGGATCCGAGGCAGGATCGGGGGCCGGCGAGGTTAGGGGGGTTGGGGGTTGGCGCGAGGTGGACGATGGGTCCGACAGGTGGGTTCCACCGGGCAGCGGGCGAACACGCGACAGAGGGCGAGGCTGACGGGTGGGGTCGGGCTCGGCCGAGAGAGGGGTGGCTCCGACAGGTGGGGCCGAGGCGTTGGGCGCGCGCGCGAAGAGAGAAGGGCTCGCTGGCAAGCGGGGCCCGAGTGTCAGTCTGAGGGGCGCGAGGGTAATGGGCTGGGCCGTCCGGGGAGAGAGAAAGGGAGGGGGAGGGCCCGTTACTGTTCTAAATTCTTTCCTGAATAAAAATAATTACAGAAAATGGATTAAAATATTTGGGCTACTTCCAAGTTTGATAAAAATTTGTAAAAATTCTCAAAAATGTATTTTGGCCTTGGGATCATATACAAATTTTTCTAGCCTCTGGTTTGGTCATTTCTTCTAGGTTCTAGTTCAAAAAGATTAAGGAGGGTATTAAAGGTATTTCCAAAATAAATAATTCCAGGAAAATTGGTTAAATAATATTTTTATTTCTTGGGAAATTTGGGGTGTTACATGTGGCGTCACAGAGTCCGGTGTAGAGTGGTCCATACCGGAGGGGTTCTCGCTGAAGAGGGCTTCGGCGTGACAGCGAAAGGTGCTCCGGTGTGGAATGGAGGGATCCGGTCGGACCGGCGAAGGCCCCTCAGTCGGATCGGGGGGTGATGGTTATAGCGCAGCGAAGCGTGCCGACAATAGCCTGACGGCCCAGCACGACAATGCCTGGCCAGACCGATGAAGCCCTATCGGTCGGACCAACATGCTTCGGTCTGATCGCCTAAGGGCTCCGGCGACCTTGAAGATGAACAACAATCACCCCCAAACTTCTCGGCGATGATTTTGAAGATGTTTCCCCTGCAAAACAGTAAAATATCAAGTGCAATTCGACCTAGAGGCCGAATGTCCAAGGGTAGTAGGATAAAACCGATAAAACAATAAAAATCTGTTTCATGGATTAAACGGGAGATTCACGAGCGAATCAAGGGTTACCATGATTTCGACGCGGCGAACGAGGGGATTTCAGTGCAAACCCATGAAGATAGACGTTACTTAGCTAATCCTAGGGCAAGGAAGTAGATTGAAAGGTAAAAGAACGATTCAAAGTGAGGGCTTTGTGTTGATATGAAAGCGGGGGTCCTCTTGAATCGGCCTCACCCCTCTATTTATAGGGGCTGGTCTTACCTAATCTGAGTAGGATTCGGCCAAGTGGTTAAGATTTAGATAAGAGATCAAAAATAGCCAAACTATACTAATCTGATTCGAACTCTACCGGCCGGAGTGAGCCTCCGCGGGCCTCACCGAAGCCAGCCTGCCGGGCCGAAGCCTACAAGCCACCGAAGGGGCCCACTGAGCCGAAGCCTGCCTGCGAAGAAGGCCTCTGAAGGTGCTGCTGAAGCCAAACATAGGACGGTCCTTCGACACTTTAGGGCTTCGGCCTGTGCCGGAGATAGCATATTTATGACCCAAATTACCAAAATTGATATTTCGACAATTTCAACCATTAATGCCAAATTCGAGTGTCAACACATACACTACAATGTCCCAGTTCATACCAAAGTGCCATGGTAAGCAGTCTAGAACAATGCTGTGCGACAAGGCAAACCCACCTGGATCTTACCAATGTCAACACATAAGGTATGGATATCAATGTCATGATTTTTATCATTTTTCAGTACAAGATTTCCATGAAAAGCTTAAAAATGTTCAAGTTGCATGTTTGCATCCAAGTGTAAAGGACTTAGCTACCAGACATGTAAAAGATAACAAAAGCACTCAGCCTACTCATGCTAGTTACTAGACTAAGCAGTGGTCATGTTTTAAATTTTCAGAATTAAAAGCTATGCTCATGACAGATATTAGACATATTCAATAGAGCAAAATCTTCATGATTAATGAAAATAATTCAAAGGCATATACAGGCATGTGCATGTAAAAGCAATTAATCATATGACAGAAGCTTATGCAATGACACGCAACTCCCCCTCACAAGATGCCATAAGGATGACAAACACCAAGCTCTCCTCTCAAAAATGCAAATCAAGAAGCATCAAGAGGCTTGGTAAAAATGTTAGCAAGCTGGTTCTGGGTATCAATGTATCTCAATTTAATATCACTCTTATCATTGTGGTCTCGCAAAAAGTGATAATGCACATCAATGTGTTTGGTTCTAGAATGTTGAACTGGGTTGTTGGCTAAGCTAATGGCACTAGTGTTATCACAAAGAAGTGGAACACCCTTAAAATCCAACCCAAAATCCCACAAAATAGAAACCATCCATAAAATCTATGAGCAACAACTAGCAACAACAACATACTCAACCTCAGTTGTATGTAGACTACACAATGCTAGACTGTTTGCGAGAAGACCAACAAACAAGAGATGAACCTAGAAAATGACAAGTACTAGAGGTACTTTTCCTATCAATTCTACACCCAACAAAAAAAGCATCGGAAAAACCTCTCAGGCATAAAGATGATGATGCAGAATATCAAATGCCAAATTCAAAAGTGTGTTTGAGGTACCTTTGTATGCGCTTAACCGCATGATGATGTGAAGCCCTTGGAGGAGACTGAAAATGAGCGCACAGACATACTGCGAAGTGTATGTCTGTCCTTGTAGTTGTCAAGTAGAGGAGGGAGCAGATCATGCTGCGGAACTCCTTCTTATCCACTTCTTCTCCATCTTTATCTGGGTCAAGAGCTACTGAGGTATCCATTGGAGTGGCAAGTGGCTTCGCATCGCTCATGTCAAAGCGCTTCAGCAAGTCCTTGGTGTACTTTGTCTGATGCACAAAGGTATCTTGTTTGCATTGCTTGATTTGCAAACAAAGGAAGAAGTTTAGCTCACCCACCATCGACATCTCGAACTCCCTGCTCATAGAATTAGCAAACTCGGCGACAAGTGTATGAGAAGGGCCACCAAAAATAATATCATCGACATATATCTGAACAATAAGGAAATCTTTGCCATGCTTCAAAGTAAATAGGGTTTTGTCAACAGAGTCTATTTTGTACCCATGCTCAAGTAAAAAGTTCCTAAAATGGTCATACCAAGCCCTAGGAGCTTGCTTGAGTCCATACAAAGCTTTGTAAAGTTTAAATACTCTATGGGGTACTTGGTATGTTCAAAGCCTATAGGTTGTCTAACATAAACATCCTCTCTTATAAAACCATTAAGAAAAGAACTTTTAACATCCATTTGATAGAGCTTGAAACCGTGAGAAGATGCAAAAGCAAGAAAAATCCTAATGGCCTCAAGTCGAGCTACTGGAGCAAAGGTCTCTCCAAAATCAACCCCTCGACTTGAGAGTAACCCTGAGCAACAAGCCTAGCCTTGTTTCTCACAACAGACCCATCCTCCCCATGTTTATTTTTGAAAATCTATTTTGTGCCAATGATATGAATGTTAGGAGGTGGATCTACGGGAACCCATACTTGGTTTATATCAAAATTTTCTAACTCCTCATGCATGGAATTGATCCAATTCGAATTAGATAAAGCATAACTAACATCAAGAGGCTCAAAATAAGCGACAAATGTGGAATCAACAAAATGAGCATGAGATCGAGTTACCATTTTATCAAGCTCACCAATGATTTTCTCCAGATGGTGATGTCGCTGAATCAGAAGAGGAGCTTCTCGTTGAGAGATAGTCTCCCCCTAAACACTTGCTGGAGTGAGCTCAACGCTTGCTAAAGTCGATGCTTCAAGCCCTCATGCTAAAGTAGAGGATGCAAGATTTGCTTCAGGGGTGCCATAGTAGGAGGTAGGGGATCATCCTCGAGCTTGTAACACCCCAAATTTCCAGAAAGGTAAAAGTGAAATTTAATTATATTTTCTGAAAAAGGGATTATTTTTTATTTTCTATAAGCTAAAAATGCCCAAATCAACAAAAATGTAGAGAAACAATCCAAACCAAGGCTTGGGAAAATTTCTATATGATCATAAGGCCAAGACCTATTTTTGAGAATGTTTACAAATTTTTATGACCTTTGGAACCAACCCAAATATTTTAAATCAATTACAGCAATTATTTTTATTCAGAAATGTAATTAAACAGTAATGGGACCCTCTTCCCCCTTTCTCCCTCCGTAGGCCGGCCCAGCCCACTCAGTCCCCGTGCCCCTCACTGACATGCGAGCCCCACCCGTCAACGACCCCCTCCCTCTCCGTGCGCGCGCCCGAGTCCCTACTCCCACCTCTCGGCGCTAACCTCCCCGCCCGAGCCCGACCCAACCCGTCAGTCCCGACCGTTGCCACGCCCGCGCCCTCACGCCCCGCTGACAGTGGGCCCTCACTATCAGCTTCATCTTCCACCTCATGCCACAGCCCCAAAATAGTGCCGGCCGAAACCCTAGCACCACGATCCCACCACCGTCGGCCCCCTTCTGCCGAATTGACGCCAGATTAATGCTCCCCACGGTCCCGAGATCCCTTTCCCCCATTTACCCGACATGTTAAGGCCCGATATCACTGGATGGCATGCACGGAAGGAGCTCGCCATAAACATGGAAAGTGCTCCTCGGGTTTCCATGTATTCACTTTCCGTTTTTACAGCCCGACGCCCCTATAAAGTCCCCTGGCCACCGCCGCATTTGGTCCTCACGCCCAATTGCACCTAGCCCAAACAGAACGCCCGTGCTTTGCCTTTTAGCGTCGCCCCCTGTTCATGCTCTGGCCGCCACTCGCCATCACCGGGACCCCTCATCGCCGACGTCGACCACATCGTCATGACCGCTGTCACCTCCCCGACCTCGGCCACCCCTCCTTCGCCGACGAAACCCACCAGAACCCTACCGCCGACGAGGACCCGAACATCTTCATCGCCCCTACTCGACACCGACCACGCTCCAATGACCCCAAGACTCACCACCGATACCCTCTTGATCACCGTCGCTGGAGAAGATGACCGGTACGGGTAAAATACCCGTGCGTGTTGGATCTCACCTCGACCGTGCGATCGCGATCGAACGACGGTAATTAAGTCGCATAAGAGTTTTAATCCTGGCTGCCTGATCTGAACAAAGGGGTACAGAGTGATCTCGACCGTTCATTTTCACTTAAAGCCCATCGGCTCACAACACAGTGCCGTGAACTCAGTCCACCGTGGACTGGCGACTGTTTAGGGTTTAAAATAAATTCCAGAAAATTGATTTAAACTTCTAAAATTCATAACTTGCTCAATTTAACTGCAAATTTGACCATTCCAAATTTAGAAAATTTATCTTTTTATTCTCTTCATATTTATGCAATACCAACAATAGGTTTATTCTGAACTTTTTATTTTTAATTAATAGGGAGTTTAAAACACTTTAGGGTAAATTTTTATTCGTTTTTATAAAATTCATAACTCCATCAAGAAAATTATTTTAAAAGTTCAGATAATAATTTCATGAGTTGGGTAACTTTATTTTCCTTAATTGGGCCCAACAAAACCTTTATGCTTGTAGTGTGATTTTGGATTGTTTAATTGAATGTTGTGTTTATTTTATTCGTATCGAGAAGACTATGACGCTATCGAAGAGCCGGAGTACTACCCGGAGGTTCCACCATCACCTTTCGCCGAGCAAGGCAAGTCACCAAACTAATTTTTGAGCATATTGAACCTAGTTTTCTTAAAATATCGCTCAAACTCATAGGTTATACATGCATTAGTCAAATTGAAAGCCTTAGATTATATTTATTTAGATCCCGACCTTGAAGTGTAAACCCAAGCCATGCTTTTGAGCCTAAACTCTTTGTTACCATATTACTAGTACTATTAGGTAGTGTCCAATGTATTGACATAACCGCTATAGGGTAAAACGAGTCGTAGATATTTGGATTCTATTATATGATCCCCGTTATTCTCTCATCCCTGGAATTCTGTTGGTTATGGAGTTTTGGTTAAGTGTGTAAGCATGGTGGGTTCCGGGTGCAAGCTAGGGCATTGGTCGGTAGCACCCGGGGCACTATAAGGACCGGTCTACGGGATCCGTTGTAATACATTTTCGTACTAACCACAAGTATAGTGGGTAAGTCCTAACTAAGGTATGGGGCGTTCCAACTCGAGGCATGTGGGATCGGAATAGCGACTAGAGGGGGGTGTGAATAGTCGCCTCAACAAATTCTTGTGAATTAGATGGCCTATTCGGATCACCCAACGCACCTCCATAAATTTCAGATTCAAATTTGAAACTCAGTACAAACGAGAGCAACAAAATCAGTTCAAATACAACATTCAGCCTTGTTCGGAGATTGAAGTGTCGAAGCACTCTGTCGACAATTGATATTCTGAACTACAGTGAGTAGATCGACAACTGGATGTTCGAGAGAAGTAAATCGGTGTTTGAAACTCCGATACAGACCAAAAATTCAGAAAACTTCTTTAACACCTGCTCTTGTCACTTTGAGCTAAAACTTGATAAAATGGTTGATCTAAATTAGCTCTAATAGAATCAGTTGAGCTAGCCAAAACCATTCAGATCACTTCAAATAGATTTCAGTTGAAAATACACAACTTCTGAAAATTTCTAGATGATGAACAGTGCTAGGTACTTTCAATTCGGATCACAAATTGAAGCTATACATTGACTTTAGTTCAGATTAGCAGATAATCAGATCAGAACAAATTTGTATCAATTTCTTTGAGTCAAAACATAATTCTCGTTCAGGAAAACTGAAACTAAAAAGAGTGAAGTTCACACAACTCAAATATTCAGATTAGTTTTGAAAATAGTACAATTCTGCTTAGATTTCTAATTCTATAAATCAGGTAGAAAATGTCTTTTTCAGTGCAACTTGAAGAACATTGACAAGACAGATTCAGTAAAAGAGTTCTCAAGAGCTCAATTCAGAATACAAACAACACAATCACTAGATTCTCATTAATTTTGACAAATGATCTCAATTAATTAGAATCTGATCAAAACTCATTATAGATTTAAAAAACTAAATCTGAACTCAATTGAAATCTGTGAAAATCAAATGTTCGGACTCAAAATGAATTCTAATTCAGATTTCAGAATGGATCAGATTGAAATAGATCACTGAAAGTGTATAAGTGACTGAACCAATATGTATCAGAAATTTGATATCTTCTGTCCAGTTAAAGCTTTTGCACATATCAACAATATCTGAAAACTTATAGCAAACAGGAAGCAGTACAGAGCAAATAGCAAGCTCAAAAGATTGACAATGGCTTGATAATGAACAGTTCATTCACAATAGTAATTTTGACTTAATTAGACACAAGTTCAGAAGATGAGATGTTTAAATCATCATTTAAAAATTCAGAACAGAAGACTGACTCAAATTACAGTTTAAGAAAACTTTGAACAGAAAATTAATGAAACTTCCTGGATAGGCAAACTTCAGTTCTAATAAACAAACACTGAAAACTGTTGAATGATGAACAGTGAATTCACAGAACCAAATTCAACTAAATTCAGACCTGAGTTCTACAATTAAATCAATTCAAACCAGTACAATGTATTCTCAGATATCAAATAGCTCTGAATAATCAGTTTGCTATGGCTAGATCAGTTTCAGACAACCATTTCAACATGTTCAACCAAACTGACTTCAACTGAATGCATATACACTGTTTTAGGTGACTACAAAAACCTTGAGTTGCTAGGGAATCATAGTTTTAAAATCTGATCAAATTCCAGAGAATAGATGAGCAATTTTTCAGAGATTCAATAAGATTCTCCAATATTTGTATTAGGATTCACTTCAAAAATTGCAACAACTCAAACAATGATAATATAATCAGTATCGGTTTGGATGAATGATGTAGAACTTCTAAATAGAATGACACTTCAGCTAATCTTAAACATTCAAGGACAGTTAATAAACAAATTAGGTTCAGAAGACTATCTTCAAGATGAAACTTCAAGAATTGATCAATTTGAATAAAAACAACAGATCTGAAATAGTAGACTCTACAGCCAAATTCAGATGACTAACTCATGAGCACTCACAATCAATAGATTCAAAGATTCAGAGAATTACCTGATTGAATAGCTAGCAGCCTTTGTCTTAAAAAATTTCTTGATCAACTTCTAGACCTCACCAAATAATATCTTCACAGATGATCTCCAACAACTTTACTCAAAAATTGACTCAGAAGAAGTGCAAAAGGATTTAGACACCAGATCATATGTTTTAACTAAAACAGATCAGAGAAAACTTGAAGTGGATGTGCATGAGAAACTTCTGATATGAAATAGTAGTTTCAGGAGAACTTCATGTATTGCATCTAAACAAAAGTTCTGATCATCAAAATCTCAAGCAGAATCAAAGTTTCTCAACAAATTTCATCACATAAACACTCCCTGCTGGCAGTGTAGATCATCCCTAATCATGAACAGGGTTGTCAAACAGACTACAGGAACATCATGCTGAGAACTCAATACAGAAACACAAATCACCAAAAAAGCTTCAGGGAGAACAGATCAAGCAATCACATAATAGAATTGGATTACTTGGATCACACGCAAGAGAGAAGACACAAACCAGCCATGAGATATTTTTGTGTAGGCAAAAAGTGGACCGGCAACCTTGGGTGAGGATGCCTTTTTATAGGCCCACCCAAGATGGCAGCTTTACACAAGACCCCTCCATCTTTTCAGTTTTACACATATACACATGGCAAATTTTCATAATTAGAAATTCTGAAAATTACCCACATAGACCTCTATTACTTTTTATTACAAATTGACTCAACTCTTTTAATATAATTTCAGAATTGGGGAATCCTGAAAAAATACTAAAATTTACACATTACTCTAAATTACTCAAAACAAAAGGTTCCTAATTATTGAATTTAAAACATTTTGAGATGCGACGGTTTTCAACAAAAACTGACAAAGCCTCCCCGATCGTCGACAAGTGACGCCAATCCGCGAACTCGACCGCCAACAAGTCTCTCCCGCTCTCGATCCTCTCGAGCCACCTGATCACTTGCACTGGCCTCCCTTTCGCTGACTTGACTGTCACGCCGTCTCGACCATCCGTCCGTATATGTCTTGCTCGGTCTCTTCGTACACTCTTGAGATCATCTCCAACTTCACCTGGCCTCCTTGATCCTCTGGCATCGAGCTCCCCACTTGACCCTTGATCACCCATCGTTGATAGTTGGTTCGCATCTCCTCCCTGCACACACGAGACAAGCCAAAACAAGAAATGCAATGCACACCAAACACCTCGGCACAAACCATTTTCGATAAGCACACATTGATCCCATCGATGCAATCAACCTTCACTCACTGATCTCACCAGATCGCTCAACCTTGTCAATCACTTATCATAAATACAGAAACCATAGTGCAACCTCAATTGGTTTCACAAGGCACCACTTGGAGATGGGTCAAGCAGCACCTGCGGGTGGCTTGTACCGACGTGGCACAAAAGGGAGCCCGAGCCTAGAGTGTCGGGCGCGCCAACGAAACCTAGAGCGGGTGTTATTGGATTGGAGCATCTCATGCTGAGGTTTTGGCACAAGTTCCCGTGGTATGGGTCATCTTGTTGCACTTTGGTGTGGGGGATGAGTGCGTGCCTTATGGGTACAGTAGTATACCTCTGATCAGAGTTTAAATCTTTCTGAAAAGCCGAGCCCATGGTCAAGGGCGGGTTGCGTGACTACTCGTAGTTAGTTTATATTTATGAGTGTTGCATGATGACTTGGCATGTAAGGACTGTTGAGCGAGGAGGGAAAACATACTCCTCAAGTTAGATGATGATGCATTATTCATATTTATTATTCTGCATAATTAAATTTGACTACACTAAATGCTGCAACTTAAAAATGTACTTTTCCACACTTTAAACCCTTATCATTTCTTTGTTATTACCCTACATTATTATTGCATTCTCGGTGGCTTGTTGAGTACTTTTGTACTCATACCCGTTGGAAAAACACTTCAGAGACTGCGTACTACGAGGAGGATGGTTTGGAGTAGTGACCCAATCAAGAAAGCGATCTTGAAAAAGATGTTCGTCATGTAGTTTTATTTTCATAGTTTCTTTCTAAATTTTATACTTATGTAATAATGTGGTCTACGAACCACGGATGATTGACCATATGTACATTGTCGCATGATGGACATCTTGTTATTATTGTTTTTCAATGGAAATTCAATGAAGTTCCGATTTGGTAAAATCGGGGCGTTACAAGATGTTATCAGAGCCAGGTTGACTGTAGGAAGCCAAACGGATCAACCTAACACTTAGTTTTGCAAAAACATATTTTCTAAAAATCTACTTCATGATTTTGTTCCTCTCCCTTACTTTTTAAACTTGTTTTATTTGTAGATGCCTGTCCACCATGTCCACAACTTCTGCCAGCACCACAAGGGATTCATCAGGGAGCTCCGAATGATGGCGACCTTCCTTGGGTTCGCCTTCAAGCCGGAGTTCCATGGGGTATACATGGAGGAGTTTGCCGGTCCTTGTGACGTTTCCGTCACGATCCACGCATCCGGCGATCGCCTGCCCTTCTTCATAGCAGCACTCAGAGGTCCGACCTTCGACATCGCGTGCCAGCGCACCACCCTCTAGGCCCTCATGGAGTTGAGGATGATCTACGACGATCGTCTTCGGTACTCGTTGTTCCGACTAGTGCCGATGCGTACCCCTAGAGCCCATCGCAGCATGTACGTCAGTTTCCTCTCCGACCGCGATCCGGTCATGGCCCGGCACACCCGTCTCCTCCAGGCCATGGATGACCTCCACACCGAGGTCATGCTCGACGCCGAGGAGCATCACGAGGCGGTTGAGTTCCTTCGTCATGAGACAAAGAGCTTGATCCAGCAAAACGGCGAGCTACAACGCAAGATCATCCCGTTGTAGAAGGAAATCGCGGAGATGCTTCCCCTCATCTTGAAGAGGAAGAAGCCCATCCGGGAGCCATCCCCTCTCCCCAAGAGGATCACTCCACCGCTAGCACCCGCCGGACCATCTAGATCCAGTGCCACTGCTTCGCACCCTGCCATCGTCTCTGACTCCATCATCGAGAACTTCATCAAGCCCAGTGTCCCCTAGGATACTCGTGGTTCCGAGAGCACTAAGACTGCCTTGGGCAATGAGTAGATTCCATTAGACGATAGTCCTCGTTGGTTGTTTTATGATCTTTTTATGGTTGTGGTATCATCTACAGCGCTTTGTGTTGTAGATGGCATAAAAATAAGAGCTCCAATGTAATGAACTATTTAGTACCACTTTTTATGAGATCTTCCGTGAAATATTTTTGGGGAAAACTTTCTAAATCTTTTTCTTATACTTGAAAATATTATTTCCCTCAGAAAATGGCTGACAACTAGAACACCAGTTCCAACAACGAGGAGGGAGCAGCCAATGGCCTGCCCGGTAGTGTTGTGCCCAACTGAGGTGCAACGGGCCAGCGCCAATCTAGGCTGCCATCTACCAATCATCCTACGTTGGCAGAGATGATGGCGAATCAGACCAGTTGATCACTGCCCTCTTAACACATATGCAACACCAGTAGACTCAGTTGGACCATCTGCAGCAGTAAAATATGGAGCCAGCCCCTCGTTAACAAGCCCCCTCTCTCGCTCCACAACTCTCCGAGTTCTTGCACGTGAGACCCCCCATCTTCTCAAGCACGACGAATCCCATGGAGGCCAGTGATTGGCTCAGCACTATTGGAAAGAAGTTGGATATTCTCCCGTGCACGGACCGAGAGCGAGTGGCGTTCGCCACTCACCAGCTTCAGGGACCCGCCGCAGAATGGTGGGATAACTACCGTGAATCCTAGCCCAAGGATCACGAAGTGTCGTGGGTGGAGTTTACCATTGCCTTCCGAGCTACTCACGTCCCCATCAGAGTTATCGCTATAAAGCAGTAGGAATTTCGGGACCTATAGCAAGGGAACCGGACTGTCATGGAGTACCTCCATGAGTTTAACCGTGTGGCCCGATATGCACCGGAGGAAGTTTGGATAGACGCCACCCGCTAGGACAAGTTCCTCAAGGGACTAAAGGATGAGCTCTCCATACATCTCGCCGCTGCTAATTACACCGACTTCCAACGATTGGTGAACAAAGCTATTCTTCAAGAGACCGAACATAACAAGTTGGATCTTAAGAAGAGAAAGATGATCGCCTTCAAGCATCACCAAGGGAACATCTAGAGGCTCCGCTTCGTCCCTCCACCACAAGCACCCTCCTACCATCCTCGACCCGTCTACAAGCCACCGCACGCCGCCAGTGGTCCAAGTACCGGGAACCCTCGCCCCGCTCCACCAGCTCCAGCCGCTCCACCCGCACCTGCCACAAAAGCCCCAATGCTGAGGGACCACAATGGCAAGCCGATCGTCTGCTTCAATTGCTGGAAGGAAGGGCACTACTCCCACTAGTGCCCTCATCCCAAGCAACCCCAAGGCGTTGCACCCAACCATGTGGTTCACGCCCGCGTCAACCACATCAACGCCGAAGAAGCTCAAGAGGCCCCCAAAGTCATGCTTAGTATGTTCACCGCAAATTTCATACCTGCAATAGTGCTATTTGACTATGGGACAACACATTCATTCGTATTAGAAGATTTTGTGAGAGTAAATGACCTAGAAGTACTCCCTCTGCCCGCCCCCATGATGATCGCCACCCCCGGCAAGAAGACCCTAGCTCATCTGTTCAGCCCGAGGATAAGGATAGAAATCCAAGGGGTATTGTTTTGGGCCGATCGAGTCCTTATATATTGCAAGGGACTAGACCTCATCCTAGGGATGGATTGGTTGATGAAGCACAAGGGAGTGATAGATTGCGCTAGTAAATCCATCACAGTGACTAGTTCTGGAGGAGACACTGTCACTTTTAAAATGACTACCCGTGGCCCTAAAGGAGTATCACATCACGTGATGGCCTTAGAAGAAGTGCTCGTGGCCCGAGAGTACCTAGACGCTTCCCATAGGACCTGCCAGGGATGCCACCCAAGAGGGACATCGAATTCAGAATCGAGCTTGTCCCTGAAACCACCCCCATCTCTAAGTGCCCATACCGAATGGTCGCGAACGAGCTAGCTGAAGTGAAGAGAAATATTAAGGAGCTTGAGCAGAAAGGATACATCCGACCAAGTACCTCACCTTGGGGTGCACCGGTCATCTTCGCCATGAAGAAATACAAGACCAAGAGAATGTGCGTGGATTATAAAGCCTTGAATGAGGTGACCATCAAGAACAAGTACCCGCTGCCTCGGATCGACAATCTATTTGACCAGTTGAAGGGATCCTCGGTATTCTCAAAGATCGACCTCAGGTCGGGCTACCATCAGCTAAGGATCAGGGAGGAGGACATCCCCAAGACTGCCTTCATGTCCCGCTATGGATTATACGAGTATACTGTGATGTCATTAGGACTCACGAATGCCCCCGCCTTCTTCATGAACATGATGAACAATGTATTCATGGAGTTCTTGGATAAGTTCATTGTGGTGTTCATCGGTGATATCCTCATCTATTCCAAGACCAAGGAAGAACATGAAACCTACCTCCGTCTGACCTTAGGAAAAATAAGGGATCCGTAGTTGTATGCCAAGTACAGCAAGTGCGAGTTTTGGTCGTCCGAGGTGAAGTTTCTCGGCCATGTCATATCTACTGGAGGAATAGCGGTAGACCCTACCACCATGGAAGTAGTGACCAATTGGTTATAGCCGACAAATGTGACCAGAATCTAGAGTTTTCTGGGATTGGCCGGATATTACCGCAGGTTCATCGAGAACTTTTCCAAGATAGCCAAACCCATGACCAACTTACTACAAAAGGAGGTGAAGTTTGAATGGACTCCAGACTGTGAGGAGTGCTTCCAAACCCTCAAGAAGAAGCTCGTGTCAGCCCCAATTCTAACCCTACCCGACATACGAAAGGACGTCCACGTCTACTGTGAAGCCTCTTGCCAAGGGTTGGGATGTGTTTTGATGCAAGATGGGAAGGTGATATCTTCTGCCTCTCATCAACTGAGGCCGCATGAGCTAAAGTACCCGACCCATGACTTGGAGTTGGCAGCCATGGTTCATGCCCTGAAGATATGGAGGCACTACCTTGTGGGCAACCGTTGTGAGGTCTTCACCGACCACAAGAGCCTTAAGTACATATTCACCCAACCGGACCTAAACCTTACGTAGATAAGATGGTTGGAGTTGATCAAGGATTATGACTTAGGAATCCACTATCATCCGGGCAAGGCAAACGTAGTGGCAGATGCCCTAAATCGGAAGGGGTACTATAATGCCATCATGGTACAAGATCAGGCCCCGTTGTTATATAGGGAGATGGAAAGGTTGAATTTGGGAGTTACCACCAAGGCCCACCTTGCTGCCCTAGAAGCCAGACCTATCTTAATGGACCAGATCTGTGAGATGTAGAAGGAAGACCCTGATATCTTAGAGATCCAGAAGAATATGAGGAGGGGTAAAGCTCTAGGGTTCTCTGAAGATGAGAATGGTACCGTCTGGTTTGGAAATAGGATATGTGTGCCTGACAAGACCGACCTAAAAGCCCTCATCCTTCAAGAAGCCCACGAGACACTATACTCCATACATCCTAGGAGTACAAAGATGTACCAAGACCTGAAAGAGAAGTAGTGGTGAGTCAGCATGAAAAGGGAAACAACTGAATATGTGGCCAAGTGCGACACATGCCGACTAGTCAAGGTAGAGCACTAGAGGCATGTCGGACTATTACAACCCCTCAAGGTCCCTGAGTGGAAGTGGGAGGAAGTAGGGATGAACTTCATCATAGGACTGCCAAGGACCCAATCCGGTCATGACTCTATCTGGGTGGTCATTGATCGACTCACCAAGGTGGCTCATTTCATCCCCGTTAAGACGACGTACAACATCTTAAGACTGGCTGAGCTATACATGACCCGAATCGTGTGCCTACACGGGGTTCCAAAGAAGATCATGTCTGATCGAGGAAGTCAGTTCACCTCCAAGTTTTGGAAGAATCTTCAGGAAGAGCTCGGCACCCGGCTGAACTTCAGCACTGCTTATCATCCACAGACCGACGGTCAGACTGAAAGGGTGAACCAGGTGTTGGAAGACATGCTTAGAGCCTGCGCCCTAGACTTTGGTGGAATGTGGGATAAGAACTTGACGTATGTGGAGTTCTCCTACAATAACAGCTATCAGGTCAGCCTGCAGATGTCCCTATTTGAGGCACTATACGGACATAAGTGCAGAACACCCCTGCTCTGGGATAAGACCAGTGAGTCATAGTTGTTCGAGACTGATATTCTATGAGAAGCCGAAGAGAAGGTTAAGGTCATCAAAGATAGGTTAAAGATAGCCCAGTCCCGACAGAAGAGTTATGCCGATAACCGACGAAGAGATTTGACCTTTGAGGATGGCGATTATGTCTACCTCTGAGTCACTCCCCTTTGAGGCACCCAGAGGTTTAACATAAGAGGGAAGTTAGCTCCCCGTTATGTTGGACCCTTCCAGATCCTCCGTCGGCAAGGAGAGATTGCATATTAGTTAGAGCTTCCACCATCTTTGGCAGGAGTCCATGATGTGTTTCACGTCTCTCAACTAAAGAAGTGCCTCCGAGTACCCACCAAACAAGCCGACCTCCAGCAGCTCAATGTCCAAGAAGACTTAACCTACATCGAGAAACCTGTCTGGATCCTATAGTTCAAGGAAAGAGTAACTCGGAGCCGAGTAGTGCACTTCTGCAAGGTTCAGTGGGATAACCACCCCGTCGAGGAAGCCACCTAGGAAAAAGAGGAGGAGCTAAAGACCCAATACCCCGAGCTATTCGAGGAGCTTTCTGAATCTGGAGGACGAGATTCTCTGTAAGGGGGATAGGTTTGTAACACCCCAAATTTCCAAAAAGGTAAAAGTGCAATTTAATTATATTTTCTGAAAAAGGGATTATTTTTGATTTTCTATAAGCTGAAAATGCCCAAATCAACAAAAAATCTAGAGAAATAATCCAAACCAGGGCCTTGGAAAATTTCTATATGATCATAAGGACAAGACCTATTTTTGAGAATTTTTACAAATTTTTATCACCTTTGGAAGCAACCCAAATATTTTAAATCAATTACAACAATTATTTTTATTCAGAAATGCAATTAAACAGTAATGGGCCCCTCTTCCCCCTTTCTCCCTCCGCAGGCCAGCCCAACCCACTCAGTCCCCGCGCCCCTCACTGACACGCAAACCCCACCCATCAGCAAGGGAGATTTGGACTACTCTCACTATTTTTCATGAGGGCTCTACTCAGATTAAGGCAAAGCACCAAAGCACGTATAATAAATAGTATCAGCTGTTTGTGCAAGCGCCTGGTGAATCTATAGATGCCATGTTTTCTCATTTTGATGCGATAGTGAGTACTTGCGGTCCAACGGGACGCTTGCTTACAATGATCATGACAAGGCTATCAAGCTTCTCTGTGCTCTTGATCATAGCATATGGGAAGTAAAGATATCCAGCATTGAGGAGTCCGCAGGTTATGACACATTAACCTGTGATGAGCTTTTCAGCAAGATGAAGTCCACAGAGATTGCCAAGGCATCTCTTGCAGTACACGGAAACTCTTTGCCACAACCATTGGCACTAGTTTCTAGCACTAGCCGTTGCACCACTGTAGAACCAAGCACATCTGGCACTTGTGTTCTAGCAGGTGGTTTTGCTTTGTCTTCCCTGGTCTCCGTCACTAAGGAACAGGTGGATACTCTGGATGATGAAGAGCTTGCTCTCATTGCTAGAAGGTTCACCCGTTTTCACCATGAGAGACGAGATCAGAGGAGAAGTGGTTTTAGTGGTTGTTTTGAGTGTGGCGACACTTCTCACATCAAGGCCAACTGTCCTAAACTCACGAAAAGATATGAGAGTGAGCGCCCCAAATACCACAAAAAGGTGAGGAAACCCTTTGTGAAGGACAATCGTGGTAAGGTGGCTAAGAGGGTAGCCAAAGCCGCTTCTAGAGCTTTTGTTGTTATTCTCAGCGACATCGACACTTCTCAACTGAGGAGTCAAGCTCTGATGAGGAGGAGGAGTCCCTAAGGAAGGAGGAGAAGAAGGACAAGAAGGGATGAGATTTCACCGACCTCTACTTCATGGCCAACAACGATCACAACGACGATGATCATGACTCATCTGAGGTACCACTATCCTATGACCAGCTTTCAATTAAATTAGATGAACTGAATGAAGTAGTTCTTGGTCAGGATAGGTTGCTTGTGCAAGCCGCTAGAGATAGAAAAGACCTTAGACTTAGGCTAGAATCTGTTTCTACTGATTATGCCATGCTTAAGTCTAGACTTAATGATGCTAAATGTGAATCTTGCACTGTTATCATGAGTGAGCTTGCTCAGTTGCGTTCTGTGCATGCTCAAATTCTTTCTGAGCTTGAGATTGCACAGAAGGAGCTTTTGACGGTTGATTCTAGTCCTCATGATATAAATGAAGGCATGAACTATTCTTTATTATGTGAAAGCATTTATTTACATGATAAACATGTTCATGATTTAGAGGCTAGATTGGAGAGGGCCGGTAGTTCTAAGGATGTGCAACTTGTGTGTGACACTGGCATAACCCTTAAGGACTAGCTAGGCACTGTTAGAGAGCAAGCTGAACACCTCATGACTGAAAATGAATACCTTCTGTCTATGGTTAACAAATGCACTGAGGGAAAGGGTAGGATGGACTTGCTCTTGGCCAAGACCAAGATGTGTGCTGATAGGGCAGGGTTAGCTCTAGGATTGGGTTTTGAGAGGATTCCTTCAGACAGTGAGAACAAAATTGTTTTTACCTCACCCACTACCTTAGAGAAAGAAAGAGCCCATTTAGACACTCCATCAGCCAAAAAGCCTACCCGAACTCCAAAGAAAACCAATCAGCGGAAGCCCAAGGAGCCTATGAGAATTGCTTCTTTGACCCATGACAGTGCCCATAGGAGAGTTTTTCATTATTCCTACTATCAGCGGGCGGGTCATCTGGTTGGGTTCTATTTTCGTCGCATCAAGGATGAGCGACGCTCTCAGGCGATGAGTTTCCAGAACATGCATTATCCATCTCTAGGTATGCATGAGTCTGAGGTTTACTAACGTCCTGTTTTCAAGGCTCCTCGTACTTCCTGGAGAGGTTTTGCTCCTCAAGGTGTTCACCATGTTCAATATGGTGGTAGACCCCGTGTGAGTAACTTTGTGCCTCGACAGGTTAGGAGACCTCGTTATGTGTTTGGGTCACAGCATGTAGGTAGACCTCACACTTTGCATTATTCTGATTTTCCTATGCGTAGACAGTCTATTTTTATTGTGCCTACTTGCGATGCCCCGATTTACCAAAATCGGAACATTATTGAATTTCCAAAGAAAAACAATAATACAAGAGGTTCATCATGCGACACGTACATACGAGCAATCATTCATGGTACACAGACCACATTATTACAAAATTGTAAAAATTAAAATAAACCATAAAAATAAACTGCATGACGAACGCCCTCTTCAGGATCTTTCTGCTTGATCACCGGATGGCATGCACGGAAGGAGCTCGCCGGAAACATGGAAAGTGCTCCTCGGGTTTCCATGTATTCACTTGCAATTTTTACCGCTTGACGCCCCTATGAAGAACCTCGGCCACCGCCGCGTTCGGTTCTCATGCCCAATTGCACCAAGCCCGAACAAAATGCCCGTGCTTCGCCTTTTAGCGCCGCCCCCTTGTTCACGCTCCGGTCTCCACTCGCCATCACCGAGACCCCTCATCGCCGACATCGACCACACCGTCATGACCGCCGTCACCTCCTCGACCTCGGCCAGCCCTCCTTCACCTTCCCCGCTCGACGCCAGCCATGCTCCGACGACCCCAAGAATCACCGCCAGTACCCTCTTGATCGCCGCACTCCCCTGATTCTGTTTTAGCTATTAGACTCGGCCGACGCCGCTCACTGTTCCCGCTAACCCGTCGCCGTCGTCAGAGAAGATGACCGTCTGCAGCAGTAAAATATGGAGCCAGCCCCTCGTTAACAAGCTCCCTCTCTCGCTCCACAACTCTCCGAGTTCTTGCACGTGATACCCCCCATCTTCTCAAGCACGACGAATCCCATGGAGGCCAGTGATTGGCTCAGCACTATTGGAAAGAAGCTGGATCTTCTCCCGTGCACGGACCGAGAGCGAGTGGCGTTCGCCACTCACCAGCTTCAGGGACTCGCCGCAGAATGGTGGGATAACTACCGTGAATCCTAGCCCAAGGATCACGAAGTGTCGTGGGTGGAGTTTACCATTGCCTTCCGAGCTACTCACGTCCCCATCAGAGTTATCGCTATAAAGCAGTAGGAATTTCGGGACCTATAGCAAGGGAACCGGACTGTCATGGAGTACCTCCATGAGTTTAACCGTGTGGCCCGATATGCGTCGGAGGAAGTTTGGATAGATGCCACCCGCTAGGACAAGTTCCTCAGGGGACTAAAGGATGAGCTCTCTATACATCTCGTCGCTGCTAATTACACCGACTTCCAACGGTTGGTGAACAAAGCTATTCTTCAAGAGACCGAACATAACAAGTTGGATCTTAAGAAGAGAAAGATGATCACCTTCAAGCATCACCAAGGGAACATCTAGAGGCTCCGCTTCGTCCCTCCACCACAAGCACCCTCCTACCATCCTCGACCCGTCTACAAGCCACCGCACGCCGCCAGTGGTCCAAGTACCGGGAACCCTTGCCCCGCTCCACCAGCTCCAGCCGCTCCACCCGCACCTGCCACAAAAGCCCCGATGCTGAGGGACCACAATGGCAAGCCGATCGTCCGCTTCAACTGCTGGAAGGAAGGGCACTACTCTCACTAGTGCCCTCATCCCAAGCAACCCCAAGGCGTTCCACCCAACCATGTGGTTCACGCCCGCGTCAACCACATCAACGCCGAAGAAGCTCAAGAGGCCCCCAAAGTCATGCTTAGTATGTTCACCGCAAATTTCATACCTGCAATAGTGCTATTTGACTATGGGACAACACATTCATTCGTATTAGAAGATTTTGTGAGAGTAAATGACCTATAAGTACTCCCTCTGCCCGCCCCCATGATGATCGCCACCCCCGGCAGGAAGACCCTAGCTCATCTGTTCAGCCTGAGGATAAGGATAGAAATCCAAGGGGTATTGTTTTGGGCCGATCGAGTCCTTATATATTGCAAGGGACTAGACCTCATCCTAGGGATGGATTGGTTGATGAAGCTCAAGGGAGTGATAGATTGCGCTAGTAAATCCGTCACAGTGACTAGTTCAGAAGGAGACACTGTCACTTTTAAAATGACTACCCGTGGCCCTAAAGGAGTATCACATCACATGATGGCCTTAGAAGAAGTGCTCGTGGGCCGAGAGTACCTAGACGCTTCCCATAGGACCTGCCAGGGATGCCACCCAAGAGGGACATCGAATTCAGAATCGAGCTTGTCCCTGAAACCACCCCCATCTCTAAGTGCCCATACCGAATGGCCGCGAACGAGCTAGCTGAAGTGAAGAGAAATATTAAGGAGCTTGAGCAGAAAGGATACATCCGACCAAGTACCTCACCTTGGGGTGCACCGGTCATCTTCGCCATGAAGAAATACAAGACCAAGAGAATGTGCGTGGATTATAAAGCCTTGAATGAGGTGACCATCAAGAACAAGTACCCGCTACCTCGGATCGACAACCTATTTGACCAGTTGAAGGGATCCTCGGTATTCTCAAAGATCGACCTCAGGTCGGGCTACCATCAGCTAAGGATCAGGGAGGAGGACATCCCCAAGACTGCCTTCATGTCCCGCTATGGATTATACGAGTATACTGTGATGTCATTTGGACTCACGAATGCCCCCGCCTTCTTCATGAACATGATGAACAATGTATTCATGGAGTTCTTGGATAAGTTCATTGTGGTGTTCATCGGTGATATCCTCATCTATTCCAAGACCAAGGAAGAACATGAAACCTACCTCCGTCTGACCTTAGGAAAGATAAGGGATCCGTAGTTGTATGCCAAGTACAGCAAGTGCGAGTTTTGGTCGTCCGAGGTGAAGTTTCTCGGCCATGTCATATCTACTGGAGGAATAGCGGTAGACCCTACCACCGTGGAAGTAGTGACCAATTGGTTATAGCCGACAAATGTGACCAGAATCTAGAGTTTTCTGGGATTGGCCGGATATTACCGCAGGTTCATCGAGAATTTTTCCAAGATAGCCAAACCCATGACCAACTTACTACAAAAGGAGGTGAAGTTTGAATGGACTCCAGACTGTGAGGAGTGCTTCCAAACCCTCAAGAAGAAGCTCGTGTCAGCCCCAATTCTAACCCTACCCGACATACGAAAGGACATCCACGTCTACTGTGATGCCTCTTGCCAAGGGTTGGGATGTGTTTTGATGCAAGATGGGAAGGTGATATCTTCTGCCTCTCATCAACTGAGGTCGCATGAGCTAAAGTACCCGACCCATGACTTGGAGTTGGCAGCCATGGTTCATGCCCTGAAGATATGGAGGCACTACCTTGTGGGCAACCATTGTGAGGTCTTCACCGACCACAAGAGCCTTAAGTACATATTCACCCAACCGGACCTAAACCTTAGGTAGATAAGATGGTTGGGGTTGATCAAGGATTATGACTTAGGAATCCACTATCATCCGGGCAAGGCAAACGTAGTGGCAGATGCCCTAAGCTGGAAGGGGTACTGTAATGCCATCATGGTACAAGATCAGGCCCCATTGTTATATAGGGAGATGGAAAGGTTGAATTTGGGAGTTACCACCAAGGCCCACCTTGCTGCCCTAGAAGCCAGACCTATCTTAATGGACCAGATCTGTGAGATGTAGAAGGAAGACCCTGATATCTTAGAGATCCAGAAGAATATGAGGAGGGGTAAAGCTCTAGGGTTCTCTGAAGATGAGAATGGTACCGTCTGGTTTGGAAATAGGATATGTGTGCCTGACAAGACCGACCTGAAAGCCCTCATCCTTCAAGAAGCCCACGAGACACTATACTCCATACATCCTAGGAGTACAAAGATGTACCAAGACCTGAAAGAGAAGTAGTGGTGAGTCAGCATGAAAAGGGAAACAACTGAGTATGTGGCCAGGTGCGACACATGCCGGCTAGTCAAGGTAGAGCACTAGAGGCATGTCGGACTATTACAACCCCTCAAGGTCCCTGAGTGGAAGTGGGAGGAAGTAGGGATGAACTTCATCATAGGACTGCCAAGGACCCAATCCGGTCATGACTCTATCTGGGTGGTCATTGATCGACTCACCAAGGTGGCTCATTTCATCCCCGTTAAGACGACGTACAACATCTTAAGACTGGCTGAGCTATACATGACCCAAATCGTGAGCCTACACGGGGTTCCAAAGAAGATCATGTCTGATCGAGGAAGTCAGTTCACCTCCAAGTTTTGGAAGAATCTTCAGGAAGAGCTCGGCACCCGGCTGAACTTCAGCACTGCTTATCATCCACAGACCGACGGTCAGACTGAAAGGGTGAACCAGGTGTTGGAAGACATGCTTAGAGCCTGCGCCCTAGACTTTGGTGGAATGTGGGATAAGAACTTGACGTATGTGGAGTTCTCCTACAATAACAGCTATCAGGTCAGCTTGTAGATGTCCCTATTTGAGGCACTATACGGACATAAGTGCAGAACACCCCTGCTCTGGGATAAGACCAGTGAGTCATAGTTGTTCGAGACTGATATTCTATGAGAAGCCGAAGAGAAGGTTAAGGTCATCAAAGATAGGTTAAAGATAGCCCAATCCCGACAGAAGAGTTATGCCGATAACCGACGAAGAGATTTGACCTTTGAGGAGGGCGATTATGTCTACCTCTGAGTCACTCCCCTTTGAGGCACCCAGAGGTTTAACATAAGAGGGAAGTTAGCTCCCCGTTATGTTGGACCCTTCCAGATCCTCCGTCGGCAAGGAGATATTGCATATTAGTTAGAGCTTCCACCATCTTTGGCAGGAGTCCATGATGTGTTTCACGTCTCTCAACTAAAGAAGTGCCTCCGAGTACCCACCAAACAAGCCGACCTCCAGCAGCTCAATGTCCAAGAAGACTTAACCTACATCGAGAAACCTGTCTAGATCCTATAGGTCAAGGAAAGAGTAACTCGGAGCCGAGTAGTGCGCTTCTGCAAGGTTCAGTGGGATAACCACCCCGTCGAGGAAGCCACCTAGGAAAAAGAGGAGGAGCTAAAGACCCAATACCCCGAGCTATTCGAGGAGCTTTCTGAATCTGGAGGACGAGATTCTCTGTAAGGGGGATAGGTTTGTAACACCCCAAATTTCCAAAAAGGTAAAAGTGCAATTTAATTATATTTTCTGAAAAAGGGATTATTTTTGATTTTCTATAAGCTGAAAATGCCCAAATCAACAAAAAATCTAGAGAAATAATCCAAACCAGGGCCTTGGAAAATTTCTATATGATCATAAGGACAAGACCTATTTTTGATAATTTTTACAAATTTTTATCACCTTTGGAAGCAACCCAAATATTTTAAATCAATTACAAAAATTATTTTTATTCAGAAATGCAATTAAACAGTAATGGGCCCCTCTTCCCCCTTTCTCCCTCCACAGGCCAGCCCAACCCACTCAGTCCCCGCGCCCCTCACTGACACGCAAACCCCACCCATCAGCAAGGGAGATTTGGACTACTCTCACTATTTTTCACGAGGGCTCTACTCAGATTAAGGCAAAGCACCGAAGCACGTATAATAAATAGTATCAGTTGTTTGTGCAAGCGCCTGGTGAATCTATAGATGCCATGTTTTCTCATTTTGATGCGATAGTGAGTACTTGCGGTCCAACGGGACGCTTGCTTACAATGATCATGACAAGGCTATCAAGCTTCTCTGTGCTCTTGATCATAGCATATGGGAAGTAAAGATATCCAGCATTGAGGAGTCCGCAGGTTATGACACATTAACCTGTGATGAGCTTTTCAGCAAGATGAAGTCCACAGAGATTGCCAAGGCATCTCTTGCAGTACACGGAAACTCTTTGCCACAACCATTGGCACTAGTTTCTAGCACTAGCCGTTGCACCACTGTAGAACCAAGCACATCTGGCACTTGTGTTCTAGCAGGTGGTTTTGCTTTGTCTTCCCTGGTCTCCGTCACTAAGGAACAGGTGGATACTCTGGATGATGAAGAGCTTGCTCTCATTGCTAGAAGGTTCACCCATTTTCACCATGAGAGACGAGATCAGAGGAGAAGTGGTTTTAGTGGTTGTTTTGAGTGTGGCGACACTTCTCACATCAAGGCCAACTGTCCTAAACTCACGAAAAGAGATGAGAGTGAGCGCCCCAAATACCACAAAAAGGTGAGGAAACCCTTTGTGAAGGACAATCGTGGTAAGGTGGCTAAGAGGGTAGCCAAAGCCGCTTCTAGAGCTTTTGTTGTTATTCTCAGCGACATCGACACTTCTCAACTGAGGAGTCAAGCTCTGATGAGGAGGAGGAGTCCCTAAGGAAGGAGGAGAAGAAGGACAAGAAGGGATGAGATTTCACCGACCTCTACTTCATGGCCAACAACGATCACAACGACGATGATCTTGACTCATCTGAGGTACCACTATCCTATGACCAGCTTTCAATTAAATTAGATGAACTGAATGAAGTAGTTCTTGGTCAGGATAGGTTGCTTGTGCAAGCCGCTAGAGATAGAAAAGACCTTAGACTTAGGCTAGAATCTGTTTCTACTGATTATGCCATGCTTAAGTCTAGACTTAATGATGCTAAATGTGAATCTTGCACTGTTATCATGAGTGAGCTTGCTCAGTTGCGTTCTGTGCATGCTCAAATTTTTTCTGAGCTTGAGATTGCACAGAAGCAGCTTTTGACGGTTGATTCTAGTCCTCATGATATAAATGAATGCATGAACTATTCTTTATTATGTGAAAGCATTTATTTACATGATAAACATGTTCATGATTTAGAGGCTAGATTGGAGAGGGCCGGTAGTTCTAAGGATGTGCAACTTGTGTGTGACACTGGCATAACCCTTAAGGACTAGCTAGGCACTGTTAGAGAGCAAGCTGAACACCTCATGACTGAAAATGAATACCTTCTGTCTATGGTTAACAAATGCACTGAGGGAAAGGGTAGGATGGACTTGCTCTTGGCCAAGACCAAGATGTGTGCTGATAGGGCAGGGTTAGCTCTAGGATTGGGTTTTGAGAGGATTCCTTCAGACAGTGAGAACAAAATTGTTTTTACCTCACCCACTACCTTAGAGAAAGAGAGAGCCCATTTAGACACTCCATCAGCCAAAAAGCCTACCCGAACTCCAAAGAAAACCAATCAGCGGAAGCCCAAGGAGCCTGATGGGGGACTGGTCCCGATCTTCTGCTAGGTAAAGGATAAACTTGGGTTGGTGGAGAATCTCGACGTTGGCGATCCAAGGCTCTGGTCCGGCGGATCAAAACCTTGCAATCGTTACACCACTGTCTCCGTTGGTTATCAACCACGCAGAACGCGATTGACCTCGCCACGAAGGCTAATTCCTGCAAGCGAACCCAAGAACACAAGCAAGAACAGGAAGGATACAAGTCGAATGCCAAATCACAGACAAACGATGATAAGGTGAGGTTTCACAAACGCCAATGTAGCAGCCAATCGGTCCGGTGCAAGAGGCGGGATCTAAACACAACAGTGTAGATGCAAACAAAGCAAAACCTAACCCTAGAGGCGGCTGGCATGAGAATATATAGGGCGGCAGCCTGTGGAAGGCGAACAGACACGGGCTGTGGGCTAGAAGACGTACAGACTCAGACTATGGGCCAACATGGCCCAGTTCTGTCACGCAGGACTGTTTAAATCACACAGAACGACTCGAGACTCCAAATGAGGTGAAACCAACGGCAAACGATCCATCTTCTCCTCAGCTTTCCAAAACGTCAAAGAACGCGCCAATCGGACTTCGTATGAGGAAGTTATGCCCATTTTGGTGCAGGGTGGTTGATGTAGTCCGAACTAGCGAAATCTTGACTTCAAAACATCCGTGCGACTCCGTCTTCAGCTCCAACACTTCTATTCCATCTCCCATGTTCCTAAGCAACAAAATATCACTAGTATTCAGTAGCATCCCATCCAAACAAATATTGACATAGTTGCTAAGGAAAGAATTAACCTCATAGTTCAAGCGACGGGCACGGGCGCGTGTGATTCGTCCTAGTAACTGAATTGTAGGTGGAGGCTCCATGTGTGTATCATGTGAAGTGATGTCCTCATCATCCTCCCCCTCTTGAATTGGAGTCGTCCTCGACTCAAGCTCATCGTCAGCTCCCAAATGGGGTTTTAAATCATCAGCACGGGGCATCAATTTAAACTTTCTCAAATCAGGAAAACGATCCTTGCACAAGTACAACCAAACAAGATCTCCTGGTTTGAAAAACATCTTCTTTCTTCCTTTATTTGTCTTTTGAGCAAAATAGCGTGCCTTCTTTTCTATAACTTCCTTGGTCTTTAGATGCATAGCTTTCACAAACTCGGCACGCTTAGTTGCCTCCATGTTTGCTCTCTCTTGAAAAGGAAGTGGCAGCAAATCAAGTGGTGTGGTTGGCTTAAAACCATACACCACTTCAGACGGGCACAATTGTGTTGTTGAGTGGACATCTCTATTGTATGCAACTTCAACATGTGGAAGACCATCCTCCCATTCTTTCAAGTTCTTCTTAATCATTGTTCGCAGCAACATGGAGAGTGTACGGTTTACCACCTCTGTTTGACCATCAGTTTGCGGGTGACAAGTTGTTGAAAATAGCAATTTTGTGCCAAGCATGGCCCACATTGTCTCCCAAAAATAACTCATAAACTTCACATCATGATCTGAAACAATGGTTGTAGGCATCCCGTGCAATCTCACAACTTCCCTGAAAAATAAATCAGCAATATGTGAAGCATCGTTGGTCTTGTGACAGGGAATAAAATGTGCCATTTTAGAAAACCTATCCACTCTTACAAATATGGAGTCTCTCCCCCTCTTTGTCCTAGGCAATCCCACAATAAAGTCCATGCTAATATCTTCCCAAGGTGCACTAGAAACAGGAAGTGGAGTATACAAACCATATGGGTTAAGTTTGGACTTAGCTTTATGGTATGTGGCACAACGCTGCACAAATCGTTCAACATCTCTCCGCATCTTGAGCCAATAAAAATTTTTGGACAGCAGGGCCAAAGTCTTTTCTCTCCCAAAATGTTCCATTAATCCACCACCATGTGATTCCTGCAACAACAACAAACGTACGGACGAATCTGGAACACATAGCTTGTTAGCATGGAACAAGAACCCGTCATAAATATGAAATCCTTTCCAGCCTTTCCCATCGTTACATTTAGTGTATGGTTCAGAAAATTCTTTATCTACAACATACAAATCTTTCAAACTTTCCAAATCTGGAACGTTAATATCAAGTTGAGATAAAAGAACAACCCTGCGAGACAATGCATCAGCAACCACATTTTCTTTGCCATTCTTGTATTTCACAATGTATGGGAAAGGTTCAATAAATTCAACCCATTTATCATGTCTATGGTTCAGTTTAGCTTGCCCTCTCAAATATTTTAGTGCTTCATGATCAAAATGTATAATAAACTCCTTAGGCAAAAGGTAATGTTGCCAAGTTTCAAGCACACGCACTAAGGCATATAATTCCTTATCATAGGTAGAATAATTCAACTGTGGAACATGCAATTTCTCACTGGAATAGGTCACGGGTTTACCTCCTTGTAGCAGCACACCTCCTAATCCAAAACCACTAGCATCACATTCTAACTCAAAAGGCTTACTGAAGTCGGGTAGCTGAAGTAGAGGTGCACGTGTAAGGCGATCCTTGAGTGTGGCCAAAGCTTGTTCTTGTGCTGGCTCCCAAGTAAAAGTAACTCCCTTCTTGGTCAACTCATGCAAAGGACCGGCTATGGTGCTGAAATCTTTCACAAAACACCGGTAGAATCCTGCAAGACCAAGAAAACTACGTACATGTGTGATAGTTTGGGGTTGCGGCCAGTTGTTGATTGCTTCTACCTTCGCCGCGTCGACCTCAATACCCTGTGAAGTGACAACATATCCAAGAAACACAACTCGATTCGTGCAAAACATGCACTTCTCAAGGTTACCAAACATTCTAGCCTCTCGGAGGACAGAAAAGACAGCACGTAGGTGTTCAACATGTTCAGTGAGAGACTTGCTATAAACCAAGATATCATCAAAGTATACAACCACAAAGCGTCCTATAAAGTGCCGTAGGACTTCATTCATCAAGCGCATGAAGGTACTAGGTGCATTAGTAAGTCCAAAAGGCATGACAAGCCACTCATATAATCCAAACTTTGTTTTAAAAGCGGTTTTCCATTCATCACCTAGTTTCATGCGAATTTGGTGGTAGCCACTGCGGAGATCGATCTTAGAAAAGATAATGGCACCACTAAGCTCATCAAGCATGTCATCCAATCTAGGAATAGGGTGTCGATATCGAATGGTGATATTATTAATAGCACGACAATCAACACACATGCGCCAACTACCATCTTTCTTAGGTACCAAAAGAACGGGTACTGCACAAGGACTAAGGCTTTCACGAACGTACCCACGATCAAGAAGGTCCTGTACTTGGCGCTCAATTTCTTTTGTATCCTCCGGATTGCTGCGGTACGCTGCACGATTAGGAAGAGATGCCCCCGGGATTAAATCAATTTGGTGCTCGATGCCGCGTATTGGTGGCAGCCCGGGTGGTATCTCAGCAGGAAAAACATCGTTAAACTCCTGCAAAAGGTCAGTGACTGCAACAGGAACAGAGCTAGGAATGTTCGCAAGTGAAAGCAACACGTTTGTGCAAATCAAGCCGTATAGCAAGGGAGTATCATCACAAATTTCAGCAAGGTCAGTTTTAGTTGCAAGCATGACATGTCCTTTCAGATTAATAACTTGTGATGAAGAAGGAGAAGCAATTTTATCTTTTTGTTGTTTCAAAAGCGTCTTAGCTACTTGCTGATTTTCAGAAGGTTGTTTGCTCTTTTGTGCATCCCTAGCACATTTTTCTTGTTCAAATTTTACAATTTCAGCGGGAGTCATAGGAAGCAATGTAACTTTCTTTCCTTTATACATAAATGTGTACTTATTGCTCCTACCATGGTGTGTAGCATCAATATCATACTCCCAAGGTCTACCAAGTAACAGAGAACATGCTTGCATTGGTACTACATCAAAATCAGCAACTCCGAAGTATGTACCAATGGAAAATTCGATGTGAGCAGTTTGTGTTACCTTGACCTTACCGCTATTGTTGAACCATTGCACATGGTAAGGGTGTGGATGCGCACGTGTGGGAAGTTGAAGCTTCGTTACCATGTCGTGGCTCACCAAATTGTTGCAACTACCACTGTCGATGATGACACGGACACGACGGTCATTGACGACGAAGAAGGTCTGAAACAGATTATTCCGTTGTGCCCGATCGTCCTGCTCCATGTGAGTGCTCAAGACGCGTTGTACAATAAGTGCTTCAAGGTCGGTAGAGACATCCGGCGCAAAAACATCGTCATCGTCGGATGTATCATCATCTCCTGCAATGTTAGCAGCAAGTGCATATTCATCTTCAACATCACTAGCACTTACGTAGCCACCGTCTTCCGTAGCAATATAAGCCCGCTGACTAGGGCAGTCTTTCATCACATGGCCAAATCCTTTGCATCTGTGACACTGGATCGCTGCAGAATGTGCAGTAGAGGCCGCCGAGGAGGTGGGCTTGGCTGGCGCCTTGGATGCTGCAGTCTTGGAACTCTCAACCTGGGCTGTAGATGTAGAAGGTGCTGATGTAGCCACCGGTCGAGAAGGGGGTGGGGGTGGTCGTTGCTGCTGCCCACTTGAGCGTGAAGTAGCACCACCAATGTTGGTCCTCATGCTGCGTTGTGGTTGTTGGCGACCCTGCAAATCTTTTTCTGCAAGCATAGCAAGGTGGAAAAGACGAGTGATAGTATTGTATTCTTTATAATCAATGATATCCTGAATTTCACGTCTTAAATCACCATAAAAACGGGCCATTTTATCCTCATTGTCCTCCTCAATTTCAGCACGCATGCAA
This sequence comes from Zizania palustris, assembly GCA_019279435.1. Lineage (NCBI taxonomy): Eukaryota > Viridiplantae > Streptophyta > Magnoliopsida > Poales > Poaceae > Zizania > Zizania palustris. The sequence continues at coordinate 27,256,150 of JAAALK010000079.1, forward strand.
CCTGTTTGCAACTCCTGATAATACTCTACCAATTTATTTCCTTGGTTTAGGCGCTGCAATTTTTTTTTTCAAATCACGTTTATATGAAGGAGGGACCCATCTACCACGCATTTGCCGTTTTAACATATCCCAAGTTTGTGGTTCATTGCCAACCTGAACTATTTCAGTCCACCAAAGAAGAGCATATCCAGTGAAGTCACTGGTAGCTAAGCGCACGCGGTGGATAGCAGGAACCATATGAGCATTAAATTTTTGTTCGACTGACATCTCCCAATCTAAATATGCATCTAGATCATAGGTGCCAGCAAAAGGAGGTACTGAAAATTTTACCTTAGAGTAGGGATCATTGTTCCTGTGGTTGTCATTGTTACCTCGTGGAGGGCGGTTGCGGTGGCCGCCCATACCTTGACGGTTGAACTGAAAGCGATGACGTGCAGCCTCGTCAGGGTCAATGGCATTGTTTCCGGCATAGGATAGGTCATCTTCCTCTTTAATATGGTCGTCTTCCTCTTCAACATGGTCATTGTTGGCTCGTGCAGTAGGCAAGCGTGTTTCCAAGGCAGTCATCCGGTCTACTAGGTCAGCCACAGTACGTGCGAGACGTTCGATGGAATGTTGGGTCTACCGCTGAGACTCTAGTAGAGCACGTCGTGAGACACATTCATTAAAATTAGATGGAGGGGTACCGCTGTTATCTGCCATGTTAGTGAAAGACAAAACAACAAAGAATAATCCTGATGGAAAACAGCTAGGTGTGGTGGTGGGTGTGGGGTGGAAGCAATCCGTCAAGCACCTTACCCACGCTTGCAAGTGTTCTTACCACGCCGCAGTGAGGTCACCGGCCTACAGGTGATGAACCAAGTGGAGGGTGGTGGCAATTGCAAGGAATGAACCTGTCCTGACCAAGAGAAAGGTGTAGCTTGGAAGGCAAAGTGAGTAGCAAGGATTAGCGATAATAATAACAGTTAAACCAAGTTCAATAAGTATTCCCTAGTACTCGTCAAAGTTGCTGGCCTTAGTGCTCCCAAGGTGAAAATTCAAGCAATAGAGGGAAACTATGTGCCCAAAACTCAAATGGAAGCAACACAGGCCAAATTCAGCTCTCTGCAGATCGGACAAGAGATCGGACAAGAGATCGGACAAGGGATTGGACAAGCAGAAACTGCCACTGAAACTGCCACTGCCTGCCACTGATCGGACAAGAGATCGGACAAGAGTTCGGACAAGGGATTGGACAAGCAGAAACTGCCACTGCCTGCCACTGATCGGACAAGAGATCGGACAACAGTTCGGACAAGAGTTCGGACAAGCAACTAACAGGACTGCTTCTCTTTTTTTTATATTTTTTTTCTTTCTTTCTTTTCACTCTATTTTTTTGAACAAGGATGACCAGAGATGCAACCACAAAAATTGGCACCTACAACTGAGGTGGGATGTGGCTCACAAAAATTCAAACAAGTTCGCTGTCCGGCGAGCAAAAACTTTGACAAATTTTTTTCTTTATCTTCCTGATTTTTTTTGGCAATTCTGGTGAGGGCTAACTGGGAAACCCTGTTAGGGTACCCACCAAAATTGGGTCAGGAAGACGCTCAAAAAATGTCAGATTTTTCTGCCAAACGAGCGAAAAGTTATGCTTGTTTTACTGAAGGGGGGTCACAAGAGTCGATGTGGAAAACAAAGTAGGGTTGCGGAAGGGGGGGGTTTCGGTGGGGAATTTTTTTCTGAGATACAAGAACAACTACTACTCAAATGACACAGAGGGGTGACTAAACCAGCAACAAGACTCGACCAAGAACACGAACTCAACAAAGTTAAAACTGAAATTAAAATCGCAAGGCACAAAGGGGTTCTCGGTGGGGAATTTTTTTGGTGCGGTTTTTTGGACTCTGGGTAAAACAAAAGCAGATCGAGATTACCTAACGGGAAATCTGAGCTCTGATACCAACTGATGGGGGACTGGTCCCGATCTTCCGCTAGGTAAAGGATAAACTTGGGTTGGTGGAGAATCTCGACGTTGGCGATCCAAGGCTCTGGTCCGGCGGATCAAAACCTTGCAATCGTTACACCACTGTCTCCGTTGGTTATCAACCACGCAGAACGCGATTGACCTCGCCACGAAGGCTAATTCCTGCAAGCGAACCCAAGAACACAAGCAAGAACAGGAAGGATACAAGTCGAATGCCAAATCACAGACAAACGATGATAAGGTGAGGTTTCACAAACGCCAATGCAGCAGCCAATCGGTCCGGTGCAAGAGGCGGGATCTAAACACAACAGTGTAGATGCAAACAAAGCAAAACCTAACCCTAGAGGTGGCTGGCATGAGAATATATAGGGCGGCAGCCTGTGGAAGGCGAACAGACACGGGCTGTGGGCTAGAAGACGTACAAACTCAGACTATGGGCCAACATGGCCCAGTTCTGTCACGCAGGACTGTTTAAATCACACAGAACGACTCGAGACTCCAAATGAGGTGAAACCAACGGAAAACGATCCGTCTTCTCCTCAGCTTTCCAAAAAGTCAAAGAACGCGCCAATCGGACTTCGTATGAGGAAGTTATGCCCATTTTGGTGCAGGGTGGTTGATGTAGTCCGAACCAGCGAAATCTTGACTTCAAAACATCCGTGCGACTCTTTCTTCAGCTCCAACTCTTCTATTCCATCTCCCATGTTCCTAAGCAACAAAATATCACTAGTATTCAGTAGCATCCCATCCAAACAAATATTGACATAGTTGCTAAGGAAAGAATTAACCTCATAGTTCAAGCGACGGGCACGGGCGCGTGTGATTCGTCCTAGTAACTGAATTGTAGGTGGAGGCTCCATGTGTGTATCATGTGAAGTGATGTCCTCATCAGAGCCTATGAGAATTGCTTCTTTGACCCATGAGAGTGCCCATAGGAGAGTTTTTCATTATTCCTACTATCAGCGGGCGGGTCATCTGGTTGGGTTCTATTTTCGTCGCATCAAGGATGAGCGACGCTCTCAGGCGATGAGTTTCCAGAACATGCATTATCCATCTCTAGGTATGCATGAGTCTGAGGTTTACTAACGTCCTGTTTTCGAGGCTCCTCGTACTTCCTGGAGAGGTTTTGCTCCTCAAGGTGTTCACCATGTTCAATATGGTGGTAGACCCCGTTTGAGTAACTTTGTGCCTCGACAGGTTAGGAGACCTCGTTATGTGTTTGGGTCACAGCATGTAGGTAGACCTCACACTTTGCATTATTCTGATTTTCGTATGCGTAGACAGTCTATTTTTATTGTGCCTACTTGCGTAGACAGTCTGATTTACCAAAATCAGAACATTATTGAATTTCCAAAGAAAAACAATAATATAAGAGGTTCATCATACGACACGTACATATGAGCAATCATTCATGGTACACAGACCACATTATTACAAATTTGTAAAAATTAAAATAAACCATAAAAATAAACTGCATGACGAACGCCCTCTTCAGGATCTTTCTGCTTGATCACCGGATGGCATGCACGGAAGGAGCTCGCCGGAAACATGGAAAGTGCTGGAGATGCTCTAAGCATGCTCTTGGGTTGGGAGATCGTAAATCAAGCGGCACCACTGCGCCAGGAACAAAAAGCGAATCTGTTTTTTCCGAGAAGAAGAAAACCAGCAGTCGGTACTTCCAAAACGAAGACCCGATGGCGGCCCTTGCACAGTGACACAAGGAAAACCGGAACCCTCTGCAGAACCAGAGGTGGGAGCTTCGTTGGGCAGGGGCACATGACAAAAAAACGGGCAGGATTGTTTGTGCTGCATAGAAGACAATGCAGATGGTGATGATTGCCAGGAACAGTGCTGTGGTAAAATTTCTCAGGAAGAAGATAAGAAAAATGGGTAAAGCGAACTCAAAATTTTCATGGGAAAGAGTTCGTAGAAACCCTAGGATTATATGGCTTTTTATAGGCATTTTAAAAACTGGAAAAAACCAAAATACCCTTAGAGTATTTTACCTACATACGCAAAAATACAGACCCGGTTCCAACGGGCAAAATAGTAAAAACCTATCTAAAGCTAGTTTGTCCTAATTCGATGCTTTCATAGCGACTACGATTTCTCTTCAAGACCCTTCAATCTCGATCCAATGGTTTTGAGATGAAACCGACAAAGCCCTCTAGATTACTGACACATGTCACCAATCCATGAACTCGACCGTCAGCAAGTCTCTCTCGCTCTCGATCCCTCGAGCCGCCTTATCACTTGCACGGGCCTCCCATTCGCTGACTTGCTGAACGCACCATATCGATCATCCGTCCGTCCATGTCTTGCTCCATCTCCACGTGTACGCTTGAGATCTTTCTCAACTTCACCCGGTATCCTTGATCATCTATCATCACAGTCCCCGCTTGGCCCTGATCACCCGTCATTGACAGTTGACTCACATCTCAACCATGCACACAATGAGACAAGTAGAACATCTACTGATCCCTTCAGTGAACACAAATAGGCAAACACAAAACCAGACCATTAAATCAGGCAAACTTGTCAATCACTCATCACTCATGAGGCAAACTCCCTATTGTCTGCATCAACGCCCACATATCACGCCATTGAGCTTCCCATATCACACAACATATGCATCTCCACATTGCTTCATCGAGCAATCTTCACGTCACTGGTAAATATAGCTAATCACTTTCTCTCCTGTAGATTAATTGATCTGATTTAATATCCTTGATTTTTCTATGCATGTTATATGTTTGATGTTATGCCAGTTTGATTATCAGGTGTTAAATTATATGTTTGCCTGAGATGTGATGAAGTTTCTGCATGCTTAATAAATGCTTGATAAAATACTTATGATCTCTCAAACTGTCCTTTCACATCATATTTAACTGGAGAGTAAAAACATTTTATTTTATGTGTGATCTGCGAAATTTATTTTATCTTGTTTTTGCACCCATTCACTCCCCTCTGGTCTCTACTCCTGGTCCTACAAGCGGTATTAGAGTTTGGTTAGGGTTTTTCCATGCCTTAAATGGTTTTAACCCAAGTTAGCAACTTTGAGTTTTTCAGGATAGGTCCCATCCCTTAAGTCCCTTGGCTATAACTATTGGAAGGCTCGCATACAAGCTTATTTCCTGAGCCAGGGATCAAACATTTGGGACATGTGTATTCATCCTTCTTTTATCGTTCGTCCTCCTATTGAGTGATCTACTTCGGTAATAGTCGCTCAGCATGAGAACAACAACATAAATGTGAACATACAATTTTTTGGACTTGGTTCTTCTAATGTTGAACATGTGAGCCATCTCGACATTGCTTGAGATATTTAGACTACCCTCCACACATATCATGAGGGAGCAGCCCATGTTAAGGCTCGACCCAACAAGAACCACTCCAAAGGGTGATTCGGTCAGTCTTTGCCTCATCTTTGACAAGGGCAAGCACAAGACCCGATATCAGCACAACAACAAGCACCACAAGAGCTTTTGCAGTATGGCTCTTGAGGAGAAGGACGACAACAGCAGCTCTAACAACTCCGATGATGACGATGAGGAGGTAACTCCTCATGAGCTTGAGCTTCTTGAATTTCTTAAGGAGAATAGTCGAGAGTTAAAATATCAGGACAAGTTTGCTCAGGAAGGCTATGAAGAAGTTATATGAGCTGACCGGTGAGGTTGCTATGGCTAATAGCAAGATTAAGAGTCTATCTTCTTCCCCTTGCTTGCTTAAGGGTGGTGAGTGCTCCACTTGTGAGGTGTTGCTATTTGAACTTATTGCACTGAAGTCTAGATACATCGAGCGGGTAGATGAGAGAGACACTTTGGCCATTGAGCATGAAACATGCTCAGTTGGAGCTAAAATATGCTGAAGCCTCAAGTGTTGTGCACCGTAAGGACTGCCCATCCCATGTAGCCAACCTAGCTGAGCTAAGTACTGATAGCAAAAAATGGGATTAATGGTCAAAATTGTCAAAAAGTCAAAATTTGTGATTTGGACCGAAAATATGCCAAGACCTAGCACAGGACGGTCTAACCGGCCATGTAGACCCGGTCTGACTGACCATATAGGCCCAGTCAGACCAGCCATATGGGGCTCGGTCAGACTGACCCAAATCTGAGTCCGACTCAGATTAAGTGATTTCGGGGTATTTTTATCCCTTATTAATTTCTAATGACTTGGACTCATATCTAACTCAAATTAGAGCCCAGGCACGTCATGTACAACCCCTATAAATATAGGGGCAAGGCCATTTTAAGGACCCCATCAAAACCGTAATAGATACAATCTATTATTTTACCTTGAATCACACTTTTACCTTTCAATCTACTTTTCTTGCCCTAGGATTAGCTTAGCACGTATATCTTTGTGAGTATGCACTGTAAACTCTCCATCCACCGCGTCATAATCACGGTAAGCCTTGTTAATTCGCCTGTGAATCACCCGTTTAATCCACGTAACAAATTTTTATCGTTTTATCGTTTTTTATCGGTAATTCAGTATCTTGGCCAAATTGCTTTTGGTTTCTTGGTGTTTTTTAGTGTTTCATCTCCCCCATCTTCGCCAAGAACTCTCGCTGCAAGCCGCTAACCACAAGACGACCGCCATAAACCTTAGGCGTTCGGATCTCGCGCTATCGGTATGACTGGGTTGTGCCGAGTCATCATCCCACCATTGGCACGCGCCGGTCTTACTGATGACACACGGTCGGTCCGACCGACGGTGTGCAGTTAACCACCGGTGTGACCTCCTTCACATGTGTGGTCTGACCGCAGAGTTATCCCCGGTCTGACCGGACCCCTTAGACCAGTTTGACCGACCCCACTGTTTCGGTCCAACCGGCCCTAGTTTGGCCGCGGTTGATCGTTTCTCTCACCTTTTGGCCGATTGGATTATAATTTTATGATATGATTGCCTGGCGACTCCACCCTTCCTTGTCACTATCAAGGGTCATCGGAATGCGACGTTGGCATCGTGTCACGCTTAGGGTTATTTCTAAGTATTCACACGCTTTTAGATCATCGAATCAGCGTAAGTTTATTTGGCGCTTTGATCGTCGGATTTTAGTGTCAACACTAAGAGCAAAGGGTGATAAGAAATTGAGGGAGATTGAGTGGCTTAGAGCCGAGTTGGCACAGACTAAGGTCAACTTAAAGATCTTGACAGTTCCTTCCACCATCTGTGAGGACTGTCTATCTCTAAGGATGGAGCTAGCTAGTAAAAATGCTCAAATCAAGAAGCTTGGAAAGTATACCCAACCAGATGATGAGTGTGAGATCTGCCTATCTCAGGTGGAGGTACTAGCTTCCTTGAGAGAGGAGATAGCTTGTATTGAGAATGATAACTCTTACCTCCGACATATCGTGAGTTGGGTGAGTGCCAAAGAGCATCAACTAGGGATGATGATCCAACAATTCAAGAGGGAAGATGGATTCAGACTTGGGTACACTTACACCAAGGTTGACTTTGAGAGCGCTTTGAGTAGGGCGGTGGAGTGGAGTAAGCTGAGCCTAGAGGAGAGGCATCCTAAGACCCACACCACTAATTCCTTCAAAACCACTCAACCCAAGGATAGAGTGATCCAAGAAAAACCAAAAGCTCCACCCAAGAAGCCTATATAGATTCCCAAGCCAAAATACCTGCACACTCCTCTTGAGACCCTTCCAGAGAGATCCAACACCAAAAAGCTTCCATCAAACAACACCAAGTGCAAAAACTTAAACACTCAACCACATCCCAAGAAAATGACCTATCATTGTGAGTTATACAAGAAAGATGGTCATCTTAAGGAGTTTTGTTCAGGAGGAAGTGGGTTGAGAGAGCTAAGAAAGCTAGAGATGAGCAAGAGCAATTCTACCAATGCGGTGGTAGACTAAGGGTTCCTCGACGCGATGAGAGGCAAGATGCCAGGGCACGTCCTGTAGGTGGTGGTAGGGGGGACAACTTTTGTGCCCATGCTCTGGAGGGTGGATTCCATTCCGGCAGAGCTCCAGGTCATTTTCAATATGGCTTTGGATCTCGTGGCCATGATTTTAGGCAATTTAATGGACCGCGCTTTGAGAGAGAGCCACTCTTTAGTCCTAACTTCTATCTTCTTTTGGTTTTCCTACAAGTGGTTTAGAATCTTGTTCTGGTTCTAACCATTTTACACCTTTTAGTTACCCTACTTTTGAGGGTATGGCTCGACACTTATTCAGTTCCTTTGCTAACCCCGGTGTCAGATCGTTTGCTCATCATTTTTACCCTTGATTTTGCAAGATCGGGGCTAGAAGGACATATGGATCATGGACTTGCAGGTGGTTTTCTAGCCTCAACCCAATGAGTTCAAAGATTACATCACTTTCATGGACAACGATCAGGGTAAGGACTTTGGGTATTGTTATTACTTTTTGAGTTGGATACATTGAGATTTTTCTTTCGCTTGCTTTTTATTTGCATTTGTGTGTGCATTTCACGCTTTGTTGCATTCACACACTTGCATGAGCTTCTGTTATATGATTAACTGCTTATACATGTCTTACATGTATGTGCTTTTGCGTATTTGTCTATGATCATGTTGATTTTTCTCAAGTGAATATATCTGATATATGTCATGAGCATGGCTTTTATGCTTTGCCAAATCTAAAACATGATTACCTCTTAGTCCGGTAACTAGAATGTGTACTCCTTTCCACTTGGATGCAAACATGCAACTTCAACATCTATATGCTTTTCATGGAAATATTGTCCTGAAAATAATAAAAACATGAAATTGATATCCATGTATTTTGTGCTAAAATAAAAAAATCCAGGAGGATTTGCTTTGTCGCATTGTTTTGTTCTAGACTTCTTACCATAACACTTTGGTATGAACTGGGACATTGCAATGTATGTCAAGACCAATGCTTTAAGTTTCTAATGTTTTTTTCCTTGACCTAGGCTTAGCTTGGTCGGTCAGTATAAGGTTGACAAGCAAATAACTCCTAGCACTAAATCAAAATAAAAAAGGAATCAAAAAGCTTTAAATTATTAGATAACAAGTTTGTTGAAGCTCCATGTTTTTGGATATGCTTACCTGTGTATATATATTCTAGCTTTTACACTTCATGTCTTATCATGCCTAGTCTACTAGTTTTAGTGGTGATGCTTTTTGTTTTCTAAAACTTTAAAGCTATGTGCTCATGATTTTTTTGGATATTATTCACATGAGCTTGTCATGCAGTGTTACTAGACTTTATTCCTTGCTATACTTGCTAGCTTTTGTAATTGCTATTAATCATATCTGAGAAGCTTGCTTTTTTCACTCCTCTTGCACTTTCTCGCATTCATGCTATACTTTGAGGGTGTAACACCACTACACCATGACATTGTTTTAACGTCAAATATTTGTCGAGAAAAAAATGACATTTAGCATCACTAAATTTGTCGGTAATGCGTAATGACAAATCATCTGTTAGTAAATGTATCAATAAGCCTCAGTTTATTTGTCACTAAAAATATTTTCATTTAGGTGCGAAAAAATTAGACAGGTGCGCCTATCAAAAATTGAAACGTGCTACATGAGATACTCACTTAGTGAAAACCCCACCCACACCCCTACCCCAACCCACAGTCTCCACTCTCCACTCTCCCACTTCCCACACCGTGCTGCCATCTCCCACACCGCGCCGCCCCCATAGACACCAGCCAGCTCCCCTTCTCCCCCATCGGTCGTCACCATGTATCTCTCCTACCGCTCCTCGTGTCGCTTGCTCCACCGGTCCCCCGAGGTGCCGCTACCCCCATCCCCCACTGGTGGCAACCAGCTCCCCTGCCCCTTTAGCCACCACCAGCACCGGCCGCTCTAACCCCGAGCTGCCGCCAACCAGCTTGTACCAGGTACTTGATGTATCCTTTGACGCACACTATAGGCCCAGCTCAGGTTCATTGTTGCTAGGATGGGATTCCACTACCCTTGATTTGTGTTGGCTTTTCTGTTGATCGTGGGGTTATCTCGTTTGATTAACCATTTGATCATCATTCGCTGCAGTGGATTCATGGTGTGGTTGGTGTCTACCGCCATCATCAAGGGCCTCATGAGATCACGCTATGCACCGAGCATTGTTGTAAGGCCTTCTGCAGTCCGCTCCTCTACAATTTTGTGTAGTTTTGTCTCCACCTTGCTGTCACTGAAGTGATTATGAAATGAAATTATTCGATAAGTTTTGTGTTGATCTTCATATGCACCCAAGTTTTCCATTGATGTCTTGATGAGAATTTAGATTTTTGTATGTGGTGTTTGGAATCTGGAGTTCTGGACTAGCTCGAAGAAATAATTAAATGTGGGGAAATTTTGCTTAGATTCCATGTAACACTTCTGGTTTTCCACTTACCATTTAGGTTTTTCTCTCATGTTCACTTTTTTACTTTGTGCCATGCGTATGACTCTCAAGCCAGTACCTTCTAGTTTTTCATGCTATACACTTCCTATGTAATATTAGAGAACTAATCAATCTAGCAGTGGTAATGTTCTGCAAGCATGTTTTATAGCTTTGCCTTTTATGTGAATATGGGGGACCATTACTTTGCCTATATAAGAAACAAAGAAACTGGTTCTATTGTATTTATTGTTTACTGATCTCATGTTTCTGCTACATCCTTTTCTTTCATGATAACTACTATTTCACAATCCTTATGAACTATTCTTCATGAATTGGTCATTCTAATGCAAATGGGGCTGAGTTCAGAAGTAGTAGTTTGCTGATCCTGATACACATCAAGATTTCCAAGCCACAAGCAAAAGTTCCAGCATGTCTTTCAATGACATTGTTTCACAGGCATTAACATTTATATTGTAACGCATAAGACACTTTCAGTGTAATGTAGATTGCTACTTCTAATTAAAAAAATCTATGATTTAGCTTTTGGCACAATTTAATGATTATATATTGTAACACATAAGACACTTTCAGTGTAATGCAGATTACTACTTCTAATAAAAAATCAGTGATTTAGCTTATAAGCCTTCTATACCCAACAAACTCAATATTTTCGTTACAGGATGGAAAAGGAGTTGGAGTTGTAGATGGTATTCTTTCTCGGAAGTCATTTAGTGAAACTAAGCAAGTAGGGAAATTAGCTTCATTTAAATATGGGGGCATTATAAAACCCTCAATGTCTAGAAACTGAAAAGTACTTCATCCTCAAGAATTCTGAGCCATTTATAACAAACAGGTTAAATGGAAGACAGAAAAAAACACATTCTTGTTGTTATTCTTGTTTGGCTAGGTTATTTTTTTTTTGAAAAATTTATGTTTCCATTCATAAAATCTATTGTATTCACATGTCTTGCAGTATGCACTATGAGAAAACCAAAATTCGCCGAGTGTCAAATAGTTTGCCGAGTGTATTATTTCGGGCACTCGACAAAGATGAGTTTGTCGAGTGTTTTTCAAAAAATACTCGGCAAACTAAATACACTCGGTAAATCAATTATTTGTCGAGTGTTTTTTGAAAATACACTCGGCAAATAATGATTTTAACGGGCGTCACGGCGCCGTGCTTCTGCGGTAAAATTTTTTTTGAGAGTTTGCCGAGTATTTTTTGAAAAACACTCGGCAAAAACACTTGGTCTGCCGAGTGTTTTTTTAAAAAAAAAACACCCGGCAAACATTTTTTTTATTATTTTATGTGAAACCATGTTTCAAGTCTATGTGATATTTGAAATTTCTTTTTAACTTGATTTTTTTCTGCACTCACAATACAACATATATGATCCCTTGTAAAAATTTCATATTTTTTTAGGTCAGTTAACTATTTTTTATTCATTAATTATGTTTCTATGATTTAAATTTAAATATGTGAAATTTGAACTACAAGTGCCTAAAATAATGAACCAAAAATTATAGAAAAATCATATTCATTTTTGTAGTATATTTTGAGTTCTTATACACTAAATTGAAATAAATTTTGAAAAAAGGTTGCGACACTCTATCACACTACAACAATCCGACAAACTTCTGTCGACCAAAGCCGACAGAAGTTAGCCCTTTCCCGATGGAAGAAGCTAACTTCCGTCAGCAAAAGGCTAACTTCCGTCTGCATTTGGCTGACGAAAGCGGGTAGATGGAAGTTAGCTAACTTCCGTCAATTTCACGTGGCCGACGGAAGTTAGCGCCGAACTCTATCACGTCAGTAGAGGCGCGCTAACTTCCGTCGGTCAGACTGGCCAACAGAAGTTAGGTGACTCTAACTTCCGTCAGCTTTGGCCCTAGCCGACGGAAGTTACCCTTTCTGCCCACGTGGCCGAAAGCAGCTAACTTCCATCGGCTATGGTCAAAGCCGATGAAAGTTAGCTCGTATTTTTTTGTTTTTCTTGGTTCTCCTATTCACACTCACATCCAACCACAATTTATATCACATTCACGTATAACATCCAAAATCACATCTCACATCCAAAATCACATTCAAACTTCACATATAACATCTAAAATCACATCTCACATCCAAATTGACATCCAAACTTCACACATCACATACAAAATCACATAACACAACTGAATTCACATCCAAAGTCACAGTACACATCCGAATTCACATATACCATCCAAATTCACATACAAAGTCACATAACACATCGAGATTCACATAACACATTCAAATTTATATCGAAGCGCATGTCACATCCAGATTCAATCCAAACTTCACACACATCCATACTCACTGATCGCCCACATTTGGGTCGTGGGCACTGCCGCTGCCTCCCGCTTCATCCACATTTTCCCCGGAGGCTCCATCATGACTAGGCGTACGGAAACTCTAAAGAAATAGACAAAATTAGAGAACAAACTCAACTAACCTTCTAAACGCTAACTTAAGTATCTCAAGTAACGATATGTCAGGAGGTACCTCAGGTGTAGGAGTAACAAATGGAAGTGGTGGTGGTGGGGCAGGTAGTGGTTAGAACAAGGACATGTCAAATCCATGTTGTTGGGCTAGTTGCTAGACATGTTGTAATGCAATTAGTTAGTTCTAAATCTATTGCTGAATACTTTATAATGGCAACACTGCAAACTAAACTTACTTAGATCATCGCCTGTTGTTGTGCTAAGCAGGCGGTATAGTACTCTTGTTGTTGCCTGATGTGCTCGTCGCGTCACCTCATTTCCTCCCTCAGCTGAACCTCCTCCGGGTTTGCTTCTGAGCGACGATGGCTGGAGCCAACTCCGACGGAGCTCTACGATGATTGAGCTGACTTCTATATAATAGGATCTTTCTCAATGTGTTGGGGGATATAATTTTGAGAATGAAACAACTATGCTTTATGCATGTTCTTGAGTGTTCTAGCTACTAGCTGAAACATCTCTAAGAATTGTGCATTCATTCCCATTGTTCTTGCAAGCCCTTTGTGATTGCAACGATAATTGTAATCCGCTTGACTTGGTTGAGTGGAAAACGTGAGGTTGGGTGAACTCCGTGCTGCAGGTTGTTGCACATGCAACGATTGGTTGCACAAGACTCATCAGGTTTCACGAGTATCTTTGATTCTACGCTGCGAAGGTTGGGCGCATCCTCACATCATTTATCATGGCGGATATGTCCATCGACACCATATCTGTGCTTTGGATCCATCCCACGACATTGTCTTTTCTGCTCGAAAGTCTTCTTGAATGCAACTGAAGACCAAATCTTGCAGAATTCAAAATATGCATTCTCACGGTTTGCAAACCACGGAATCCTCACCTGAACAGAGATGCTATTTGTATTATATGAAAATAAATCTCAACAATCGAAGATTAAAAAAGTTAGAATTGTTTACCGAACGGCATTGTTCTTCAGTCAAGTATATTGTGGATGCACCCGTCGCCTTGCTCATTCGTTGCCCTAGCTTCTCCTTGTAGTACGCATTGTTTGCTTGAATGTGGGCATACGAAATAGCGTTCTTCACCACCTTGTGTGCATTGTTGTTGAAGACTTGAAGGGCACGATTATGGTGATTGCCTGATTCTAGCAAGAAAAAACGCAACTGCAAAAGTCATGATTAGTAAAGTGTTGTAACTCCAAAAGCTTTGTGTTAAAACTAAAAGAAGATTAAAAAAACACATACCCAGAAGTCATGAGACATCGCCTCCTGAGCAGTTCTATGGAGCCCGTCAGGAGCAAACCGGTACTGGTCCCATGTCTAGCATAGAACCCGCTCACTGGTCGGCATTGTTAGCACCCCTGGGTAGTGCAGACGACACAGGTTACCCAATATCTGGTTAACCTATCTGACCCTCGAAGTGCCGTCAAACCGAGAGTCAATCCAAGATCTAGAAATACATAATAAATAAAGTCAGTTTACTGAAAGAAATTTTTTGGAAAAAGCAAAACAATAGAGTATTAGACTTTCCTGTCACCTACATGCGTAATCTCGATCTTGGCTCCACCTGAAGAGACTACTGGTGGGGCGACCAGGTGGCTCATCCTGAAAGCTTGTGAGGACCCTGAAGCCTCAGCCCCTCCTCCTGACCCACACCCTCCGGGTCATCCCTCTTCCCCGCACCCACTGGGTCATCCCCTTGCCCGGCCCCGCACCCTCCGGGTAATCCCCTTGCCCCACACCCTCCGGGTCATCCCCCTCGTGCCCCCACCCACTGGGTCATTCTCATGACCCGCACTCTCCAAGTGTTCTTCCTCCTACAAAATAGTATTAAAACAATTAGTAATAGTTTATAACTGGCATAAAAATCAATTTGAAAGTTACCTCATCATCCATTTGAAATGCAATAGACCGACCAATTAATGTCGGATCTATGCATCTCAAGAGATGCTCTTGACGACATCTGTTTGAAGAAGAGAAACTACCCTAGAATAGGGTGTCCTCTTGCGTCATCGGTATACTCGCTGGAGTACTAGCCGATGTACTCGCCAAGCGGAAGAGCTTCCTTGTGACACTCTTCACCTTTTTTGACATCCTGTTCAAAATAAGCACAAACGAGCATTTGTTAGTACAGAAGGTTTGAACATATGAAAAGACATGTAATATGAACTATATTACATATGCATGTATGAAAACAATTACTTGTCAATTATCATCAAAATCGGGATCAATTTGTCCTTTTCTCCCCAAAGCCTGTCATGTTACTTTTTTCTTCTTATGTTGGTGTTTCCTTTTCTCGGGAACTGCTACATCATTAGAATCACCAAGAAAAGAATCTGCTGTACATTAAACGAAGTCGGCAATTCATCATCTTGGTAAACCTCATCAACTTCTTCAACCTCTAATTGATAAGTGCCATCACTAGGGGTGTGTAGACGTTCCCGAGGATTCACTTTGTAGACTACCCACCAAGCACTTAGTTTTTCACATGGTTACGACATATAATACACCTTCTCGACTTGGTGAGCAATGACAAAATTATCGCAACCACATAATCGTTCCACATGTTTGACTTCAACAATCTCAAATTTGTTTTCTCGAGTACCATGTTTAGGGTAAAACCAATCACAATTGAAGAAGACTACTTTAATCTCCTTATTCCCGGCAAAATTGTACTCGATTATATTTTTGATGATTCCATAATACATAGTTTCGTGTCCTTGTACATCAACGACTCTTGTAACAA
Source organism: Zizania palustris (assembly GCA_019279435.1). Classification (NCBI taxonomy): domain Eukaryota; kingdom Viridiplantae; phylum Streptophyta; class Magnoliopsida; order Poales; family Poaceae; genus Zizania; species Zizania palustris. Next base: position 27,271,678 of record JAAALK010000079.1, read on the forward strand.
CTCCAGTATTAGTTGTTGCCACCAGAGGTCGATATGCTTCAAAAATAGTTGAACGCAAGCAGAAACCATTAACATCATAGCGACCGTAACTTTTGGCACTAATACTTCCGTAAGAGAGTTGCCGCAAGTCTATATGTACATTGTCAGCGAGCACGCACTGCAAATCATATGAGTTTATAAGATAATTAACCTAATAGAGTAAAATAATACGTGTCACAAAAGGTAAGGATTTACATGTTCTCTGAACCAAGTGAGGAAACTAGGCCCGCCATTTACTCCTTCTCGACGCAATCTATCTAATTGCTTCTCCGTTGGTTGACGACCAGACGTCAAGTATTTCGAATCAAACATACCATCATTGTAACGAATAGGTAAACAAACGGGTATAAAATTTGGAGGTAAAATATAAAAGAAAAAAGAATTTACTTACGCAAAATATTGTTCCATCTCTTCCATATTTGAGTACATGTAGAGCAAAGAATATGTCCATTCTTCCTGAGTTACATAATATGTCGTGGAGACACCAACAATTATGCCCTTCCACCCAAAAATTTGGAGATCACTACAAGGATGGTCTTCATCCATATGGTACCGTGTAGCAGGTGTGTTGACATTGTGATGCTCAGCGAAGTATACACTAGTGAAGTATGCTATCTCTTTCAATTTAAATTCTTCTACGATGCAACCTTCAACTCTGGCCTTATTACCAACCATCGCTCTAAGCTTCTTTAGGGATCTTTCAATGTGATACATCCACCTATATTGCACAGGGCCACCTACCTTAGCTTCATATGTCAGATGAACCAGTAAATGTTGCATTGGATTGAAGAACCCTAGAGGGAATATTTTTTCCAATTTACATAAAAGCACCGTGATCTCTTTCACACATCATCATTCAGGTACCCGCGAAGCATTACAGGAAGGAGTCTTTCCATTATTATATGGTAATCGTGACTTTTCAATCCATTTAATTTCCCTGTCTTTAAATTCACAGCTCTTCTAAATCTCGCGGCGTAACCATCTGGGAATTTCAAATTTTTCAACCACCTCATTACTTGTTTTTTCTTTAGGTTTTAAACAAAATGGGGCACGTGGCTTGCCATCACTATTCATCAACTCAAGGGTTGGTCGATTACAAATCTCAGCAAAATCTCTTCTCGCCTTTACATTATCTTTTGTCCTATCTACAAAATCCATACATGTACTTATAATGCTTTCACCAACATTACATTCCTAATGCATAACGTCAATGTTATACATAAGAATTAGTGATTTGACATACAACGGTTCCCATAAGCCACATATGTGGGTCCAATTATATTCGGTTCCGAATCGTACAAATCCATCCTCATTTTCATTAAGGACCAACTCATTCAGCATATCAGCGATTTCTCTACCATTTAAACGCCTTGGTGGTCCATTTACAACAGCATTGTCCTTCTTGAAATTGTTCCTATGTAACCTAAATGGGTGATTCATGGGCAAAAAGCATCTATGACAATAAAAGTAACAAATCTTTCCCCTGAAGTTCAGACGAAAACAATCTGTGTCCTTCGCACATATCAGACATGTCAACCTTTCATCACAACTCCAACTAGAAAAAATACCGTATGACGGAAAATCATGGACCGACCACAGATACACAACTTGAAGATTGAATTTTTGCTTCCGATCATAGTCATATGCTTCAACTCCATTCCACAATTATTTCAACTCTTCAATTAAGGGCTTCAGCATTACGTTCAGGCGTGTTCCAGGATGCTCTAGATCGGGTATAATGAGACACAAGAACATAAATTCATGTTTCATACAAAACGAAGGTGGAAGGTTGTATGGAATAGCAAACACAGGCCAACAAGAGTACGATGATGTGGTTACATTGAAAGGCGTGAATCCATCTATTGCCAACCCGATGTGAACATTCCTTGCATCACTAGCAAAGTCTGCATCAAAATCATCTAGAGCCTTCCATGCCTCACCATTAGATGGGTGCACCATTACTTGATTATTCTCACGTACACCTTCTTTATGCCATCGCATATGTCTAGCGGTTTTCTTTGAGAGAAACAATCATTTCACCCGAGGTGTAAGAGGCATGTAACAAAGTTGCTTATGAGCAACCTCTGTCATCACCTTTTCTCCGTCTTTGTTTATGACCTCTACTAATCTTGGTTTACCACATTTTAAGCATTTCACCTCATTCCTATGTTCTTTCCAAAAAAGCATACAATTATCTCGGCACACATCAATCTTCTCATACTCCATACCAAGAGAAGAACACATTTTCTTTGACTGGTACATGTCTTTCGGCACCTTATGGTTCATAGGAAGGACATCGCTGATCAGATTCAAGAGCTCCTTATAACAATTGTTGGAGAATGCAAACTTCGAATTAATGGCCATAAGACGGGTCACGAAAGTGAGAACGCTTATGGTGGTGTGCTCATGCAACGGCTCTTCTGAAGCTCGAAGGATGTCGAAAAAATTTTGAACCTCTGGTGTTGGAGGATCCTCAGGGTTTGATTCAAACTCCGACCGTATAGCATCAAGCATCTCATCCATCCTATCGTCAGCAACGCTATCATCTTCTTCTTCCACTACTAATACCATTTTTTCACGGCCTGTCTCGCCGTGAAAAGTCCAAACTTCTTAACCTGGCACGAAACCATATTTGCAAATATGGAATGACAACGTCCTCTTGTCTTGCAAACGAGAATTTCTGCACTTCATGCATGGGCACCTCGCACTAGTGTTTGTTGTCAAAACGAATGCACGATCAACAAATTTCTCAGCGTTGATTACCCATTCCCTCGTGTGAGCTCCACTTTCATCCAACCACTATACATCCACCGTCTGTCGTCCTCAGCCATTCTATAGGCAAAACATTCATTCAATCGAGAATGCATCATAAGTACCAGGGGCCTATGTCTATAGGAAAAGATAGGTCCTAAACCGATCCAAGAGTGACCGACAGAACGTGGTATTTATGACGAGCCATGAGTCCGAACGAAATTTCAGCAGCATAACCTCGTTGTTCTCTAATTGCACGCCTAATAGTGGTTATGTCACTGAAATCTCATTCGGACTCATGACTCATCATAAAGACCACGCTCTGTCGCCCACTCCGAGGATGTCCAAAAAGGGACAATTCCGGACCTACAGATCTCACACGCATGACATGTGTGAGACATGTTGGTCCGAAACAGGTGACACATAGGTTTTGTTACACTATGTACGTTGGTGTCAAATAAAAAATTACATACGAAAAGAATATATATAAGAAATTATATATATATATATAATATACTAATCACTGTAATGAAATCATCAACAAACCACAAATTAACACAAAAATATAATTAATATCATATATAATAGCACATCTCATAGTAAACACTTGTAAAAGCATAAAATTAATTGAGTTTTTATTAATTACTTTGTGAATGCTACTTTACTCTTGGTAATTAACAACTACTCGTGACATGTGCATAACAATTAACGTCATTGTGAGCAAAAATGAAACAATTATTCATTATATCACATATTACAACAAAAAAATAAGTGTGAATCATACAAGCAATCTCCGACCACTACGAAAAAAATTGTTGCAAACCTAGAGCAATCATTGCAATCAGAAAGAAAAATTCACAAATCAAAAGTGAATAAAATTCTTAAAAAGGAAAAAAATTACTTGACAGCGGTGGATCAGAGGCCGGTGGGCGGCGGAGGTCGACGGGCGGCGAAGGACAGTGGGCGGCGACGAGAGGCAACGGGCACCGGCTAAACATCGTATATGAAGCATATTAATACATGAAGAAATTTTTTAACATAACAACATATATTGCATATAAACATCACAACATATATTCACAATTCAATTCAATTCAAATAAGCCACAACATGTGACATCTCAAATTCTTAGCCCAATTCAATTCAATTCAACTAAGCCACAACATATATTCTCAGCCCACATTCTCAACATATATTGCAAATTGACATTCTTAGCCCAAATTGACATGCTCGCTCCAATTCACAATTCAATTCAATTCAAATAAGCCAAAACATATATTCCTAGCCCACATTCTCGACATATATTGCAAATTGACATCCATCTCAGCCTAAATTCACAATTATCCATACCGGTGCGGTGGAGATGGCGACACCAACGGGCTTCGATGGGACCGGCGGACAGGCGGAGGCGTCGGCGGGCGGCGAACAGTGGAGGAACTGGTAGGCGACAGACCGGTGGCAAGGCGGTGGGCCGGTGGTGGGCCGGCGGTGGGCGGTGGCCGGCAGCACTGGCAAGAGGCAGGCGGTGGTGGGTGGCCACGGGCGGTGGCCGGGGCAGTGGGAGGCGGCGACCGATGGTGCCGGCAGGAGGCGGGCGGTGGTGCGGGCGGGAGGCGGTGGGTGGTGGCGAGCAGGACCAAGCGGTGGACGGCGGCAGTGGGAGGCGGCGGCGGGGCGGGCTGTGGGCGCGGAAGGCGGCGGTGTGGGCGCACGTATAGGGAGTTAGGTCTCCCTGTACGCACGCGTGGTTGGGGAATAAATCCCCCAACTTCCGTCGGCCAACATTAAAGATGACGTTTTGTCAGCTTTAATGCTGGCCGATGGAAGTTAAGGCTTTTATACCGGGCGGAGAAAAATACCCTCTAACTTCCGTCGGCCACTATGAAAAGCCTACGGAAGTTAAGTTAACTTCCGTCGGCCTCAAGAGCCAACGGAAGTTATTTAACTTCTGTCGGTTTTTGAAAAAACCGACGGAAGTTATTTTAGCCGACGAAAAGTTTATGTTTTCTTGTAGTGTCGGTAACATAGACCATAATAGTTTTTTAATTCTAAAAAAATCAAATGAAGTCCAAAAAACATAAGATTTATCATGGTGTTATTATATGATACATAGATACTGTAATAAAAATTTAAATGTTTTTTGATAAAGTTGTAATGTATAGTGTTTAGAAATTGGAGATTTAGAGAGGAGGAATTAGAGTTTAGATAAGAAATGAGATTGGTTTGAAAGCAAATTAATGATTAAATCTTTGTTTGAACTTGAATGTTTTTTTGCATTCAAAATACGACATATCTTATCCCATAAATTCTATTGGTATTTTTATAAGTCAGTTAGCTATTCTTCTTTCATTAATTGTATTTTTAGGATTTAAATTGAAACATGTCAAATTTAAACTGCAAGAGCATGAAATAATAAATTAAATTATCAAAAAAATCATATTCATGTTTTTTTTCTATTTTTATGTATTACCCACAAAATTTTTACAATTTTTGTCAATGAAAATAATTAAAAAAATTAAACAAATTGAAAAAATAATTTTTTTTGCCGAGTGTCATATTCAAGACATTTTGCAAATATTTTATATTTACCAAGTGTTGCACTTGGCAAAGAGCAAATTTTGTTCCCTGCACTTTTTTCCCGCAATTTTTTTACTCTCCCGCAAATTTTTTCACCTTCCGCCTTTTTTCACTCCCCTCCTTTAAATATCCTTCCCCTTCCCCCACACACACCTCCCCTTCATGCCGGCCCTGCCTCGACGGTGCTGCCCATCCCTGCCAGTGCGCCATCCCCGCCGGCGCACCATCCCCGCCAGCGCACCATCCCCGCCAGTCTACGCCCGTGCCGCCTGTCTCTGCCTAGCTGGCGCCGCCTATCCCCACCGCACTGACACCGCACCAGCACTGCCTATCCCCGCCGTCCCGACGTCGCTCGTTCGCGCTGTGCCAGTGCCACGCCCCCGCCCCACACGCCACGTGTTCGACAAAATAGCATCGCGCTGACGTCCTGTTTTTTTATTTTCAATTATTTTCTTTGTCGAGTGTCAAGTTTTGACACTCGGTGAAACTCCTGTCATGTTTCTTTGTGCATCGTGAAGTTGATTTTGTTCGTCGTGTGTCTTGTGTGGCGCTCAGTGAAGGGTTCGCCGAGTGCCCCTGTTGGACCGGAAACGGCGACCAGAGGGGGGTGAATGGGAGCTTTTAAAATTTCGGGCTAAAAACTAGCCTTCGGTTTCAGTTCTGTCTTCTGCGGAACAGGCTTCGAACACAACCTTCGAAGGTCTGGTTCGGAGGTACTTCGACAGCTCCGAACACAGGCTTCGCAGGAGCAAAAGTTCGAAGCCAAGAAGACTTCGCTCCACTTACAACCCTCTGAAATCTACTCTGCTAAGTCAGTGCAGGCTCCGCACACGGGGTGCTTCGAGCAGGCTTCGCACTTCACCCTTCGCAAGAGTGGACAGCCCTCTGAGGACTTCGACCAAGTACTTGGCGGCAGCAACTGGTGCTGGGCTTCGTACACGAAGGTCTACACGCACACAAACGGACTACGCTAAGGGCTTCGACACAAGAAGCAAAACGGGTCTTGATCAGGGCTTCGCTAGTAAGCTGTGAGGTCTGGCCTCAAGTTACACAGAGCGACAGCACACTGAAAAACACACTTCGCACAAAACACCCTTCGCCTAAACAGGCTTCAATGCACTATACTAGCGAGGTATGTAACGCGAGCTCAAGCAAAAAGCACAGGAAACAGGGCTTCGCCGCTTGAACAAGGAACACAAAATGTATTGAACTCTGGATGAATACAGCGAGGTATGTGACTACAGGAGCTCAACAGTAAATGATCAAAGTGTTAAATGTTACCTACCGAGCCCCCATATTTATAGCCCACAGTTCACCCAAAGGAAATGACTACTTTACCCGTAGGGTTTACAAAGGATTTGACTCTACAGAACTAAGGGGTACAAAAGGTAGTCCACCTTTATTCTGGAGGCTTCTCTGTCAGCTTTGCAGAGGGGACAGTGTCAGCCTTTTACAGAACAGACAGTGTCAGCCTTTGCAGTCTTTGACCTTCTGGAATCCTCCCTTCGCACGTGAGGGTGCGGTAGCTTCGGTGAGAAGCCTTGAGCCTGGTGGCCTTCGCTTCACCGAAGTCAGTCTCCGATACAGTGACGGTTTTGAGCCGAAGCCGTCAAAGCCCTTGGGCCTTCGCACCAACACCTCCGGAGTGGACCACCACAGCTTCGCAGCTACACCCAGCTCGAACTCCGTCAGTCCGTGTACCGAAGCCATGCAGGCCGAAGCACCTCAAGTCATCCTCACTCCGGAGCTAGCCTCGCTCCGAAGCCTTCCTCCCTCCGAAGCCCCACCTTCGGAGTACCACCCTTCGAAGTCCCTCCTTCGTCCAAGGCCTCCGCATGAAGCATTCCATGAGCACTTCGTCGCAGTGCCTCTCCCCGAGCACACTCCTCGACGAGCCTCACCCGGACCATGCCTTCGATGCGCCTCGACTTCTGAGACCTTCGTCGGGTAACTTCGAGTGTCTCCCACCGGAGCACACTTCGAACACCTTGCCTCCGCAGAGGACTTCTTCCAACCAACTCCGAAGTCAATCCATTCGGAGTATCTTCGAAGTGCCTCACCTCTGAGGACTTTGTCTCGAAGTACCTTCACCAGGAGCCACGCTCCGCACTTTCTGCCTTCACCTGGCACGCCTCGACCCGAGGACCGACCCGGACCACCTTCGCGGCCACCGTGACAGAGCTCCCCGCTCCCCTGGCATCAAGCCTCCCGCTTGACCCAGGTTCACCTGCTACGAACCTTGTCTGTCGCCTCCGAAGTCCCTGCGCACCACAGACAAGCAGACAAGTGTATCCAGTACTCCGGAGACCTCTCCGGGTTAGCAACCTCCGGCACACACTCCGGTGTACCGCCCAAAATACCGAAGCCCCTTCGGTACAAACCCAATCATCGCGTACTGTCGGACCCCTCCGACGAGCACACTCCGCTGCACAGCTGCAGCAAGCAAACACCGAACACCCTTCGGTGAAACCACCTCCGAACTACCTTCGGAGGTACCCTCCTCTGATCCCCTTCGGAGGTCCAACCTCCGAACCCCCTTCGGAGGTACCCTTCGAACAGAGGGTAAAAATCCTGTCAATCACTCATCACAAAATACCGAAACCAACCCTTGGTTTCTCAATCGCCCCCTTGATGAGTGCATTGACAACCAAATCTAAGTTCAAGAAAATTTAAAATTTTCAGCACACAAGTGACCATAAAAACTCAGAAAAGAGCCAAATCATGTCACTTGACAAAATAATTTTCCTCCCCCTTTCTCAAAAGAGTAAAAGCCCCTTCGGCAATAAAAACTCCCCCTGAATTAAGCTTTCCCTTTGGCAACAAAGAATCTCTTCCCCCTTTATGTCAAATTTTTCTCCCCCTTTGGAAATTATGCCCCTTGCGGCAGAGAATGTAGCAAGTCTCTTCGGAATTTCTCCCCCTTTGGCAATGCAAGCATCAAGGAGCATGTAAAAGATGCAAAGCTTCGAAATGAGCAGAATCGCAAAGACATATGAAGCAAAAATATGCCAACAATAACACCAATGATCATGGGCTCAGCTCAAATTAATATTCTCTAAAAGCATGATGAAGCATGTGATATAACCATTTTTGAAATAAAAGCATCACCACTTAGTCAAGGAAACTAGACAAGTAAGAGCAAGGACTGCGCAAAGCTAGTCAATTTCTACTCTAGACAGACAAGTCCAGTTCAAATGGAGCATGAAAAGCAAACTTGATAATTAATGAATTTTGTTGTTCTTTTCTTAGTGCCAGGGGTTATTTGTTTGTCCACCTTATACTTTCCAATCCGGCCAAGCCTAGGTATGAAAACCATAAGAAGCTTAAGGCAATGATTTTGGCATACACTACACTATTCTAGTTCAGACCAATGTGCAATGGTAAGCAGTCTAGAATAGGGTAGTGCGACAAACAAACCCACCTGGATCTTTTAATTTAAAGCATACAAATCATGGAATTTTTGATTTTAACCAAGTGAACCAATTGTTTGGTACTTAATGAATATCCATGAAAATTTAGAACACTTGTTCAAGTTGCAATTTTTAGCATCCAAAGAAATGTGTCTTGCTATCAAGCAGATAAAAGATAGCTAAAGCAGTCCTGCCTAAACATGCTAGATTCAAGACTAAGCAGTGAGCACGATTTGATTTTGAAAATAAAACACCATGCACATGAATGTTCCAGATGAATTAACAAGAGCTGAGCTGACACGATTTCAAGAATTATAAGCAGGCATATAAGTGCAAAATATGTAAATGCAATTTCAACACAATTAGACAAAGGCACATCCATCTAAAACAGCTCCCCCTCACAAAATGCCGTAAGGGTGACAGATGCCAAGTTCCCCACGCAAGTAAGCAAATCGAGAAGCATCGAGGGGTTTTGTAAAAATGTCGGCAAGCTAGTGTTGGGTATCAACATATTGAAGTTCAATATCACCCTTCTCATTGTGATCTCTGAGAAAATGATACCGCACATCAATGTGTTTGGTTCTGGAATGCTGAACCGGGTTGTTTGCAATACAAATAGCACTAGTGTTATCACAGAAAAGTGGAACACTCTTATAATCTAACCCGAAATCCCGCAAAGTGGAAACCATCCACAAAATCTGAGAGCAACAACTAGCTGCAGCAACATATTCGGCCTCAGCCGTTGATTGTGCAACACTAGACTGTTTGCGGGATGACCAGCAAACCATAGAAGTACCCAGAAAATGACAAGTACCCGAGGTACTCTTCCTATCAATTCTACACCCAGCAAAGTCCGCATCGGAATAACCTCGAAGACATAAAGATGAAGACGCTGAATACCATATGCCAAATTCAAGGGTGTGTTTGAGATACCTTAGGATGCGCTTAACCGCTTGGCGGTGCGAAGCTCGTGGTGAAGCCTGAAAACGAGCGCACAGACACACATCGAAGTGTATGTCCGGCCTCGTGGCAGTCAAGTAGAGGAGGGAGCCGATCATGCTACGGAACTCCTTCTGATCTACGGCTTCTCCATCTTCGTCAGGGTCCAATGCTACAGATGTAGTCATTGGAGTGGCGAGGGGCTTCGCATCGGACATGTCGAACTTCTTGAGCAGGTCCTTGGTGTACTTTGTCTGGTGGACAAAAGTACCTTGTTTGCTTTGCTTGATTTGCAAACCAAGGAAAAAGGTGAGTTCACCTATCATCGACATTTCAAATTCCCTGCTCATGGTATCTGCAAACTCGGCAACCAAAGCATGAGAAGAGCCACCAAAGATGATATCATCCACATATATCTGCACTAGGAGGAAATCTTTGCCATGCTTGAGAGTAAACAAAGTTTTATCAACAGAGCCCATCAAATACCCTCGCTCAAGCAGAAAAGACTTAAGTCTGTCATACCACGCCCGAGGGGCCTGCTTGAGTCCATAAAGAGCCTTATGAAGTTTAAGGACTTTATGTGGGTACTTGGGGTTTTCAAAACCAGGGGGTTGTTTTACATAAACATCTTCACCTATGAAGCCATTAAGAAAAGCACTTTTAACATCCATTTGATAGAGTTTGAATCCCCGGGATGTCGCAAAGGCAAGCAAAATCCTAATGGCCTCAAGGCGAGCAACAGGTGCAAAAGTTTCAATAAAATCAATCCCTTCTAGTTGAGAAAAGCCCTGAGCTACAAGTCTAGCCTTGTTTCTAACAATTGTCCCATCCTCCCCTTGTTTATTTTTGAAAATCCATTTTGTACCAATGAAATGAACATTTGGTGGAGGATCAACTAAAGTCCAGACTTGGTTTCTCTCAAAATTTTCAATTTCCTCATGCATGGCATTGATCCAACTAGAATCAGAAAGTGCATGACTAACATCTAAGGGCTCGAAAGAAGCAACAAAAGCAGCATTAGTGAAATGGGCATGAGAACGAGTTACCCTTTGATCAAGCTCACCAATGATCTGCTCGGGAGGGTGCATCCTTTGAACATGATGTGGAGCCTCGCGGCGGGATGCAGTCTCCCCCTCAACTTGTGCGTTGGAGTGGTCCAAGATGACCGATGTTGAGGTAGTCGCTTCGGGACCTCGTGCCGAAGTAGTTGAAGCAGGGTCAGCTTCGGGGGTCGTTGTCGAGGGTAGAAGGGGTTCATCCTCGAATTCTCCAGGATCTTCGTCTTCGAATAAGGTCTGTTCCATGTCGTGTTCATTTGCCTGTTCAAAAGCAGAGCTAACAGAGGGGGTTGATTCATCAAAAGTCACATCACATGACTCGATGACAGTGTTAGTTTCCAAGTTATAAACACGATAAGAATGACCATGAGTAGTATAACCCAAAAAGATCCCGTCAGAAGATCGCGACTCAAATTTATCCAAGTTACCGCGTTTTAGGATAAAGCAGCGACAGCCAAAAACTCGAAGATGAGTAACCTTGGGTTGTCTCCCAAAACGCAGCTCATAAGATGTCAAATTTAAAATTGAGCGCAAGAAGATACGGTTTGAGATGTAACAAGCAGTGTTCATGGCCTCAGCCCATAATTTTCTAGGAGTCCTATGCTCATCAAGCATCGTCCTAGCCATCTCAACCAAAGTGCGGTTCTTTCTCTCAACAACACCATTTTGTTGAGGAACCCGTGGAGCAGAGAATTGATGTTCTATGCCATGCTCCATGCAAAAGTCAACAAAAAGACTGTTTTTGAACTCGGTGCCATTATCGCTTCGAATGAATTTTAATGCACCAGGGAGTTCAGTAAAAAGTCTCAAAGCCAAGCTCCGAAAGTGTGAAAACACTTCATCCTTGCTGGCAAGAAAGAAGACCCAAGAGTAGCGAGAGAAATCGTCGACAATTACTAGAACATACCACTTGCCGCCTAAAGAACTAACCCGAGAAGGACCTACAGTGTCCATATGGAGAAGTTCTCTGGGTTGTTCAGTCATCACTGTGGTGACTGGCGAATGCGAAGCGGCAATCATTTTACCATGTCGACAAGGAGCGCAAACTAAATTCTTCTCAAACTTGAGCTTGGGCAATCCTCGGATCAGACCTAGGGCGCTCAGACGAGCGAGCAACTCAAAGCTCATATGCCCTAGTCTCCTATGCCACTTCCAAAGCTCAGAAGTTGAATGTGCAACAAGACAATGAGAAGAACCAGACGACTCTGAAAAATCAGCTCCAAAAACTCTCCCAACCCTAAAGATCTTACACACCACAACGCCATCAAAATTGAGCACTTGCGAAGTATCGCGATGGAATCGCACTTCGAAGCCCTCATCAAGCAACTGAGATACAGACAGCAAATTGTATCCCAGGTTCTCAACCAAAGCAACATCTTTGAGAGTGAAGTTCGAATTAATTCTTACCACACCTTTACCTTTCACTCTACTCCTTCGATTGTTTCCGAAGGTGATATGTTCCCTTTGCTTGGTTGTGGTGAGGCTGGAGAACCATGCTGCATCTCCGGTCATGTGGCGCGAACAACCGGAGTCCATGATCCACGTGCCCTCCAAGCCTCGATCTGTCGCCTACACATGATAAGAACGTCTCGATCGCTCAGTGCTGGGGTGAGTGAAAAAATGACGAGGCATCCAGCACTGAGTGACACGAGTAGTAGGCACAGTAAAAGCAGACGGTCTACGCACATGATAAACAGAATGATGCAAAGTGCGAGGTCTACCTACATGCTGTGAACGAACAATATGTCGAGGTCTCCTACTCTGACGAGGTACAAATCTGCTAGCCCGAGGTCTACCACCATATGGAACATAGTGAAGATCTCGAGGAGCAAAACCTCTCCGAGAAGCACGAGGAGCCTCAAAAGCAGGACGATAGTACATCTCAGACTCATGCATACCTAAAGATGGGTAATGCATGTCCTGGTAACTCATCGCCTGTGCGCGTCGCTCATCCTTGATGCGACGAAAATAGAATCCAACCAAATGACCCGCCCACTGACAATAGGAACAATGAAACACTCTCCTGGGGGCACTCTCATGGGTCACAGGAGCAACTCTCACAGGCTCCTTGGGTTTCTTCTGAGTGTTTTTCTTGGGAGTATTTTTCTTGACAGGAGGGGTGGTTTTCTTTGGTGGATGGGTAGACTTTTTGGCTGATGGGGTGTCCAACAGAGCTCTCTCTTTCTCTAGGGTGGTGGGAGAGGTAAAAACAGTTTTGGACTTACTGTCTGAAAGAATCCTCTCAAAACCCAAACCTAGAGCTACCCCGGCTCTATCAGCACACAACTTGGTCTTGGCCAAGAGCAGATCCATCCTACCCTTTCCCTCAGTGCATTTGTTAACCACGGAAAGGAGGTATTCATTTTCAGACATGAGGTTTTCAGCTCGCTCTCTAACAGTGCCTAGCTGGTCCTTAAGGGTAATGCAAGTGTCACAAACAGGTTGCACATCCTTAGAACTACCGGCCCTCTCCAATCTAGCCTCTAAATCATGAACATGCTTATCACGTAAATTAATGCTATCGCGTAATAAAGAGCAGTTCATGCAATCAATAATATCATGAGGTCTAGAATCCACCTCCAAAAGCTGCTTCTGTGCAGTCTCAAGCTCAAAAAGAGTTTGAGCATGAACAGAACGCAACTGAGCAAGCTCACTCATGACAACAGAACAAGACTCACATTCAGCATCATCAAATTTAGACTTAAGCATGGCATATTCAGTAGAAATAGTTTCTAGCCTAAGTCTAAGGTCTTTTCTTTCTCTAGCGGCTTGCACAAGTAATCTATCCTGACCAAGAACTACTTCATTCAGCTCATCTAATTTAATTAGAAGCTGGTCAGATGATAGGTTTACCTCAGATGAGTCAAGCTCATCGCCGCTGTGATCGCTGTCGGCCATGAAGCAAAGGCCGGTGAAGTCTCGTCCCTTTTTGTCCTTCTTGTCCTCCTTCCTTGGGGACTCCTCCTCCTCAGAGCTCGACTCCTCAGTTGAGGACGTGTCGATGTCGCTGAGAGTAGCAACAAAAGCTCTGGAAGCGGCCTTGGCTACTTTCTTAGCCATCTTGCCGCGCTTGCCCTTCACAAAAGGCTTCCTCTCCTTTTTGTGGTATTTGGGGCGCTCACTCTCATCTCTCTTCTTGAGCTTAGGGCAATTAGCCTTGATGTGAGAAGTGTCGCCACATTCATAGCAACCACTAAAACCACTTCTCCTCTGATCCCGTCTCTCATGATGAAAACCGGTGAACCTCCGGGCAATGAGAGCAAGCTCATCATCAGCTAGAGTGTCCACCTGCTCCTTTGTGACGGAGACCAGGGAGGACAAAGCAAAACCATCTGCAAGAACACAAGTACCAGATGTGCTTGGTTCTGCAGCGGTGCCACGGCTAGTGCTAGAAACCAATGCCAATGGCTGTGGCAAAGAGCTTCTGTGCACAGCAAGAGATGCCTTGGCAATCTCTGTGGACTTCAGCTTGCTAAAGAGTTCATCGCAGGTCAAGGTGTCATATCCTGCGGACTCCTCAATGCTGGATATCTTTACTTCCCATATGCTACGGTCAAGAGAATAGAGAAGCTTGATAGCCCTATCATGATCACTGTAAGCAAGCGTCCCGTTGGATCGCAAGTTACTCACTATCGCGTCAAAACGAGAAAACATGGCATCTATAGATTCACTAGGTGCCTGCACAAACAGCTGATACTGTTGATTGTAGGTGCTTTGGCGCCTGGCCTTAATCTGAGTAGAGCCCTCATGAAAGACAGTGAGCGTTGTCCAAATCTCCCTAGCAGTCCTAAGGTGCTGCACCCTATCGAACTCACTTCTACTCAAACCAATGAACAGTATATCTCTTGCCTTGGAATTGGCATTATACTGATCCTTCTCAGTCTGAGAGGTGCGAGTCTCAGGGATGGAGTATTGTGAGTCCACAATCTCCCAAATTGCATTTCCTTGCATTTCCCATCGAACAGAGGAATTTTACTGCCTCTATCCATGTCACCAACAGATCACAAAACCGGTTAAGGTCAACTGGTGATCTTAACCTGCTCTGATACCAATTGTTGGACTGGAAACGGCGACCAGAGGGGGGGTGAATGGGAGCTTTTAAAATTTCGGGCTAAAAACTAGCCTTCGGTTTCAGTTCTGTCTTCTGCGGAACAGGCTTCGAACACAACCTTCGAAGGTCTGGTTCGGAGGTACTTCGACAGCTCCGAACACAGGCTTCGCAGGAGCAAAAGTTCGAAGCCAAGAATACTTCGCTCCACTTACAACCCTCTGAAATCTACTCTGCTAAGTCAGTGCAGGCTCCGCACACGGGGTGCTTCGAGCAGGCTTCGCACTTCACCCTTCGCAAGAGTGGACAACCCTCTGAGGACTTTGACCAAGTACTTGGCGGCAGCAACTGGTGCTGGGCTTCGTACACGAAGGTCTACACGCACACAAACGGACTACGCTAAGGGCTTCGACACAAGAAGCAAAACGGGTCTTGATCAGGGCTTCGCTAGTAAGCTGTGAGGTCTGGCCTCAAGTTACACAGAGCGACAGCACACTGAAAAACACACTTCGCACAAAACACCCTTCGCCTAAACAGGCTTCGGTGCACTATACTAGCGAGGTATGTAACGCGGGCTCAAGCAAAAAGCACAGGAAACAGGGCTTCGCCGCTTGAACAAGGAACACAAAATGTATTGAACTCTGGATGAATACAGCGAGGTATGTGACTACAGGAGCTCAACAGTAAATGCTCAAAGTGTTAAATGTTACCTACCGAGCCCCCATATTTATAGCCCACAGTTCACCCAAAGGAAATGACTACTTTACCCCTAGGGTTTACAAAGGATTTGACTCTACAGAACTAAGGGGTACAAAAGGTAGTCCACCTTTATTCTGGAGGCTTCTCTGTCAGCTTTGCAGAGGGGACAGTGTCAGCCTTTTACAGAACAGACAGTGTCAGCCTTTGCAGTCTTTGACCTTCTGGAATCCTCCCTTCGCACGTGAGGGTACGGTAGCTTCGGTGAGAAGCCTTGAGCCTGGTGGCCTTCGCTTCACCGAAGTCAGTCTCCGATACAGTGACGGTTTTGAGCCGAAGCCGTCAAAGCCCTTGGGCCTTCGCACCAACACCTCCGGAGTGGACCACCACAGCTTCGCAGCTACACCCAGCTCGAACTCCGTCAGTCCGTGTACCGAAGCCATGCAGGCCGAAGCACCTCAAGTCATCCTCACTCCGGAGCTAGCCTCGCTCCGAAGCCTTCCTCCCTCCGAAGCCCCACCTTCGGAGTACCACCCTTCGAAGTCCCTCCTTCGTCCAAGGCCTCCGCATGAAGCATTCCATGAGCACTTCGTTGCAGTGCCTCTCCCCGAGCACACTCCTCGACGAGCCTCACCCGGACCATGCCTTCGATGCGCCTCGACTTCTGAGACCTTCGTCGGGTAACTTCGAGTGTCTCCCACCGGAGCACACTTCGAACACCTTAACTCCGCAGAGGACTTCTTCCAACCAACTCCGAAGTCACTCCATTCGGAGTATCTTCGAAGTGCCTCACCTCCGAGGACTTTGTCTCGGAGTACCTTCACCAGGAGCCACGCTCCGCACTTTCTGCCTTCACCTGGCACGCCTCGACCCGAGGACCGACCAGGACCACCTTCGCAGCCACCGTGACGGAGCTCCTCGCTCCCCTGGCATCAAGCCTCCCGCTTGACCCAGGTTCACCTGCTACGAACCTTGTCTGTCGCCTCCGAAGTCCCTGCGCACCACAGACAAGCAGACAAGTGTATCCAGTACTCCGGAGACCTCTCCGGGTTAGCAACCTCCGGCACACACTCTAGTGTACCGCCCAAAATACCGAAGCCCCTTCGGTACAAACCCAATCATCGCGTACTGTCGGACCCCTCCGACGAGCACACTCCGCTGCACAGCTGCAGCAAGCAAACACCGAACACCCTTCGGTGAAACCACCTCCGAACTACCTTCGGAGGTACCCTCCTCCGATCCCCTTCGGAGGTCCAACCTCCGAACCCCCTTCGGAGGTACCCTTCGAACAGAGGGTAAAAATCCTGTCAATCACTCATCACAAAATAACGAAACCAACCCTTGGTTTCTTAGCCCCGAAAAAAAGCACTCGGCGAACCCTTGTTTACCGATGACGTTTTTGCCGAGTATTGTTTGCTGAGTGCAACACTCGGTGAAGCATTTGTCGAGTGCAAACAAGGCTTCGCCGAGTGCCTTTGGCACTCAACAAACATGGTGTTTCCTGTAGTGATGTAATTTAAAGTAGATGGTACATATCAACATGACAATTGTATGACAAGTATAGTGAAAGAGACTTTTGTACATGGTTGGACCAACAAAAAGATACAAGCATCAACAAAAATATCATATATTTTTAATAAATCTATTTTTTGCATTTTAATTTAAAAGACCAGAAGCAACGACACTACAAGGAATAAGAAACCAAACTTTGAATCTTCATTTATCACTACTGCCTTTTGCTAATTCCAATCAGGATAGGGAATTCTTCAGAATTTTCAAATCCCTCTTCTTTTGTAACAATTGATAAGTATACTAAACTTGGATGGTGCTTTCAATATGTGGTTTGTTCTATTTTTTATGTGAAATTATTACTAATAGTAATATGACCTTATTATTATGAAGATATGGTTCATGCTACTGTAAGTTTGACTTCAAATGAAAATAGTAGTGGTATTTTTTTGCACCCCTCTTGCATATTGCTTTATTGAAGATTTGTGCTTCACACATTCTGAGAAACCAAGGGTTGGTTTCAAAGTATGTGATGAGTGATTGATAGATTTTATCCTCTGGTTTCGAAGGGGTACCTCCGAAGGGGTTCGGAGGTTGTTTCACCGAAGGGTTCGGTGGGTTCGGTTGTTGCGGCTGTTGCAGCGGAGTGTGACTATTGGAGGAGTCTGACAGTACACGATGATTTTGCTGTACCGAAGGGTTCGGTACTTTCGGTGGTACATCGGAGTGTGTACCAAGGATTGTTTACCCAGAGAGGTCTCTGGGGTACTATATACACTTGTCTGTTTGTCTGTGGTGCACAGGTGACTTCGGCGGTGATGGGCGGTTCACAACAAGTGAACCTGGATCAAGTGGGAGGCTTGATGCCAGGCGAGCGGGGAACTCGGTCACGAAGGTTGCATGGGGTCGAGGTCGGTCCTCGTGTCAATGTGTGCCAAGCGAAGGCAGAGAGTGCGGAGCGTGGCTCCGACTAAAGTTACCCTGAGATGAAGTCCTCGGAGGGGAGGCACTTCGAAGGGTACTCCAAAAGGAGTGACTTCGGAGTATGGTGGACAAAATCCTCAGCAATGAGGCCAGGCATTCGAAGTGTGCTCCGGATGGAGGCACTCGAAGGTTCACCCGACGGATGTCTCAGAAGTCGAGGTGCATCGAAGTCATGGTCCAGGTGAGGTTCGTCGAGGAGTGTACTTAGGGAGAGACACTATGATGAAGTGCTCATGGAATGCTTCATGCGGAGGCCTTGGACAAAGAAGGGACTTCAAAGACTGGTACTCCGAAGGTGGGGCTTGGGAGTGTGGTTGTCTTGAATTACTTAAGCCATGCATGGCTTCGTTACACGGACTGACGGAGTTCGAGCTGGGAGTAGCTACGAAGCCGTGGTGGTCCACACCGGAGGTGATGGTGGGAAGGCTCAAGGGCTTTGATGGCTTTGGCTCAAAACCGGCATTGTATCGAAGGTTGACTTCGGTGAAGCGAAGGCCGTCTAGCTCAAGGCTTCTCACTGAAGCTACCGCACCCTTCGCGTGCGAAGGGGGGCTTCAGAAGACTCCAAAAATACAAAGGCTGATCGTGTCTGCTCTGCAAAGCTAATGTTGTCTCCTCTGCTAAGACTGACAAAAGAAGCCTCCAAATAAAGTAGACTACCATCAGTACCCCCTGTTCTGATGAGACAAAACCAGTGTAAACCCTAGGGGTAAAGTAGTCTCTTCACAGGGTTGAATAGTGCCTATAAATAGTGAAGGCTGGCTAGGCAACAGTAACACTTTGAGCAGCCATTTTAGAACTCATGTGCTAGCCATCACACTCATGTATTAAAACCTATGAGTTCATTTTGTGTTCCATATTCCTGTAATGAAGTTTTGATTCTGTTCTTCTTTCACTACTTGAACTTGTATTCTATGTTCTCTGCATGCTTTGATTCCTCTGTGCACCATTTCCTTCTGGGTTGAGTTTGTGCACTGGTTCTCTTCTGGAGAAGAGTGTGAGAGGTCTATGCATGTGAAGTGTGTGTTTTACAGTGTGTTCGCTCTGTGTAAACTGAGGAAACCCCTCACCATGTACTAGTGAAGCACTGAGTGGTCTGTAGTCAAAGCCTATTTTCTTCCCTTGTCGAAGTTCTCAATGCAGTGTGTTCTGTGTGAGTTTAGATCTTCGGAATATGAAGCCTAGTACCAGTAACTAGTGCAGAGTATCTGATCGAAGTCCTCAGAGGAAAGTCATCTCTTGTGAAGGGTGAAGTGCGAAGTCTGCTCGAAGGCACCCAGTATGCGGAGCCTGCACTGACTTAGTAGAGTAGAGTTTTTGGTGTTGTGGGTGGAGCGAAGTCTTCTTGACTTTTAACTTTTGCTCCTTGCGAAGCCTGGTTTTGGAGCTGTGAAATACCTCCGAACCAGAACTTTGAAGGGTGTGTTCGAAGCCTGTTTCACAGGAGACTAAGTTAAATTAGTAGGCTATTTTTAGCCTAAGATTTTAAAAGCTCCCATTCACCCCCCTCAGGTCACTATTTCCGGTCCAACAATTGGTATTAGAGCGGGTTAAGATCACCAGTTGACCTTAACCGGTTTTGTGATCTGTTGGCAACATGGACAGAGTTAGTAAAATACCTCTGTTCGATGGGACTGATTTTGCATACTGAAAGGTGTGCATGGAGGCTTACTTGCTAAGCCAAGGAAATGCAATTTGGGAGATTGTGGACTCACAATACTCCATCCCTAAAACTCGCACCTCTCAAACAGAAAAGGATCAATATAATGCTAACTCCAAGGCTAGAAATATACTGTTTATTGGTTTGAGTCGTAGTGAGTTTGATCGGGTTCAGCACCTAAGGACAACAAGGGAGATTTGGAATACTCTCACTATTTTTCACGAGGGCTCTACTCAGATTAAGGCTAAGCACCAAAGCACGTATAATAAATAGTATCAGCTGTTTGTGCAAGCGCCTGGTGAATCTATAGATGCCATGTTTTCTCATTTTGATGCGATAGTGAGTACTTGCGGTCCAACGGGACGCTTGCTTACAATGATCATGACAGGGCTATCAAGCTTCTTTGTGCTCTTGATCATAGCATATGGGAAGTAAAGATATCCAGCATTGAGAGGTCCGCAGGTTATGACACATTGACCTGTGATGAGCTTTTCAGCAAGATGAAGTCCACAGAGATTGCCAAGGCATCTCTTGCAGTACACAGAAACTCTTTGCCACAACCATTGGCACAAGTTTCTAGCACTAGCCGTTGCACCACTGTAGAACCAAGCACATCTGGCACTTGTGTTCTAGCAGGTGGTTTTGCTTTGTCTTCCCTGGTCTCCTTCACTAAGGAACAGGTGGATACTCTGGATGATGAAGAGCTTGCTCTCATTGCTAGAAGGTTCACCCGTTTTCACCATGAGAGACGAGATCAGAGGAGAAGTGGTTTTAGTGATTGTTTTGAGTGTGGCGACACTTCTCACATCAAGGCCAACTGTCCTAAACTCTAGAAAAGAGATGAGAGTGAGTGCCCCAAATACCACAAAAAGGTGAGGAAACCCTTTGTGAAGGACAATCGTGGTAAGGTGGCTAAGAGGGTAGCCAAAGCCGCTTCTATAGCTTTTGTTGTTATTCTCAGTGACATCGACACTTCCTCAACTGAGGAGTCAAGCTCTCATGAGGAGGAGGAGTCCCTAAGGAAGGAGGAAAAGAAGGACAAGAAGGGACGAGATTTCACCGACCTCTACTTCATGGCCAACAACGATCACAGCGACGATGATCTTGACTCATCTGAGGTACCACTATCCTATGACCAGCTTTCAATTAAATTAGATGAACTGAATGAAGTAGTTCTTGGTCAGGATAGGTTGCTTGTGCAAGCCGCTAGAGATAGAAAAGACCTTAGACTTAGGCTAGAATTTGTTTCTACTGATTATGCCATGCTTAAGTCTAGACTTAATGATGCTGAATGTGAATCTTGCACTGTTATCATGGGTGAGCTTGCTCCGTTGCGTTCTGTGCATGCTCAAACTCTTTCTGAGCTTGAGATTGCACAGAAGCAGCTTTTGACGGTTGATTCTAGTCCTCATGATATAAATGAATGCATGAACTATTCTTTATTATGTGAAAGCATTTATTTACATGATAAACATGTTCATGATTTAGAGGCTAGATTGGAGAGGGCCGGTAGTTCTAAGGATGTGCAACTTGTGTGTGACACTGGCATAACCCTTAAGGACTAGCTAGGCACTATTAGAGAGAAAGCTGAACACCTCATGACTGAAAATGAATACCTTCTGTCTGTGGTTAACAAATGCACTGAGGGAAAGGGTAGGATGGACTTGCTCTTGGCCAAGACCAAGATGTGTGCTGATAGGGCAGGGTTAGCTCTAGGATTGGGTTTTGAAAGGATTCCTTCAAACAGTGAGAACAAAATTGTTTTTACCTCACCCACTACCTTAGAGAAAGAAAGAGCCCATTTAGACACTCCATCAGCCAAAAAGCCTACCCGAACTCCAAAGAAAACCACTTCTTCTACCAAGAAAATTTCTCCCAAGAAAACCAATCAGCGGAAGCCCAAGGAGCATATGAGAATTGCTTCTTTGACCCATGAGAGTGCCCATAGGAGAGTTTTTCATTAATCCTACTATCAGCGGGCGGGTCATCTGGTTGGGTTCTATTTTCGTCGCATCAAGGATGAGCGACGCTCTGAGGCGATGAGTTTCCAGAACATGCATTATCCATCTCTAGGTATGCATGAGTCTGAGGTTTATTAATGTCCTGTTTTCGAGGCTCCTCGTACTTCCTGGAGAGGTTTTGCTCCTCAAGGTGTTCACCATGTTCAATATGGTGGTAGACCCCGTGTGAGTAACTTTGTGCCTCAACAGGTTAGGAGACCTTGTTATGTGTTTGGGTCACAGCATGTAGGTAGACCTCGCACTTTGCATTATTCTGATTTTCCTATGCGTAGATAGTCTATTTTTATTGTGCCTACTTGTGATGCCCCGATTTACCAAAATCGGAACATTATTGAATTTCCAAAGAAAAACAATAATACAAGAGGTTCATCATGCGACACGTACATACGAGCAATCATTCATGGTACACAGACCACGTTATTACAAAATTGTAAAAATTAAAATAAACCATAAAAATAAACTGCATGACGAACGCCCTCTTCAGGATCTTTCTTCTTGACTGGGTCACTACTCTAGACCATCTTCGTAGTAAGCATCCTCTGAATCATGTGTCCAACGGGTAAGAGTACAAAAAGTACTCAACAAGCCACCACAAATGCAAATAGTAATGCACGGTAATAACAAAGGAAGGACAATGGCCAATAGTGTGGAAAAGTACATTTTTCAGTTATTGCATTTAGTGTAGTCAAATTTAATCATGCGGAATAATAAACATGAACATCATAATATCATCTAACTCGAGGAGTACGTTTTTCCTCCTCGCACAACGGTCCTTACATGTCAAATCATCATGCACATTCACTATAAGTAAACTAAGTGTGGGATGTCACGCACACCCCGCCCTTGACCGTGGGCTCGACTTTTCGAAAAGATTTAAGACTCTGATCAGAGGTGTACCACTATACCCACAAGGCACGCACTCATCCCAAACACCAAAGTGTAACGAGATGACCCATACCATGGGAACTCGTGCCAAAACCTTAGCATGAAATGCACCAAGCGATAACCACCCGCTCTAGGTTCACCGGCGCGCCGGGCCGCATCCCGGCTAACGTCGCACCCCCTTTTGCGCCACGTCGGTACAAGTCACCCGCAGGTGCTGCTTGACCCATCTCCAAGTGGTGGCCTCGGTTTGGAACACTCCATACCTTAGTTAGGACTTACCCACTAGACTTGTGGTTAGTACGAAAGTGTATTGCAACGGATCCCGCAGACCGATCCTTATAGTGCCCCGGGTGCTACCGACCAATGCCCTAGCTTGCACCCAGAACCCACCATGCATTCACTCACAACCACAACTTCATCACCGACAGAATTCCAAAGACAAGAATAACGGGGATCATATAGTAGAACCAAGTTGCTACGACTCATTCTTAACTTATAGCGATTGTGCCAATACTTTGGACACTAGCTAATAGTACTAATAATATGGTGACAAGGAGTTTAGGCTAGATAGCATGGCTTGGGTTGCACATCAAGGTCGGGGGATCTAAATAAATATACCATAGGGATTTCATTTGACTAATGCATGTACATCCTATGTGTTTTAGCGATAGTTTAATAAAACATGGGTTCAATATGCTCAAAAGATTGGTTTTGTGACTTGCCTTGTTCAGCGAAAGGAGAAGGAGGGACTTCGGGAAAGTACTCCGGCTCCTCGGCGGCATCATAGTCTTTTCGATATGAACGATAAAATAACATTCAATAAGCAATCCACGATGATGGCGATGGCGAGTGGGCCAGAGGCCACGGCGAGCGACGATGGTCTTAGCTAGGCCTAGAAGTGGAAAGAGGGTGACAACGGGAGTACGAGGGTACCGATGCGGTGGTCTGAGGTCGACGGGGTGTAGACGGCGACGAGTGTAGACGGCGGAGGGGTTCGGGTCCCTTGTCGGCGAGGCGGCTCCGGTGGTATTCGTCGACGTAGGAGGTGTGGCCGAGGTCGGGGAGGCGCCGGTGGTCACAATGGTGTGGTCGTCGAGGACGAAGGGGAACTCTGGTGATGGCGAGTGATGGCTGGAGCGAGGGCGGCGGTGTGGTGCTAAAAACCGAAGTGGGGCGCCCTGGTTCGTTCTCAACACGATTGGACGTGCGGGCTGGACGCGGTGAAGGCCAGGGGTTTAAATAGAGGCGCCGGCGAGGGTCAGAGGGGGACACATGCAAGGAAAGCCGAGGGGAGGCATTCACTCGCTAGTGAGGTCTCGCCATGCACGGACGCTGCGATCCCGGGGCTTAAACGCGTCCATTAACGCGGTTAAATGGCCGGCGGGCCTCGGGGTGCATTAAACCGGCGATAAATGGAGGGGAGGGGGCGGGTGGGGGCGGATCGAAAGCGAGGTCTATGGCCAGTGGAGTTAGGGAGGGGGTGGCACGAGGTGGACAATGGGTCTGACAGGTGGGCCAAGACGGTCAGCGGGTGCGATCGTACAAGCGTGGCGACTGACGGGTGGGGTCGGGCGGTCGGGAGCGCTGAGGGGGAGAGGGTCTTTGATGGGTGGGGCCTGTCTGTCAGTCCGGGTTGCGGGGATGAGTGGGCTGGGCCGACCGGTTGGGGGAGAATGGGGGGAGGGGCTCGTTACTGTTTAAAATGTTTTCCGAATAAATTTAATTGTTGAAATTAGTTTAAAATATTTGGGCTACTTCCAAGGGTGATAAAAATTTGTAAAAATTCTCAAAAATATATCTTGGCCTTGGGATCATATACAAAATTTTCTAGCCCCTGGTTTGGATATTTTATCTAGGTTCTAGTTCAATTAAGCTTAGAAGGGTATTAAAGGTATTTCAAAATTAATTATTTCCAGAAAAATATAATAAAAGGTATTTTTATTTCTCTAAAAATTTGGGGTGTTACAAACCTATCCCCCTTACAAATAATCTTGTCCTCGAGATTGGAAAGCTACTCGAATAGCGTGGGGTATTGGGCTTTCAACTCGTCTTCTTTTTCCCATGTGGCTTCTTCAACTGGGTGGTTGTCCCACTGAACTTTGCAGAAGAAAACCACACGGCTCCTGGTTACTCTCTCCTTAGTCTCCAGAATCTTGATGGGTTTCTCTATGTAGGTCAAGTCTTCTTGGACATTGAGCTAATGGAGGTCGGCCTGTTCGGTGGGCACACGGAGACACTTCTTCAGCTGAGAGACGTGGAACACATCGTGGACTCCTGCCAAGGATGGAGGTAGTTCTAGCTGATATGCCACTTCTCCCTACCGATGGAGGATCTGAAAAGGTTCAACATAGCGGGGTGCTAGCTTTCCTCTCATGTTAAACCTTTGAGTGCCACGGAGGGGAGTGACTCGGAGATAGACATAGTCGCCCTCCTCAAAGGTTAGGTCTCTCCATCGGTTATCGACATAGCTCTTTTGTCTGGACTGGGCTATCTTCAATCTGTCCCTGATGATCTTGACTATCTCTTCGGCTTCTCGCAAAATATCTGTCCCGAATAGCTGTGACTCTCCGGTCTGATCCCAAAGTAACGGCGTCCTGCACTTACGCCCATAAAGTGCTTTAAACGGGGACATTTGCCGGCTAACTTGATAGTTGTTATTGTAGGAGAACTCCGTATAAGGCAAGTTCTTGTCCCACATTCTGCCAAAGTCTAGAGCGCAAGCTCTAAGCATATCCTCCAATACCTGGTTGACCCTTTTGGTTTGACCATCGGTCTGTGGATGATAGACGGTGCTAAAGTTCAGCCGGGTGCCGAGCTCTTCTTGAAGGCTCTTCCAAAATTTGGAGGTAAACTGACTCCCACGGTCAGATACAATCTTCTTTGGAACTCCGTTCAGGCACACAATCCAGGTCATATACAACTCAGCCAACTTTGTGACGGTGTAAGTTGTCTTGACGGGGATGAAGTGAGCCACTTTGGTGAGTCGGTCGATGATCACCCAGATAGAATCATGATCGGCTTGGGTCCTAGGCGGTCCCGTGATGAAGTCCATTCCTATCTCTTCCCACTTCCATTCGGGGACCTTGAGGGGTTGCAACAGTCTGCTCAAAATAACACCCCGTGGGCTTCTTCTTCTTCTTCATGGGCTTCTTCTTCTATATCTTCCTCTTCACTGGCTGATTCGTACTCTCCATTATCATGTACAATGATCACTCTATTACTTGGACACTCTCTAGAAACATGTCCACGACCCCCACATTTGAAACACTGAATCCCACTGCTCTTGGATGTAGAACCCACTAAAGTGGAGGTGGAAGCTGCTGGTTTGGAACTCGTGCTCGGGGCAGCAGAGTTCTTCCCACTAAAATTACTTTGAGCATTAGAACGCGAACCTTCAAATGAACCATTCATAGCTGACGGTGCAGCAGTAAACTTGGAATTTAACTTGCTTCCTCCAGACATAGTCCTCGTACCAAAAGGCAAAGACTTACTGCTCTTGGTATCTTGCTGCAGTTGGTGTTCAGCTTTGGTGGCTTGATGTACCAAATCAATAAGACGACGGTACTACTGAAACTCAACAATGCGTTGAATATTTCGATGCAACCCAGCCATGAATCGTGCCATAGTTTGTTCTTCATCTTCATATACGTTGGCTCTAATCATAGCCTTCTCCATCTCTTTATAATACTCTTCAACAGAATAACTTCCTTGTTTCAAATTCTGCAGTTTATCAAAAAGATCACGCCGATAATGCTTCGGCACAAAACGTCTTCTCATTTCACGTTTCATCTCTGCCCATGTGGCAATAGGATGTTCTCCATCTTCATCACGATCTTGGAGAAGTTGCTCCCACCAAATCAGAGCATATCCTTCAAACTCTAGAGATGCTATAGCCAACTTCTTCTCTTCTGTATAATTATGCAAGCGAAAGATCTTGTCGACCTTCAACTCCCAAGTGAAATAAGCTTCAAGATCAGATCCTCCATCAAATTTTGGCATGGTAAATTTCAGTTTACCAAGCCTCTCTTCACGATGGCCTCCTCTACGATGTTGGCGATCATGATGGGAATGATTATCATCATTTTCAGATTCGGATTCTTCAGTGTCTTGATTTCTTCGATTCCAGCCCCTCCCTCTTCCATGTGCAGCACTTCGGTTCCTCCGTCCTCTTCTTCCTCCTCTTCTATCACTATCATCACCTTCTTCACCATGGGTGCTTGCTCCATCATTAGGTGGACGACGTCTCCTAATTTCATTTAGTATGGTTTGAAAATCTTGGGCCAATCGATCTTGTCTCTCTTCTAGACTTTGCTGGAATTCAATAAATTGTGCCATGGTGACACAATCATTGACCTCAACGCCGTCACCCATCTTTCTGTAAAATTAGTGACAACAAAGGAACAAGAGTATATGTGGAATAAAAATATATGTGGGATCTCTCAATCGCACTACTCTTACCAACCGAGGCTCAGTGAAGTTCCTGCGGGTTACAGAGAAACAAAATGTGTGGTGGTACCGAGAGCGATGGTTAAGCGAATACAAGACCAGAGAGTACCGATTACGATGGCTTTTATGTGGAGCTTGATGGGGATTATAAACAAGGAATGCAACCTGAATTCTAGTTGTTGTAAAGTTAAGTAACAATCCAAACTAGAGGTTCCCTGCTTAGTGCTGATCTCAAAATGCTAAAGATGTAAATGGATCACACAAACGCGCAAAGAAAGTCTCAGATTGATGTAAACAAGGAGTATGATTGGGATGCAAGTGTTGCAATCAAACCCAACCAAAATTTTTGTACCAACAAAAGATAGCGATCTGGTTGCACAACTTGAAACACAAGCTTTCAGCAACTGTGCTCTCAAACGAACTGATCTTTAAACTTTTCTTTCACAATTTTTTTCTCAACTTTCCTTTTTTTTGAACTTTTCTTTCTTTTACCTTTTTTATAGAACTGAACACAATGACCAGATATATAAGAGGCTCAAAGGACACACGACGGAAAATGATCAGCAACTAAAACAAAGACTCTAATGGACTGAAAATTAACTGAACTCACTAAAATAACAGATTGAAACAAAGGGCTAAACAATATGTATATATATAGATATTTGGCTTTTGGTGGATAGGACGAAACAAAATATATGTAGCTAAGGGTAAAGAATCCTACCGTGGAAACCGATCAGCTCTGATACCAGATGATGCGTCACGGGGTCCCGATCTTCACGACGTAGGATCGATCTTTAGATAACTAGCTGTAGAATAGCCGGATAACTTGCTGCAAGCAGTGATAACTAGTGCAACCTGGCAAATAAAACTCGAAGCCAACCACCGTCTTTAACCGGCAACCTGAATCGAGGATTCGCCCAACCACACTCTCAAAGAACCAACCAACACAACCTACAATCAATCAAGGAGGACCTTGAAGGGAGTAGGAGCACCAATTGGGAGCGGATGAAGCCGCCACTTCTGTAATCCCGTGAAGGAAATCACAAGAGCAAAGGAAGGTAGAGATCTCTCTATGAATTTGTTAGCACGCAGCTGAACAAGGGGTTATGTATTCAATAATCAAAAGTGCTGATTACAATGGTGCTAGGGGATATTTATACAAGGAGTAGACCTTGAAGATAGGTGCAAACACGAAAAGAAAAGACTAGGTGAGCTATGTGAAAACGAATCAGCTTCTGGAGAGTTTCCACGTGGCTGTTGGTCTTCTGAGCGGTCTTCGGTATTTCAGCAATAACTCCTCCTTGGAAGCTTCAATTCACGAACGGTTGGATCCCTTGGAAAGGTGACTTGATAAGGTTTCACACCATGTAGAATATGCACCATGGAACTCTGTAGAATGATACAGTTTTAATATGAGAACATTGACTTCATGCAGACTGTTGACCTTCAGACCAACAAGCACTAAAACTGGTCGGACGCCTTCATGCAAACTTCAAACTGGTCGGGGTTAGATTCATTGGAAAATAGACTTCAAGAGTTTTCCAACAAGTGCTCATTTGCCTTCATAGCTTTTGGAAATCAAAAGTTATGATTATTTCTCTAAGATGATCCTGCAGGACTGGCTTGGTTCGAGCATGATTCTTCTATGTGTCCATTTCCTTGTGAGTTCTTGTCATCCTTCTTGGTAAACCTGAGCATTAGCAATGTACACAACTTAGGTAGTATATAACTCTCATTAATAGTAAAATGAATTTCACAAAGTAGCGCGTGCACCTCTTGTTGAAGCTTCTTAGCTCGACTGCGTGTAATTGGTCCATCAAAAACATGTATTGGAGTTGTTGTAGTCGAAGTGGTCGGTGTAGAGGTTGGAGTGGTCGGTGTGGTCATATCATCTGGTGCTATGCCTTAACTCGCCGGCATGTGTTGCACTTGGCCACATACTCAACTATTTCCCTCTTCATGCTGACCCACCAATATTTCTCCATTAGGTCTTGATACATCTTTGTACTCCCGAGATGTATGGAGTGTAGAGTTTCATGGGCCTCTTGAAGGATGAGGGCCTTTAACTTTGGCTTGTCGGCACGCATATCCAGTTTTCGAACCAGATGGTACCGTTCTCGTCCTCGGAGAACCCAGGGGCTTTTCCTTTTCTCATGTTCTGCTGAATCTCTATGATGTCCTGGTCTTCCTTTTGTGTCTCACGGATCTGATCAATTAAGACAGGTCTGGATTCTAGGGCAGCGAGATAGGCTCTTGTGGTGATCCCTAGGTTTAACCGTTCCATCTCCTTGTATAACAATGGGGCCTAGTCTTGCACCATGATGGCATTGTAGTACCCTTTTCGACTTAGGGCGTCTGCTACCACATTTTCCTTGCCTGGATGATAATGGATGCCCAAGTCATAATCTTTGATCAGCTCCAACCACCTTCTCTACCTGAGGTTCAGGTCCGGTTGGGTGAATATGTACTTGAGGCTCTTGTGGTCGGTGAAGACCTCACACCGATTCCCCACAAGGTAATGTCTCCATGTCTTCAAGGCATGAACCACGGTTGCCAATTCCAAGTCGTGGGTCGGGTAATTTAGCTCATGTGGTCTCAGCTTGCGAGAGGCGTAAGATATCACCTTCCCGTCTTGCATCAAGACACATCCGAACCCTTGGCAAGAGGCATCACAGTAGACGTGGAAGTCCTTCCGGATGTCTGGCAGAGTCAGAATTGGGGCTGACACGAGCTTCTTCTTAAGGGTCTGGAAGCAATCTTCACAATCTGGAGTCCATTCAAACTTTACTTCCTTCTGCAATAACCTGGTCATGGGCTTGGCTATCTTTGAGAAGTTCTCAATGAATCGGCGGTAATACCCGGCCAATCCGAGAAAACTCCGGATCTCGGTCACGTTCATGGGTTGTAGCCAATTGGTCACTGCTTCTACGGTGGTTGGGTCCACTGCTATTCCTCTGAGAGATATGACAAGACCGAGGAACTTCACCTCAGACGACCAAAACTCGCACTTGCTGTATTTAGCGTACAACTGCTGTTCCCTTAGCTTTCCGAGGGTCAAACGGAGGTGGGTTTCATGTTCTTCCTTGGTCTTAGAGTATACGAGGATATCGTCGATGAATACCATGATGAACTTATCGAAGAACTCCATGGATACATTGTTCATCATGTTCATGATGAAGGCCGGGGCATTCATGAGTCCGAATGACATCACAGTATACTCGTAGAGTCTGTAGCGGGAGGTGAAGGTGGTCTTGGGGATGTCTTCTTCTCTAATCCTCAATTGGTGATACCCTGACCTGAGGTTGATTTTGGAGAACACTAAGGATCCTTTCAGCTGATCGAACAGGTCGTCGATCCGAGGCAGTGGGTACTTGTTCTTGATGGTTACGTCATTCAGGGCTATATAGTCCACGCACATCCTTTTGGTCTTGTCCTTCTTCATGGCGAAGATAACCGGTGCACCCCAGGACAAGGTACTCAGTCGGATATACCATTTTTGCTCTAGGTCTTCGATATTGCTCTTGACTTCGGCTAGTTCATTGGCGGCCATCCGGTATGGGTGCTTGGAGATTGGGGTGGTCCCGGGGACAAGCTCGATTCTGAATTCGATGTCCCGCTTGGGAGGCATTCCTAGTAGGTCCTCAGGGAAGACATCCATGTATTCCTTGACTACGGGCACTTCCTCTAGGGCTAGCGAGTGAAGAGACACCTCGCGAGGTTTGCGGTTGGTCATCCGAAAGGTGACGGCTTCGCCTTCGGGGTTGGTCACAATTACGGACTTGCTGGCGCAGTTGATCACTCCCTTGTGCTTCATCAACCAATCCATCCCTAGGATGAGGTCGAGTCTGGTGCACTCGATGAGGACTGGCTCAGTCCAGAATAATACTCCTTGGATCTCTATCCTTACCTTAGGACTGAACAGGTGAGCTAAGGTTTTCTTGCCGGGGGTGGCAATCATCATGGGGGATGGTAGAGGGAGCACTTCCAGCTCATTCATTTTCACAAAGTCTTCAGATATGAAGGAATGTGTTGCTCCAGAGTCAAACGGTATTATAGCTGGTATGGAATTGATGGTGAACATACTGAGTACGACTTCAGGAGCATCCTGAGCTTCCTCCGCGCTGATGTGGTTGACGCGGGCACGAACCGCCTGGTTGGGTGCCTTGACTTGTGGCTTCTTGGGGTGAGGACACTGATGCGAGTAGTGCCCTTCCTTCTGGCAGTTGAAGCAGACGACTAGCTTTCCTTGGCGGTCCCTCATGATCGGGTCCTTGGTGGTGGGCATCGACTGACAGGACGGAGCAGGTGGAGCAGGGTGGGGATGCCCGACGTTGGATCCACTGGTGGCATGGGGTGGCCTATAGGTGGGCCAGGGATGGTAGGCATGCACCGGTGGCGGAGGGACGAAGCGGGGCCTCTGAGGGTTCACCTAATGATTCTTGAACGCAATCATCTTCCTCTTCTTGAGGTCCTGCTTATTTTGCTCAGTCTCTTGGATGAGCGCTTTATTCACCAACTGTTGAAAGTCGGCATAGTCGGTGGCAACGAGCTGAATGGACAGCTCATCCTTGAGTCCCCGGGGGAACTTAGCCTGGCGGAGGGCGTCGGTTCGCACCTCTTTCGGCGCGTAGCGGGCCAGACGGTTGAACTCATGGAGGTACTCCATGACAGTCTGGCTTCCTTGTTGCAGGTCGCGGAACTCCTGCTGTTTAACCGTGATGACTCCGGTGGGGACATGGGCGGCGCGAAAGGCAATGGTGAACTCTGCCCAAGTCACCACGTGGTCCTCCGGTTGGGACTCACGGTAGTTGTCCCACCATTCCGTGGCGGGACCCTGGAGTTGATGAGTGGCGAACACCACTCTCTCCCGGTCGGTGCAGGGGAGGAGATCCAACTTCTTCCTGATGGTCTGAAGCCAATCTCTGGCCTCCATGGGGTTTGTGGTGCTGGAGAAGATCGGGGGTCGCACGCGCAAGAACTCGAAGAGTTGAGGCGCGGGTGCGGGGGCTGGTGCATGAGGGGCGGGCTCCATGTTCTGTTGTTGCAGCCGGTCCAACTGTGCCTATTAGTGCTGCATCTGGGTGAGGAGGGCGGTGATCAGCTGGTTCTAGTTCGCCATCATTTCCGCCAAGGTGGGATGGTTGGCGGATGGTGGCCCAGTCTGACGTTGGCCCGTTGCACCCCAGTTGGATACAACACTTCTGGGCAGACCGTTGCTTGCCCCTTCTCCGTTGTTGGACCAGGTGTTCTTATTATCAGCCATTTTCTGAACATACTAGATTTTTAGTCATGAGAGAAAACTTTAAAGTAAGCTTTACCGAGAAAAATATCCAGAGGGGCTCATACATATATATAGGTGGTATAAAATGTTCATTACATCAATGTTTTTATTTTAATCTACCCACAACACATGTTGTTTTAGGTAGCACCACATCCACAAAACTTATTCATACATCAATCAACGATGGCTATCGTCTACTCGCCATCGGAGGCGGTCTCCGTGCTCTCGGAACCACGAGGGTCCTGAGGGACGGTGGGCTCGAGAAAATTCTCGATGATAGGGTCGAAGACGATGGCAGGGTGCGGGGAAGGAGAGCTGGAGCTAGATGGTCCGGTGGCCGTGGGGTGTGGCGGGTTCCTCTTGGGGCGAGGGGCGGGCTCGCGGATGGGCTTCTTCCTCCTCGGGATGAGGGGGACCATCTCCGCTATGTCCTTCTGCAGCTGTATGATCTTACGCTGCAGCTCGCCATTTTGTTGGATCAAGTTCTTCATCTCCTGGCGAAGGAACTTGACCGCCTCGTGGTGCTCCTCGGCGTCAAGCATGGCCTCGGTATGGAGATCATCCATGGCCTGAAGAAGACGCGTCTGCCAGGCCATGACCGGATCGCGATCGGAGTGAACTCCGATGTAGATTCTACGGTGGGCACCAGGAGTGCGCTTCGACACAAGCTGGAAGGACGTGTTCTGAAGACGATCACCGTAGATCATCCTCAGTTCCATGAGGGCTTGGAGGGTGACGTGTTGGCACACAACGTCAAAGGTTGGACCCCCAAGGGCTGCCGTGAAGAACGGCAGGTGCTCGCCGGATCCATGGATGGTAAGGGAGATGTCGCAGGGTCCTTATAGTGTCTCGGGTGCTACCGACCAATGCCCTAGCTTGCACCCAAAACCCACCATGCATTCACTCACAACCACAACTCCATCACCGACAGAATTCCAAAGACAATAATAATGGGGATCATATAGTAGAACCAAGTTGCTACGACTCATTCTTAACTTATAGCGATTGTGCCAATACTTTGGACACTAGATAATAGTACTAATAATATGGTGACAAGGAGTTTAGGCTAGATAGCATAGCTCTGGTTGCACATCAAGGTCGGGGGATCTAAATAAATATACTGTAGGGCTTTCATTAGACTAATGCATGTACATCCTATGTGTTTTAGTGATAGTTTAATAAAACATGGGTTCAATATGCTGAAAAGATTGGTTTGGTGACTTGCCTTGTTCAGCGAAAGGAGAAGGAGGGACTTTGAGAAAGTACTACGGCTCCTCGGCGGCGTCGTAGTCTTTTCGATATGAACGATAAAAATAACATTCAATAAACAATCCAAAGACCACACACAAGCATACAAGTTTTGATTTGTTTAAACCAAGGGAAATAGAGTCATTAAGTTTCTGAAATTCACTTTAGGAATATTTTAAAATGAACCTTTAATGGGGTTAGGAAGTTTCTAAAAGGAATAAAATGTTAACTAATGTATTTTAAACTTCCAATTGATTTAAAATAAAAGGTTCAGAATAAACCTAGTGTTTCCATTATACTAGTATGAAAAGAATAAAAGATAATTTTTCCTAAAGGTGAATTGGACAAATTTTGAGTTTATCGTAAAGTGCATTTGAATACTTTATTAAATAAACATAAAATACTCAAAGTAAACCTACTGTTTTTATTGCATTAACATGTAGAGAATAAAACTATAAATTTTCTGAAGTTGAAATGGTAATTTTTGGAGTTAAAATGAGCAAGATATGAATTTTAGAAGTTTAAAACTATTTCTGGAATTTAATTTAAATCCAAAAACAGGCGTCGGTCCACGGTGAACCGGATTCACGGTGAACCCGTGCACTATGCGCGTGCGCCGGATCCAGATCCATCATTGGATCGTGATCGGATGGCCACGGGCGAGGCGGGTGGTTTAAATGAAAACGAACGACTGGGATTAAAGATCGAATCGGTATGCGATGGATGGCCTGGATTCGATGCGGGCTTTAAATATGAGTGGACGGCTCAGATTAGAACGTAATGCTTCGCCGAGATCTAATGGATCTGATTAAATCGCGCGAACGGTTTAACCACCACCGTCGGATCCAGATCGCACAATTGCGATCGAATCCGACACGGCACGGGTACTCTACCCGTGTCGGTCATCTTCTCCTGCGACAGTGAGCGGGCCAGAGGCCACGGCGAGCGACGGCAGTCCGAGCTACGCTTAGAAGTGGAACGAGGGCGACTAGGGGAGTACGAGGGTACCGATGCGGTGGTCCGAGGTCGACGGGGTGTAGCCGGCGACGAGTGTAGACGGTGGAGGGGTTCGGGTCCCTTGTCGGCGAGGCGGCTCCGGCGGTCTTCATTGACGTAGGATGGGTGGCCGAGGTCGGGGAGGAATCGGGTGTCACAACGGTTCGGTCATCAAGGACGGAGGGGAACTTCGGCGACGGCGAGCGATGGCTGGAGCGAGGACAGCGGTGTGGTGCTCAAAACCGAAGTGGGGCACTCTGGTTCGTTCTCAACGCGATCGGACATGCGGGTTGGACGCGGTGGAGGCCAGGGGTTTAAATAGAGGTGCCGGCGAGGGTCAAAGGGGGATGCATGCAAGGAAAGCCAAGGGGAGGCATTCACTCGCCGGTGAGGTCTCGCCATGCACGGACGCTGCGATCCCGGGGCTTAAATGTGTCCCTTAACGCGATTAAATGGTCGGCGGTCCTCGGGGTACATTAACCGATGATAAATGGAGGGGAGGGGGCCGGCGGGGGTGGATCCGAGGTGAGGTCTACGGCCGGCGGAGTTAGGGGGGTGGCGCAAGGTGAATGACGGGTCCGACAGGTGGGCCAAGGCGGTCAGCGGGCACGATCGTACCGGCGTGGTGACTGATGGGTGGGGTCGGTCGGTCGGGCGCGCGCATGGAGGGGGAGAGGGTCTCTAATGGGTGGGGTCGTCTGTTAGTCCAGGGCGTGGGGAGGAGTGGGCTGGGCCGACCGGTTGGGGGAGAATGGGGGGAGGGGCCCGTTACTGTTTAAAATGTTTTCCGAATAAATTTAATTGTTGAAATTAGTTTAAAATATTTGGGCTACTTCCAAGGGTGATAAAATTTGTAAAAATTCTCAAAAATATATCTTGGCCTTGGGATCATATACAAAATTTTCTAGCCCCTAGTTTGGATATTTTATCTAGGTTCTAGTTCAATTAAGCTTAGAAGGGTATTAAAGGTATATCAAAATTAATTATTTCAAGAAAATTATAATAAAAGGTATTTTTATTTCTCTGAAAATTTGGGGTGTTACACTACTACTCGTATCACTCAGTGTTCGATGCCTTGTCATGCTTTCACTCACACCAGCACTGAGCGATCGAGATGCTCTTATCATGTGTAGGCACTAGACTGAGGCTTGGAGGGCATGTGGATCATGGACTCCAGTTGTTTGCGCAATATGACCGGAGATGCAGCATGGTTCTCCAGCCTCACCACAACCAACCAAAAGGAACATATCACCTTCGGCAACAACCCAAGGAGTAGAGTGAAAGGTAAAGGTGTAGTAAGAATCAACTCAAATTTCACTCTCAAAGATGTTGCTTTGGTTGAAAATTTGGGATACAATTTGCTTTTTGTATCTCAATTGCTTGATGAGGGCTTCAAAGTGCGATTCAATCACGATACTTCACAAGTACTTAATTCTTATGGCGCTGTAGTTTGTAAGATATTTAGAGTTGGGAGAGTTTTTGGAGCTGATTTTTCTTAGTCATCTGGTTCTTCTCATTGCCTTGTTGCACATTCAACTTCTAAGCTTTGGAAGTGTCATAGGAGACTAGGGAATATGATCTTTGAGTTGCTTGCTCGTCTGAGTGCCCTAGGTCTGATCCGAGGATTGCCCAAGCTCAAGTTTGAGAAGAACTTAGTTTGCACTCCCTGTCGACATGGAAAAATGATTGCTGCTTCACATTTTCCAGTCACCATGGTGATGACTGAACAACCTAGAGAACTTCTTGATATGGACACTGTAGGTCCTTCTCGGGTTAGTTCTTTAGGCGGCAAGTGGTACGTGTTAGTCATTATCGACGATTTCTCTCGCTACTCTTGGGTCTTCTTTTTAGCCATCAAGGATGAAGTGTTATCACACTTTCGGAGCTTGGCTTTGAGACTTTTCACTAAACTCCTTGGTGCATTAAAATTCATTCGAAGTGATAATGGCACTGAGTTCAAGAACAGTCTCTTTGTTGACTTTTGCATGGAGCATGGCATAGAACATCAATTCTCTGCTTCGCGGGTTCCTCAACAGAACAGTGTTGTTGAGAGAAAGAACCGCACTTTGGTTGAGATGGCTAGGACGATGCTCAATGAGCACATGACTCCTAGAAAATTCCGGGCTGAGGCCATGAACATTGCATGTTACATCTCAAACCGAATCTTCTTGCGCTCAATTTTAAACTTGACATCTTATGAACTGCGTTTTGGGAGACAACCCAAAGTGACTCATCTTCGAGTTTTTGGTTGTCGATGCTTTATCCTGAAACATGGAAATTTAGATAAATTTTAGTCACGTTCTTCTAACGGGATCTTTTTGGGATACACTACTCATGGTCATTCTTATCATGTTTTCAATTTGGAATCTAACACTATCATCGAGTCATGTGATGTGACTTTTGATGAATCAACCCCCTCTTTTAGTTCTACTTTTGAACAGGAAAATGAACACGACATGGAACAGACCATCTTCGATGATGAAGACTCCGGAGATTTTGAGGATGAACCCCTACTACCCTCGACATCAACCCCCGAAGCCGACCCCGCCTCAAACACTTCGGCACAAGGTACCAAAGCAACTACCTCGACATCGGTCATCTTGGACCACACCAACGCACAAGTTGAGGGGGAGACTGCATCCCGCCACGAGGCTCCACACCATATTCAAAGGATGCATCCTCCCGAGCAGATCATTGGTGAGCTAGATCAAAGGATAACTCGTTCTCATGTTCATTTCATTGATTCCGCTTTTGTTGTTTCTTTTGAGCCCTTAGATGTTAGTCATGCACTTTCTGATTCTAGTTGGATCAATGCCATGAATGAAGAACTTGAAAATTTTGAGAGAAACCAAGTCTGGACTTTAGTTGATCCTCCACCTAATGTTCATTTCATTGAAACAAAATGGATTTTCAAAAACAAACAAGGGGAGGATGAGACTGTAGTTAGGAACAAGGCTAGACTTATAGCTCAGGGTTTTTCTCAATTTGAAGGGATTGATTTTACTGAGACATTTTCACCTGTTGCATGTCTTGAGGCCATTAGGATTTTACTTGCATTTACGGCATCCCATGGTTTCAAACTTTATCAAATGGATGTTAAAAGTGCTTTTCTTAATGGCTTCATAGGCGAAGATGTTTATGTAAAACACCCCCCTAGTTTTGAAAACCCCAAATACCCGCATAAAGTCCTTAAACTTCATAAGGCTCTTTATGGACTCAAGCATGACCCTCGGGCTTGGTATGATAGACTTAAGTCTTTTCTGCTTGAGAAGGGGTATTTGATGGGATCTGTTGATAAAACCCTGTTCACTCTCAAGCATGGCAAAGATTTCCTGCTAGTTTAGATTTATGTGGATGATATCATCTTTGGTGGCTCTTCTCATGCTTTGGTTGCTGAGTTTGTAGATACCATGAGCAGTGAGTTTGAAATGTACATGATGGGCGAACTCACATTTTTCCTTGGTTTGCAAATCAAGCAAAGCAAACAAGGTACATTCATCCACTAGACGAAGTACACCAAGGACCTTCTCAAGAAGTTCGACATGACTGATGCGAAGCCAGTCGCCACTCCAATGGCTACATCTATAGCATTGGATCCTGACGAAGATGCAGAAGTCGTAGATCAGAAGGAGTTCCGAAGCATGATCGGCTCCCTCCTCTACTTGACTGCTACAAGGTCGGACATACACTTTGTAGTGTGTCTGTGCGCTCATTTTTAGGCTTCGCCTCGTGCTTCGCACCACCAAGCGGTAAAGCACATTCTCAGTTATCTCAAGCATACCCTCGAGTTTGGCATTTGGTATTCTGCGTCTTACTCTTTGTGTATTCAAGGTTATTCCGATGTGGATTTTTCTGGGTGTAGGATTGATTGGAAAAGTACCTCTGGTACTTGTCATTTTCTAGGTACTTCACTGGTTTGTTGGTCTTCCCGCAAACAGTCTAGTGTTGCTCAATCGACGGCTGAGGCTAAATATGTTGCTGAAGCTAGCTATTGCTTTTAGATTTTGTGGATGGTTTCCACTTTGCGGGATTTTGGGTTATATTATAAGAGTGTTCCACTTTTCTGTGATAACACTAGTGCTATTTCTATTTCAAACAACCCGGTTCAACATTCCAGAACCAAACATATTGACGTGTGATATCATTTTCTCAGAGATCACAATGAGAAGGGT
Source organism: Zizania palustris (assembly GCA_019279435.1). Taxonomy (NCBI): domain Eukaryota; kingdom Viridiplantae; phylum Streptophyta; class Magnoliopsida; order Poales; family Poaceae; genus Zizania; species Zizania palustris. The sequence continues at coordinate 27,310,398 of JAAALK010000079.1, forward strand.
GATATTGAACTTTAATATGTTGATACCCAACACCAGCTAGCCGATATCTTCACAAAACCCCTCGATGCTTCGCGTTTCACCTACTTGCGTGGGAAACTTGGTATTTGTCATCCTTACGGCATTTTGTGAGGGGAGCATACTTTGATTATTCGGCATATGCTTATTTTGTGTGGAATTGCACTTACATATTTTGCACTAATATGCCTTGTTTTAATTTACGTAGTCATGCCAGCTCAGCTCTATTTACTATGTATGATTCATTTTGCACATGATTCTATCTTCAAAAATCAAATCTTGATCACTGCTTAGTCCTGAATCTAGCATGGTTAGGCAGGACTACTTTAGCTATCTTTTATCTGCTTGATAGCAAGAATCTTTTTCTCTAGCTGCAAAAATTGCACTTGAAAAATCATACTGCTTACTCATGGATATTCTTCAACAAGTGGCAAACAATTTGTTCACTAATCAAAAGTCCAGAATCCATGTTTTAATTGCTAAAAATGAAAAGATCTAGGTGGGTTTGTTTGTCGCACTACTTTATTCTGGACTGCTTACCATTGCACTTTGGTATGAACTGAGATAACTTAGTGTATGCCAAAATCATAACTTTAAGATTCTAATGGCTTTCTTGCCTAGGCTTGGCTTGATTGGAAAGTATAAGGTAGACAAACAAATAACCCCTGACATTATGAAAAGAATAGCAAGTAAAAATCCATTGTCAATCAAGGTTGCTTTCGATGCTCCCTTTCAGCGAGACTTGTCTATCTAGAGTAGAAATTGACTAGCTTTGCACAGTTCTTACCTTTACTTGTCTAGTTCACTTGATTGAGTGGTGATGGTTTTATTTCAACATAATGAACTAACATGCTGTCATTATGTTTTTAGATCATGTTAAATTGATCTGAGCACCTGAAAACTGGCATTAAGTTTGACATATTTTTTCTTTATATGTCCTTGTACTTCTGCTCATTTTGAAGCTTTGCATAATTTAATTGCTCCTTGATGTTTGCATTGCCAAAGAGGGAGAAATCCTTACTAACTCAGGGGAGTTTCTATTGTGCAAAGGAAAAGATGTGTCGAAGGGGCTTTTACTCTTTTGAAAAGGGGGAGAGAAATTCCTTTGTCGAGTGACATGATTTGGCTCTTTTCTGAGTTTTTATGGTCACTTGTGTGCTGAAATTTTTCAAATTTCCTTGAACTTGAATTTGGTTGTCAATGCACTCATCAAAGGGGAGATTGAGAAACCAAGGGTTGGTTTCAAAGTATGTGATGAGTGATTTACAGATTTTATCCTCTCGTTTCGAAGGGGTACCTCCGAAGGGGTTCGGAGGTTGTTTCACCAAAGGGTTCGGTGGGTTCGGTTGTTGCGGCTATTGCAGCGGAGTGTGACTGCCGAAGGGGTCTGACAATACACGATGATTTGGCTGTACTGAAGGGTTCGGTACTTTGGGTGGTACACCGGAGTGTGTACCGGGGATTGTTTACGCGGAGAGGTCTCCGGGGTACTAGATACACTTGTCTGTTTGTCTGTGGTGCACAGGTGACTTCAGAGGCGACGAGCGGTACGCAGAAGGTTAACCTGGATCAAGCGGGAGGCTTGATGCTAGGCAAGCGGGGAACTCGGTCACGAATGTTGCGTGGGTTCAAGGTCGGTCCTAGGGTTAAGGTGCGCCAGGCAAAGGCAGAGAGTGTGGAGCGTGGCTCCGACTGAAGGTACCCTGAGACGAAGTCCTCGGAGGCGAGGCACTTCGAAGGGTACTCCGAAAGGAGTGACTTCGGAGTATGGTGGACAAAGTCCTCAACAATGAGGCTAGGCGTATGAAGTGTGCTCTGGTTGGAGGCACTCGAAGGTTCACCCGACGAAGGTCTCAGAAGTCGAGGTGCATCGAAGGCATGGTCCGGGTTATGTTCGTCGAGGAGTGTGCTCGGGGAGAGACACTACGATGAAGTGCTCATAGAATGCTTCATGCGGAGGCCTTGGACGAAGAAGGGACTTCGAAGGGTGGTACTCCGAAGGTGGGGCTTCGAAGTGTGGTTGTCTTGAAGTACTTCAGCCATGCATGGCTTCGGTACACGGACTGACGGAGTTTGATATGGGAGTAGTTGCGAAGCCGTGGTGGTCCACTCCGGAGGTGATGGCGCGAAGGCTCAATGGCTTTGATGGCTTCAGCTCAAAACAACCACTGTATCGAAGGCTGACTTTGGTGAAGCGAAGGCCGTATGGCTCAAGACTTCTCACCGAAGCTACCGCACCCTTCGAGTGCAAAGGGGGGCTTCAAAAGACTCCAAAACTACAAAGGTTGATCATGTCTACTCTGCTAAAGCTGATGTTGTTTCCTCTGCTAAGACTGAGAAAAGAAGCCTCCAAATAAAGTAGACTACCATCTGTACCCCCTGTTCTGATGAGACAAAATCAGTGTAAACCTTAGGGGTAAAGTAGTCTATTCACAGGGCTGAATAGTGCCTACAAATAGTGAAGGCTGGCTAGGCAACAGTAATACTTTGAACAGCCATTTTAGAACTCATGTGCTAGCCGTTACACTCATGTATTCAAACCTGTGAGTTCATTTTGTGTTCCCTGTTCCTGCAATGAACTTTTGATTCTGTTGGACAGGAAATGGCGACCAGAGGGTGGGGTGAATGGGAGCTTTTAAAAACTTGGGCTAAAAACAGCCTTCGGTTTAACACTGTCTACTACGGAACAGGCTTCGAACACCAACCTTCGAAGGTTTGGTTCGGAGGTACTTGACAGCTCCGAACACAGGCTTCGGAAGGAGGAAAAGTTTGAAGGCAAGTAGACTTCGCTCCACCCACAACCCCGAAAACAACTCTGCCAAGTCAGTGCAGGCTCCGCACACAGGGTGCTTCGAGCAGGCTTCGCACTTCACCCTTCGCATGAGTGAACTACCCTCCAAGGACTTCGACCTAAAACTTAGCGACAACAACTGGTGCTGGGCTTCGTTCTGCGAAGGTCTAAACGCACACTATACGGATACCGCTAAGGGCTTCAACGCGAGAGGCTAAACGGGCTTCGATCAGGGCTTCGCTAGTAAGCAGCGAGGTCTAGCCTCTTGTTACACAGAGCGAACACACACTGAAAAGCACACTTCGCACACAACACACTTCGCCAAAACAGGCTTCGATGCACTGCCACAAGTCACTCAAGGTGACACACAAATGGACGAGGTATGCAGCGAAGTATGTAAAACAAGCTCAAGCAAAAAGCACACAGAAGCAGGGCTTCGCTGCTTGAACAAGGAACACAGTAAAAACTCACTGGATGTATTCAAAGTGTCAGAGGCTAGTACAGGAGCTCAACAGTAAATGCTTAAAGTATTAAATGTTACCTACCCAACCCCCCATATTTATAGCCCACAGTTCACCCAAGTGAATTGACTACTTTACCCCTAGGGTTTACACCAGTTTTGTCTCTACAGAATAGAGGGGTACAAAAGGTAGTCAACTTTATTCTGGAGGCTTCTCTGTCAGCTTTGCAGAGGGGACATCGTCAGCTTTTTGCAGAGCAGATAGTGCTAGCCTTTGCAGTCTTTGACCTTCCTGAAGCCCCCCTTCGCACGCGAGGGGTGCGGTAGCTTCGGCGAGAAGCCTTGAGCCTGATGGCCTTCGCTTCACCGAAGATAGCCTCCGATACAGTGACGGTTTTGAGCCGAAGCCGTCAAAGCCCTTGGGCCTTCGCACCACCACCTCCGGAGTGGACCACCATGGCTTCGCAGCTACTCCCAGCTCAAACTCCGTCAGTCCGTGTACCGAAGCCATGCATGGCCGAAGCACCGCAAGTCAACCTCGCTCTGGAGCTAGCCTCGCTCCGAAGCCTTCCTCACTTAGAAGCCCCACCTTCGGAGTACCACCCTTCGAAGTCCCTCCTTCGTGCAAGGCCTCCGCACGAAGCATTCCATGAGCACTTCGTCGCAGTTTCTCTCCCCGAGCACACTCCTCGACGGGCCTCACCCGGACCATGCCTTCGATGCACCTCGACTTCTGAGACCTTCGTCGAGTACCTTCGAATGTCTCCCTCCATAGCACACTTCGAACGCCTTGCCTCCGCAGATGACTTGATCCACCATACTCCGAAGTCACTCCATCCGGAGTACCTTCAAAGTGCCTCACCTCCGAGGACTTTGTCTCGGAGTACCTTCACCCGGAGCCACGCTCCGCACGTACTGCCTTCTCCTGATGCACCTCGACCCGAGGATCGACCCAGACCCCTTCGCAGCCACCGTGACGGAGCTCCCTGCTCCCCTAGCATCAAGCCTCCCGCTTGACCCAAGTTCACCTGCTACGAACCGTCTGTTGCCTCCGAAGTCCCCTGCGCACCACAGATAAACAGACAAGTGTATCCAGTACTCCGGAGACCTCTCCGGGTTAGCAACCTTCGGTACACACTCCGGTGTACTGCCCAAAGTACCGAGAACTTCGATACACCCCAGTCATCATGTACTGTCAGACCCCTCTGATAGGCACACTCCGCTGCAATAGCTGCAGCAACCAAACCACCGAACCCTTCGGTGACAACAACCTCCGAACACCTTCGGAGATCCAACCTCCGAACCCCCTTCGGAGGTACCCCTTCGAATCAATGAAACTAGACAAGTAAAAGCAAAGACTCTGAAAAGCTAGTCAATTTCTACTCTAGATATACAAGTCCAGTTCAAATGGAGCTATGAAAGCAAACTTGATGATCAATGAATTTTGGTGTTCTTTTTATAATGCCAAGGGTTATTTGTTTGTCCAACTTATACTTTCCAATCAGGCCAAGGCTAGGCATGAAAGCCATCAGAAGCTTAAGGCAATGATTTTGGCAGACACTACACTATTCCAGTTCAGACCGATGTGCAATGGTAAGCAGTCTAGAATAGGGAAGTGCGACAAACAAACCCACCTGGATCTTTTACTTTGAAGCATGCAAATCATGGATTTTGGATTTTGGGATTCAGTAAGCAAATTGTTTGTCTTTTTGATGAATATCCATGAAAATATAGAACAAGTTTTTTCAAGTTGCAATTTTTAGCATCCAAAGAAATGTGTCTTGCTATCAAGCAGTTAAAAGATAGCTAAAACAGTCCTACCTATACATGCTAGATTCAAGAGTGAGCGGTGAGCATGATTTGAGTTTGGAAAGAAAACATCATGCACATTAATGTTTCAGATAAATTAAAAAGAGCTGAGCTATCATGATTTCATGAATTAAAATGAGGCATATAAGTGCAACAGATGTAAATGCAATTTCAACACACAATTAGCAAATGCACACCAATCTAAATCTGCTCCCGAAATCCCGCAAAGTGGAAGCCATCCACAAAATCTGAGAGCAACAGCTAGCTGCAGCAACATATTCGGCCTCAGCCGTCGATTGTGCAACACTAGACTGTTTGTGGGAAGACCAGCAAACCAGTGATGTACCCAGAAAATGACAAGTACCAGAGGTACTCTTCCTATCAATCATACACCCAGCAAAGTCCGCATCGGAATAACCTCGAAGACATAAAGATGAAGACGCTGAATACCATATGCCAAATTCAAGGGTATGTTTGAGATACCTGAGAATGCGTTTTACCGCTTGGCGGTGCGAAGCTCGTGGTGAAGCTTGAAAACGAGCGCACAGACACACTGCGAAGTGTATGTCCGGCCTCGTAGCAGTCAAGTAGATGAGGGAGCCGATCATGCTTCGGAACTCCTTCTGATCTACGGCTTCTCCATCTTCGTCAGGATCCAATGCTACAGATGTAGCCATTGGAGTGGCGAGGGGCTTCGCATCTGCCATGTCAAATTTCTTGAGCAGGTCCTTGGTGTACTTTGTCTAGTGGACGAAAGTACCTTGTTTGCTTTGCTTGATTTGCAAACCAAGGAAAAAGGTGAGTTCACCCATCATGGACATTTCAAATTCCCTGCTCATGGTATCTGCAAACTCGGCAACCAAAACATGAGAAGAGCCACCAAATATGATATCATCCACATAAATCTGAACAGGAGGAAATCTTTTCCATGCTTGAGAGTAAACAGGGTTTTATCAACAGAGCCCATCAAATACCCTCGCTCAAGCAGAAAAGACTTAAGTCTATCATACCATGCCCGAGGGGCCTGCTTGAGTCCATAAAGAGCCTTATGAAGTTTAAGGACATTATGTGGGTACTTGGGGTTTTCAAAACCAGGGGGTTGTTTTACATAAACATCTTCACCTATGAAGCCATTAAGAAAAGCACTTTTGACATCCATTTGATAGAGTTTGAATCCCCGGGATGTCGCAAAGGCAAGCAAAATCCTAATGGCCTCAAGGCGAGCAACAGGTGCAAAAGTTTCAGTAAAATCAATCCCTTCTAGTTGAGAATAACCCTGAGCTACAAGTCTAGCCTTGTTTCTAACTATAGTCCCATCCTCCCCTTGTTTATTTTTGAAAATCCATTTTGTTCCAATGAAATGAACATTTGGTGGAGGATCAACTAATGACCAGACTTGGTTTCTCTCAAAATTTTCAAGTTCCTCATGCACGACATTGATCCAACTAGAATCAGAAAGTGCATGACTAACATCTAAGGGCTCGAAAGAAGCAACAAAAGCGGAATCAATGAAATGAGCATGAGAACGTGTTACCCTTTGATCAAGCTCACCAATGATCTGCTCGGGAGGGTGCATCCTTTGAACATGATGTGGAGCCTCGCGGCGGGATGCAGTCTCCCCCTCAACTTGTGCGTTGGAGTGGTTCAAGATGACCGATGTCGAGGTAGTTGCTTCGGGACCTCGTGCCGAAGTAGTTGAAGCGGGGTCAGCTTCGGGGGTTGATGTCGAGGGTAGTAGGGGTTCATCCTTGAAATCTACAGGATCTTCTTCTTCAAAGATGGTCTGTTCCATGTCGTGTTCATTTGCCTGTTCAAGAGCAGAACTAACAGAGGGGGTTTATTCATCAAAAGTCACATCACATGACTCGATGACAGTGTTAGTTTCCAAGTTATAAACACGATAAGAGTGACCATGTGTAGTGTAACCCAAAAAGATCCCGTCAGAAGAACGCGACTCAAATTTGTCCAAGTTACCACGTTTTAGGATAAAGCAACGACAGCCAAAAACTCAAAGATGAGTAACCTTGGGCTATCTCCCAAAACGTAGCTCATAAGATGTCAAATTCAAAATTGAGCGCAAGAAGATTCGGTTTGAGATGTAACAAGCAGTGTTCATGGCCTCAGCCCAGAATTTTCTAGGAGTCCTGTGCTCATCGAGCATCGTCCTAGCCATCTCAACCAAAGTGCGGTTCTTCCTCTCAACAACACCGTTCTGTTGAGGAACCCGCGGAGCAGAGAATTGATGTTCTATGCCATGCTCCATGTAAAAGTCAACAAAGAGACTGTTTTTGAACACGGTGCCATTATCACTTCGAATGAATTTCAATGCACCAGGGAGTTCAGTGAAAAGTCTCAAAGCCAAGCTCCAGAAGTGTGAGAACACTTCATCCTTGCTGGCAAGAAAGAAGACCTAAGAGTAGCGAGAGAAATCGTCGACAATGACTAAAACATACCACTTGCCGCCTAAAGAACTAACCCGAGAAGGACCTATAGTGTCCATATGGAGAAGTTCTCCGGGTTGTTCAGTCATCACTGTGGTGACTGGCGAATGCGAAGCGGCAATCATCTTTCCATATCGACAAGGAGCGCAAACTAAATTCTTCTCAAACTTGAGCTTGGGCAATCCTCGAATCAGACTTAGGGCACTCAGACGAGCGAGCAACTCAAAGCTCATATGCCCTAGTCTCCTATGCCACTTCCAGAGCTCAGAAGTCGAATGTGCAACAAGACAATGAGAAGAACCAGATGACTCTAAAAAATCAGCTCCAAAAACTCTCCCAACTCTAAAGATCTTACACACCACAACGCCATCAGAATTGAGCACTTGCGAAGTATCGCGATGGAATCGCACTTCGAAGCCCTCATCAAGTAACTGAGATACAGACAGCAAATTGTATCCCAGGTTTTCAACCAAAGCAACATCTTTGAGAGTGAAATTCGAGTTAATTCTTACCACACCTTTACCTTTCACTCTACTCCTTCGATTGTTTCCGAAGGTGATATGTTCCCTTTGCTTGGTTGTGGTGAGGCTGGAGAACCATGCTGCATCTCCGGTCATGTGGCGCGAACAACCGGAGTCCATGATCCACATGCCCTCCAAGCCTCGATCTGTCACCTACACATGATAAGAATATCTCGATCGCTCAGTGCTGGGGTGAGTGAAAAAATGACGAGGCATCCAGCACTGAGTGACACGAGTAGTAGGCGCAGTAAAAGTAGACGGTCTACGCACATGATAATCAGAATGAAGCAAAGTGCGAGGTCTACCTACATGCTGTGATCAAACAACATGTCGAGGTCTCCTACTCTGACGAGGTACAAAGCTACTCGCCCGGGGTCTACCACCATATGGAACATGGTGAACACCTCGAGGAGCAAAACCTCTCCGAGAAGCACGCGGAGCCTCAAAAGCAGGACGATAGTAAAACTCAGACTCATGCATACCAAAAGATGGGTAATGCATGTCCTGGTAACTCATCGCCTGAGAGCGTCGCTCATCCTTGATGCGACGATAACAGAACCCAACCAAATGACCCGCCCGCTAACAGTAGGAACAATGAAAAATTCTCCTAGGGGCACTCTCATGGGTCACAGGAGCAACTCTCACAGGCTCCTTGGGCTTCTGTTGAGTGGTTTTCTTGGGAGGATTTTTCTTGGCAGGAGGAGTGGTTTTCTTATGAGCTCGGGTAGGTTTCTTGGCCGGTGGAGTGTCTAACAGAGCTCTCTCTTTCTCTAAGGTAGTGGGTGAGGTGAAAACAGTTTTGTTCTTACTGTATGAAGAAATCCTCTCAAAACCCAAACCTAGAGCTACCCCTGCTCTGTCAGCACACATCTTGGTCTTGGCCAAGAGCAAATCCATCCTACCCTTTCCCTCAGTGCATTTGTTAACCACAGAAAGAAGGTATTCATTTTCAGACATGAGGTTCTCAGCCCGCTCTCTAATAGTGCCTAGTTGGTCCTTAAGGGTAATGCACGTGTCACAAACAGGCTGCACATCCTTAGAACTACCGGCCCTCTCCAGTCTAGCCTCTAAATCATGAACATGTTTATCACGTAAATTAATGCTCTCGTGCAATAAAGAACAGTTCATGCATTCAATATTATCATGAGGTCTAGAATCCACCACCAAAAGCTGCTTCTGTGCAGTCTCAAGCTCAAAAAGAGTTTGAGCATGTACAGAACGCAACTGAGCAAGCTCACCTATGACTACAGTACAAGATTCACATTCAGCATCATTTACTTTAGACTTAAGCATGGCATATTCAGTAGAAACAGATTCTAGCCTAAGTCTAAGGTCTTTTCTTTCTCTAGCGGCTTGCACAAGTAATCTATTCTGACCGAGAACTACTTCATTCAGCTCATCTAATTTAATTAATAGCTGGTCAGATGATAGAGGCACCTCAGATGAGTCAAGCTCATCGCCGCTGTGATCGCTGTCGGCCATGAAGCAAAGGCCGGTGAAGTCTCGTCCCTTTTCGTCCTTCTTGTCCTCCTTCCTTGGGGACTCCTCCTCCTCAGAGCTCGACTCCTCAGTTGAGGAAGTGTCGATGTCGCTGAGAGCAGCAACAAATGCTCTGGAAGCGGCTTTGGCTACTCTCTTAGCCACCTTGCCGCGCTTGCCCTTCACAAAGGGTTTCCTCTCCTTCTTGTGGTATTTGGGGCGCTCACTCTCATCTCTCTTCTTGAGTTTTGGGCAATTGGCCTTGATGTGAGAAGTGTCACCGCATTCAAAACAACCACTAAAACCACTTCTCCTCTGATCCCATCTCTCATGATGAAAATGGGTGAACCTTCTGGCAATGAGAGCAAGCTCATCATCATCCAGAGTGTCCACCTGCTCCTTTGTGATGGAGACCAGGGAGGACAAAGCAAAACCATCTGCAAGAACACAATTACCAGATGTGCTTGGTTCTGCAGTGGTGCCACGACTAGTGCTAGAAACCAATGCCAATGGATGTGGCAAAGAGCTTCTGTGCACGGCAAGAGATGCCTTGGCAATCTCTGTGGACTTCAGCTTGCTAAAAAGCTCATCACAGGTCAATGTATCATAACCTGTGGACTCCTCAATGCTAGATATCTTTACTTCCCATATGCTACGGTCAAGAGCATAGATAAGCTTGATAGCCCTGTCATGATCATTGTAAGCAAGCGTCCCGTTGGACCGCAAGTTACTCACTATAGCATCAAAGCGCGAAAACATGGCATCTATAGATTCACCAGGTGCCTACACAAACAGCTGATACTATTGATTGTATGTGCTTTGGCGCCTGGCCTTGATCTGAGTAGAGCCCTCATGAAAAATAGTGAGAGTGGTCCAAATTTCCCTAGCAGTCCTAAGGTGCTGCACCCTATCAAACTCACTCCGGCTCAAACCAATGAACAATATATTCCTAGCCTTGGAGTTGGCATTATACTGATCTTTCTCTGTTTGAGAGGTGCGAGTCTCAGGGATGGAGTATTGTGAGTCCACAATCTCCCAAATTGCATTTCCTTGGCTTAGCAAGTAAGCCTCCATGCGCACCTTCCAGTATGCAAAGTCAGTCCCATCGAACAAAGGAATTTTACTAGCTCTGTCCATGTCACCAACAGATAAAAAAACCAGTTAAGGTCAACTGGTGATCTTAACCTGCTCTGATACCAATTGTTGGACCGGAAACGACGACCAGAGGGGGGGTGAATGGGAGCTTTTAAAAACTTGGGCTAAAAACAACCTTCGGTTTAACACTGTCTACTACGGAACAAGCTTCGAACACCAACCTTCGAAGGTTTGGTTCGGAGGTACTTGACAGCTCTGAACACAGGCTTCGGAAGGAGGAAAAGTTCGAAGCCAAGTCGACTTCACTCCACCCACAACCCCGAAAACAACTCTGCCAAGTCAGTGCAGGCTCCGCACACAGGGTGCTTCGAGCAGGCTTCGCACTTCACCCTTCACAAGAGTGAACTACCCTCCGAGGACTTCGACCTAAAACTTAGCGACAGCAACTGGTGCTGGGCTTCGTTCTGCGAAGGTCTAAACGCATACTATAGGGACACCGCTAAGGGCTTCAAAGCGAGAGGCTAAACGGGCTTCAATCAGGGCTTCGCTAGTAAGCAGCGAGGTCTAGCCTCTTGTTACACAGAGCGAACGCACACTGAAAAGCACACTTCGCACACAACACACTTCGCCAAAACAGGCTTCGATGCACTGCCACAAGTCACTCAAGGTGACACACAAATGGACGAGGTATGCAGCGAAGTATGTAAAACAAGCTCAAGCAAAAAGCACACAGAAGCAGGGCTTCGCCGCTTGAACAAGGAACACAGTAAAAACTCACTGGATGTATTCAAAGTGTGAGAGGCTAGTACAGGAGCTCAACAGTAAATGCTCAAAGTGTTAAATGTTACCTACCCAACCCCCCATATTTATAGCCCACAGTTCACCCAAGTGAATTGACTACTTTACCCCTAGGGTTTACACCAGTTTTGTTTCTACAGAATAGAGGGGTACAAAAGGTAGTCAACTTTATTCTGGAGGCTTCTCTGTCAGCTTTGCAGAGGGGACAGCGTCAGCTTTTTGCAGAGCAGACAGTGTCAGCCTTTGCAGTCTTTGACCTTCCTGAAGCCCCCTTCGCACGCGAGGGGTGTGGTAGCTTCGGCGAGAAGCCTTGAGCCTGATGGCCTTCGCTTCACCGAAGATAGCCTCCGATACAGTGACGGTTTTGAGCCGAAGCCGTCAAAGCCCTTGGGCCTTCGCACCACCACCTCCGGAGTGGACCACCACGGCTTCGCAGCTACTCCCAGCTCGAACTCCGTCAGTCCGTGTACCGAAGCCATGCATGGCCGAAGCTCCGCAAGTCAACCTCGCTCCTGAGCTAGCCTCGCTCCGAAGCCTTCCTCACTCCGAAGCCCCACCTTCAGAGTACCACCCTTCGAAGTCCCTCCTTCGTCCAAGGCCTCCGCACGAAGCATTCCATGAGCACTTCGTCGTAGTGTCTCTCCCCGAGCACACTCCTCGATGGGCCTCACCCGGACCATGCCTTTGATGCACCTCGACTTCTGAGACCTTCGTCGGGTACCTTCGAATGTCTCCCTCCGGAGCACACTTCGAACGCCTTGCCTCCGCAGAGGACTTGATCCACCATACTCCGAAGTCACTCCATCCGGAGTACCTTCGAAGTGCCTCACCTCCGAGGACTTTGTCTCGAAGTACCTTCACCCGGAGCCATGCTCCGCACTTACTGCCTTCTCCTGATGCACCTCGACCCGAGGACCGACCCAGACCCCTTCGCAGCCACCGTGACGGAGCTCCCTGCTCCCCTAGCATCAAGCCTCCCGCTTGACCCAGGTTCACCTGCTACGAACCGTATGTTGCCTCCGAAGTCCCCTACGCACCACAGATAAACAGACAAGTGTATCCAGTACTCAGGAGACCTCTCCGGGTTAGCAACCTTCGGTACACACTCCGGTGTACCGCCCAAAGTACCGAGAACTTCGGTACACCCTAGTCATCGTGTACTGTCGGACCCCTCCGACAGGCACACTCCGCTGCAACAGCTGCAGCAACCAAACCACCGAACCCTTCGGTGACAACAACCTCCGAACACCTTCGGAGATCCAACCTCCGAACCCCCTTTGGAGGTACCCCTTCGAATCAGAGGTTAAAAGCCTGTCAATCACTCATCACAAACACCGAAACCAACCCTTGGTTTCTCAGATTCTGTTCTTCTTTCACTGCTTGAACTTGTATTCTGTGTTCTCTGCATGCTTTGATTCCTCTGTGCACCATTTCCTTCTGGTTGAGTTTGTGCATTGGTTCTCTTATGAAGAAGAGTGTGAGAGGTCTGTGCGTGTGAAGTGTGTGTTTTATAGTGTGTTCGCTCGGTGTAAACTGAGGAAACCCCTCACCATGTAGGAGCGAAGCACTGAGTGGTCCGTAGTCGAAGCCTGTTTTCTTCCCTTGTTGAAGTCCTCAATGCAGTGTGTTCTGTGTGAGTATAGATCTTCGGAATAAAAAGCCTAGTACCAGTAACAAGTGCAGAGTATCTAATCGAAGTCCTTAGAGGAAAGTCATCTTTTGCGAAGGGTGAAGTGTGAAGTCTTCTCGAAGGCACCCAGTATGTGAAGCCTGCACTGACTTAGCAGAGTTGAGTTTTTGGTGTTGTGGGTGGAGCGAAGTCTTCTTGACTTCGAACTTTTTTTCCTTGCGAAGCTTGGTTTTGGAGCTGTGACATACCTCCGAACTAGAACTTCGGAGGGTGTGTTCGAAGCCTGTTCCGCAGGAGACTAAGTTAAATCAGTAGGCTATTTTTAGCCTGAGATTTTAAAAGCTCCCATTCACCCCCCCCCCCTCTGGTCACCATTTCCGGTCCAACACATTCACAAATGCTAAAGATATTGCTTCCTGAACTCATGTAGATGTTCAAGAGAGCTGCCAAAAGTGTATAAATGACTCCTTTGAGATAAGCACTACGACGAAAAGGCGTCAAGAAACTGCAAATGAAGGTAATTACATTGTTTGTATTGTCTTTACTATCTTGCATGATGTTTATAATTCTTCTCTAAATTTACTATCTTGCATATTTGGCTGCATATGAATTAAATTATATGAGAAACTGATATAAACATTTGTGCACTATTGGAACTATAAAAGATGAAATGATACATGCCTAACATATTCATCTATTGGACTAATAGAAAATTGCCAGAAATGGAAGACAACTTTGGTGTGACCATATGAAAATATAGCATTGACCAGAGCTAAAATATATAAACCATTTGTAATCCACTGCCCTGCCAACCAAAGATAGTAGTAAATGGAATGCAGCACTATCATCTAAATTGCAATATTAATGAAACAAAATTTGTAAGAAATTGTGTTCTTTCAGTATTTTTGAAATTTTTATGATGATGCCGTAGGCTTTCTTTAAGACAATAAAACACCTTTAGATGAATAATTTATGCAATCAGATAACATCATGTCTTAATTGTTAAAGTCTAGAGCTATGTTATGCATGGGCATATTATGCATATTATGTCACTTTTGGTTGCAGAATGGGCATATTGTGCATATTATGTCACCTCTAGTTGCAGAATGGGCATATTATACATGGACTACATCCTGGGCATATTATGCATGCATAGGGTACATTTTGGGCATATGTACTGCACAAACCAGTTCAATGTTTTTTAGATTCACCTATATGAAAATATGAAAAAATTGTTTCTTTTGATTGCTTCTGTTTTACTTTTGGTGGCATAGAAAAATGTTTGAGTTAACATAATATGTTTCTTTTATAGGAGCTATGATGAAATGATAAAATTGAATGGAGCAGGAAAGGTGTTATAGATGTTTTGTCTATATATAGATGCTCTTTTGGACATATTCCAGCGTAGGAGACAAATGTTAAAGTAATGTCGGGCTTAGCTTTTGGACAACTCTAATGAACTTTTGTACAACTCTAATGTTATGTAATATATGACTATTTTTTTGATAACTTTAATGATGAATTGAAATAGATGTTGTATTGTAGTATTTTGTGTATTGTGATGTTAATGATGAACTTGACATGTGATTTGCATGAATATATTGTGTTTATAGAATGTATGTCTTGAATAGAGTATTTGATTTGATGGAGTTCAGATTTGATGTTGAATTTATTGTTTCATGAAATATATAAATATATATGATTTTAAATATGTTATTACCAGGTCATCAAACGGTCTATCGTTATATGTTATTTTTGTAAACAACAAATTGACTATCGGTAAATATTATCTGTCGTTAAAAGTTAATGAATTACAAGCAGGTTATCTATTAGCAAAGGTGTAGTCTATCGGTATAAGTCTTTAACCACAGGCTTTCTCCCCACACACATTTTCTGTGGCTAAAACCCTTTGCCGATATTTTTTTAGACATTAAAGGGTGCTTTCACCAACAGATTGTAATCAGAAAATCATTGGCATAGTGTAGTGTGCCCTGATTTTCATCACGCGTTAAACATAAAATAAAGAAAATAATAAATGAATTTCAATAAAAAGAATCAATGTAAAGCGATAAATAAGAAAACGAAAATATGGGCTTAAAAAATTCGGTTAAAAATAAATCGTAGCTGGATTATTTTTCCCAAAATTCTCCTTGCTCCAAATTGCGTCCCAAGAATTTTCTAGAATTCTTAGCATAGAGGAATTAATTAATATATATTCAATATTATTTAATCGCAAAACTCTAACGCTAATTAATAAAATATGTTCAACAAGAATGTTATGCGAATAAAATATATGCTAAATCGTTTCAATTAAAAATAAAGTAAACCAAGTCAAATTCGGCTAGAGGAATTTCTAGTAAATTTCTCCCGCCTCAAATCAATTTAGGTTTATAATTATGGATTTTGCAACTAGAATAGTAATCCATAATATTTCAATAAATAATTTTAATTGAAAGAAATTAAATTCCCATTTAATTCCGGTCGAGTTTGAAATCTCCATCCTCGACCATCTCTCTCTTTTCCAGTCGTAAAACTGGAGGAGGAATCAATATTCTATTTTTGTTCACGAAGTTAAAATCCCAATTTTTTAAATGCATGGTTTGAATTCCATGAAAAATACCTTTTGAAATTTTTTATATTTTGAATTCCCGAAAATAAATTCAAAACCTTTGTTTTGTGTTCATGTTCGGAATTTCTAATTTGGCGCGAATACAAATTTATTGATTTTCAAAATAGTCGTTTATTCAATAAAATATTCGTGCGTTATTTCTTCAAAATCCAAAATTTCTAAATTTGTTTTAAATTCCAAACTTTCCAAAAACTTTTCACTTTCTAGAAAATCCAAATTTGATTTTTCAAGAAATCATTTTTCCATTTTTTCCAATCTTTTCTTTTCTATTCTATTCTTTTTCTCTTTTCTCTTTCTTCCTTTTCTTTTCCCTTTCTCTCTCATTCTTTTTCCTTCCTAGCTATGCACCCACCTCCCCATGCGCATAGGCTTCTTCTTCCTCCTCCCTTCCTCTTCCTCCTCCTCCTCTTTCTTAGCGCCCTGCTCCTCTTCTCTCCCTAGCGCTGCCCTTCCCGTCCTCTTGGCCAGCCCGCTCCTCCTCGACTTCGCCCTAGCCCGGCTTGTGCCCGGCCTAGCGCCGCTTCACCGGCCCGCACCTGCGCCATGCGCGCTGCCCACCGAGCACCTCCAACCCGCCCCTCCGAGATATTTGGCCATCCCCAACCTTCCGACGCCCTTATCTCCTCCTCCCCTCTATAAAAGCCAGCCCCGCCTTCTCCTTTTCCCAAGCGGTCAGTCGCTGCCGCCGCTGCTCCACCGCACAGCCCCTTGCCATTGCCCAAGCTATGCACTGCCGCCGCGCCCTACTAGCCGGCCGCCTCCCCTCCCTACCGGCGTCGACCAGCTCCTCCGGCCAGGCCATAGCCCTTCTTGCTCCCCTCTAGTGCACAACCCCTCCTCCTATCTCCGAGCAGCACTGCCGCCTTGCTACTGCCATGCGCCGCGCCTAGTCTAGCCACCCCTTTCCCCCTACTGCCACCTCTCCTCTCCATCAAGATGTTGTTGACCATCGGTGAGAACTCGATTCTTTCCTGTTTATTTCAACCCACGAAATATATGTTGTAGATTAATTGGTTCATCATTTGAATCTAATCTATTATCGCAGCGATACTCTTTCATCTAGATTAGATCAATTGCCATCGATTGAATTAATCTCGATTTTTCAATGTCAAAATCTGGCGATCCCGCTTCGATCTATTAATTTGGTGGTTCCGTTTTGATATATTAATCTGGCGATCTCGTTTCGATCTACTAATTTGATGTTTCCATTCCGATCTAATCTATATTATCGTTATTCATGACCGAATTCATGCTGAGTTATCCTCATTATTTATCATCTATTGATTCCGATCTATTAACCCCGCGTCATCCCTGTTGATCCGGTGTTCCACTTCAGTCCGTTGTGTTCCATCCCAGAGGTCATATTTGTCATGAGGCGTTCTTCATCGTCATTACGTTTCTTACACTAGTGTTAATGTCCATCGTCATTCATCATGGATGAATGTCGTCTTGCACTCCTTTATTTGATCTAATCTATCGATTATGATTTGATTGATATTCGATAGTCCGACTTGTGATGTTTATTGATGGTCATCAATGATCATCGATTATTTGTAGTCGTTCATTACCATGCATCATCGAATCTCGTCGATTTAATCTAAACCCTTCAACATGGTTGCTATGGCTTGATCGGTTAAGCTTTTACGTGTACCTTTAGTTGATTGTCTCTTTTATCCTTAGTCGGATGGACTAGATTGTTCAATGGTCACAACCTATTCTGGTCGTTCGAATAATTTGTTTCATACTCATTTGTTTTGATCCATTCATTGTATTCAACTCAACTCATCCTTTGTTTTCAATCGAATCATAATCCATCGATCTACCATTGTCTCAACTCAAGTTCAATCATTCTATTTCATTCTATCTAATGAGTGTGTTAATTTTGTATAGACTGTCTCATTTAATCCGAAGGAATAATCTCACAATTATTTCTTTTCTTTTTAGAGTTCTATCATTTCATGTGAGTGAATCGCAACTTCTAAAATTCATATCTTTTCTGTTTTACCTCCAAATTGATCCATTCAACTTCCTAAATTCATATAAAATCATGCTCTCTTGAATGTGTACTTGGTCCATGTCGCTTGTACACCATTTGAGGAATTTCACAAGAAGTGTCTCATCATTTCATGTGATCTTCTAAACTAAATATCTCTCGCATCCTACCTACGGTCCACTCCATTCAGGTTTCATAATTCTACTTAATCCACATTTTCACGAATAATAATATTTCATTGTCTTGTTTATATGCTTTTCTTAGTTATTTTGTCTTGTTTTGCCTGCCATGTACTTCCTCGTGTTCCTGAAGATCTGAAGCCCTCACATAAGTCCCAGAAGTCTTCGTTCAAGAGTTAAAGGGTTCCAATCGCAAGAGGCAAGTCACACCCGCTACCTTGAACATATTGAACCCATGTTTTCAAACTAGTTATTGATATAACACATAGGAATTAATTGCATTAGTCCAATTAAAACCTACAATTATATTTATTTAGATCCCTTGACCTTATTGTGCAAACCCAAGCAATGAGTTTGATTCATTTTCCCTTGTCGTCTGAATACTACAATATTAGTTAGTGTCCAAGTATTGGCACACTTGCTTAGTATTAGTACAAATGAGTCGTAGACTAGATTGGCTACTTTATTCTTCTATATGTCACCAGATATGTCTCTTCTCATGGTTCTAAAAGATGGAAGAAATGTTCAGAAAATGTTTAAGCTAATGGTAAAGGTGGGTTTCCCAGTGCAAGCGAGTGTACTGGTTGGTAGCACCTAGGGCACTATAAGGACCGGTCTGCGGGATCTATTGCAAAGCATTTCTGTACAAGCCATAAGTATAGTGGGTAAGGCCTAACCTTGCGTATAGGTTCCTTCAGTAGGATGCACCGAGTGGCGGGTCAGGAGAGTCAAGAAGAAAGAACACTTTTTTTCCTTTTTATTGACTAGACACAAAGGCACAAAAGGGGTCTACGTAATCCAAGTGTTGGAGTGTCAGCGAAACCTAGTGTGGTTGTCCTTCTGCTGAGAAGATCTATATCAAAGGGTTTTTACGGGAACATGGTAAATTCATGCTATGTTCTTGCATTGTGGGTAAATTTGTACACCTCTGAATAGGGTACAATCTTTTCGAAAAGTCGTGCCTCCGGTTATGGGCAAGCCAAGTGATGTTCTCTGCAGTTAACCAAATTAACTTGAATGTGAATGATGATTAGTTTTCTAAGGATCGTTGTGCGAGTGAGTACAGTTGTACAACTCGAGGTAGAGGATGTTTTTGATATAATTTACTTTATGATCATTAAACCTGTTCACTATAATTGCTTAACTACTAAAAATGTACTTTTATGCAAAATAGCCATATGCATATCCTTGATATTATCCTTGTATTATGTGCATTTCTGTGGCTTGTTGAGTATGTTTTGTACTCACCCTTGTTGATTAAACTTTTTATAATCTGATTTCATTGAACATGAAGGCCTAGAGTAGTTGTCTTAGTTAAGTAGTGATTCTTAGAGCAAGATGTCCGTTAGTGTTTTTATTATTTTATCTTGTGTGTAATAATGTAGCCTCTGAGCTATATTTTGTTTTGTCGTAAGACGTTGTCACTTGATGAATATTTTGTAAGTTGATTTTCTTAAGGAAATTCAATGAACTTGAAATCGTGAGATTTTGGGGTGTTATAGAGGGGGAACTGCATTTCAAGGGTAGTAGAGGTGTCTCTTTTAGTGCTTTTAGTATCACTTGATGAGTCCAATTGTCAACAAGGGGGAGATATTTGAGGATTTAGTGGGAGAGATTTGAGATTTTTTAGGAGAGTTTAAAGGGGAGATTTTGGATTTCTATGTGATTGTTTTCACGGGAAGCTTATCTTCGCTCTTTTGCTCACGGGAGCTTGTCTTTTCTCTTTTGCTCTTTCGAAATCGTTGTTGACAATTCATAGAGTGCACTCATATGAGCTTTTGTTTGAAATCTTTGTTGATTTCTTTTCTGTTTGGCCTAATGACCGTTTTAGGCTTTTTGTTTGGCTTTTGGTCATTAAGCCGAATTTTTCATTTCTTTTATGTATTCTCTTGTGTTTTATTTTTGTGTTTCCACATGTTGTTTGTAGGTGAAGGGATGCAAATAGGTGACTTAACAATGCACTCATCAAGGAGATATTGAGGAGCCATGGTGAAGACCGTGGGCCTCATGGATCAAGATGATGAGTGATTGTCAACGAAGAAAAGAAGATGAGAAAGCCCTCCAAGGGGAGGCACTTCGAAGGGGCACTCCGAAGGAAGGCATTTCAGAGGACGAGTACTAGTTGTGGCTTGGTCATGTGACAGGTAAACGGATGGTTGATCGTCGGGCAGAGGTAGCCACGAGGTCGTGCCGGTCCAATCTAGATAGATGGCGCAAGGGCGACAAGAGACTTGTTGTGGCGCTTGCCGGTGTGACTCAGGTAGATGGACACGCGATTACTGGGCTAAAGGAGCTATGGGATGGTGGTGGCCCAATATGGGTACCAGGTGCAAGGGCGGCAAGCGCCTTGGTGGTTTTGCCACAAAACCGTCGACTACATCAACCATACAATTGAAGATCAACATATCTGATGTGAATCCGTGGAAGTCACGAAAGAGGATCATCAAATAAAATATCTAGATTAGGTGTTTTTACCATTTTACCCTTTAGTCATTGTGTCTCTGTAAAAATACACTAGGATAAGTTTGATATTTTCCTATTTCTATGTATGCTATGAAAGACCTTCTATAACACCCCTAATTTCCAAAAGGTAAAAATAAATCCTGAAATAAAGAAATTTCAGAAAAAGGATTATTTTGATTTTCCATAAAGCTGAAAATACCCAAATAAATAAAATCTAGAGAAATAACTCTAGTCATGGTCTGAGAAAATTATATTATGTTCCTAAGACCAATATATATTATCAAGAATTTTTATATATTTTTAGAACCCTTGCAAATAGCTCATAATTTTAAACTATTTTTAGCAATTGTTTTTATTCAGAAATGAATTTAAACAGTATTTGGCTGCCCCCTTCCTTTCTCTCTCTCTGGCCGGCCCAACCCGTTTCCCTCGCAGCCCCTCACAGACAGATGTGAGGAGCCATGCTGAATAGCGTGGGCCTCATGGCTCCAGATATGATGAGTCATTGTCAACGATAGTCAAAGAGGACAGAAGAAGAGAGGAGATCTGCTGTTTCATGGGCCGCGTGTGACTCAGGTACACGGGCAGCAAGCGACTGTCGTGCAGAGGAGGCTGCGAAGTCGGGCTGGCCCAATCCGGGTACATGGGCCAGGAGCAGCAGAAGACCCACTGGGTTGTTGACCAGGATTGACTCAGGTACACGGGCGGCGAGTGATTGCCGGGCTGAGTGAGCTGCGGAATCGGGCAGGCCCAATCCGGGTACCTGTTGCAAAGTCGGTGGAGGCTTTGTCAGTTTCGGCACAAAACTAACAACCTTTGATTCTGTATCGGACTGTCTAGAAGAGAAACCGTAGTCGCTACGAAAGCTTAGCTTCCGGATAAGTCATCTGTATCTCTAGGCCCACAGTCAGTAGTCATGTCTGTAAAAATTCCTAAGGGCAATTGAGTCTTTTCCTTTATTTTAGCGTCTGTAAAAACCCTAAGGGGCTGTTGGAATATTCTAGGCCATTGGGCAGCCTATAAAAAGGGCCCTAATCCCTAGGGTTGGACTACCCTTCCAGAAATCACTTTTCATTCATTCCCTGGGTCATTTTTGGTTCCTGTGTTTGTCTCTCTCCTGTTGTGCGCCGCCAGAATCCTGCTCTTGATATTTTGCCTTGCATTTATTCAGTTTTTCCTGATGCAGTGAAGCTTCTATTCTCTGATCATGCACATCATATCTGCAGCAGTTTTTATGACTTCGTTTCACGTGCATAGCTATTTTTCTTGAGTGTTTGTGCTTCTGTTGCTCCTGTTCTTCACGGAAGTAATACTAGTTCTTGCGTGCTGCAAGTAGTACCTACTCACTGTAGCAATAGTACACTAGTACTCTAGCTTGCTTTTCTGCGCAGCTTTTTGATCGAAGTGACAGGGCTAAAGTCCCTTTTATGGTTGTTTCTGGCGAAGCCCCTCTTCTCTGTTCGAAGTCCCTCAGCTCCGTGAGGCAGGCTTCGATCTGACATTTTCGAGGGCTTCGCTTGAACTTCGAAGTACGTTTTTGTGCTCTGTCAGCTTGACATACTTCAACCGTCTGTGCGAAGGTATACTCCGACAGGCTTCGAAGTTGACTTCGAAGCTAGTCTCTCTGATATACTTTGCTCGACGTGAAGTTTCTGAGATCTTTCTGCTGCTGTCATTTTCGAGGGTTGCAGCTTGTGAGTTCGAAGCTTATCGTTCGAAGTGTGTTTGTCACCTTCGATTTCTTGTGTGACAACTCTTACAAACTTCGTTTTGAAGTTGATCTGTTTGTGTCGAAGGTTATCCCTTCAGCGATCCTTCTTCTATCTTGCTAGCTCCGAAGGCAGAGTGTAG
This sequence comes from Zizania palustris, assembly GCA_019279435.1. Lineage (NCBI taxonomy): Eukaryota > Viridiplantae > Streptophyta > Magnoliopsida > Poales > Poaceae > Zizania > Zizania palustris. Next base: position 27,332,552 of record JAAALK010000079.1, read on the forward strand.
GCTTTGTTTTGGTTTCTCTGTCGTGTGTCGGGCTTCGCTACTCTTTCGAAGGTTGTTTTTTCTGTGAGCTTGTTCGAAGCTTTCCGTTCGAAGTCTAGCCTTCTAAGTACACTGTTCGAAGCAAGCTTCGACACTGACATACTTAGCTTCGAAGCATACTTCGCTCTCAATTGCACTCGAACGAGGATAGACAACAAACCTTCGGCACTTTCACAACAGCCTTCGGCATACTTCGACACTAACCAGCGAAGCAGGCTTCGACCAGCGAAGTAGGCTTCGACCAGGAGACAGATTTGAACAGTAACTTCTCATCTCACTTTATTTATACCTGGATCATTCATTGAGAAGTTTATCTTGCCATGTCTTGTGTTTACTGTTTATCTGTCTATTAGCACTGTATTGGTGTTTTTTCTGTTTTTTAACATCAGTTGCTCTTAGGCCAGATAACTTTAGACTTAGGCAATCTGTTCATACTTTGCTGCTTAGTCTTTTGAGGTGCGTTGGGTATTGGGAGCAGGCCATTGATTCGAAAAAATTTTTAGGCGCCCATTCACCCCCCCTCTGGTCGCTACTTTCGGTCCTACAAGTGGTATCAGAGCAAGGTTAGGGTTTTTTCCATACCTTAACTGGTTCTAAACCCCTGTAGTGATCATGACTTCTCCTAGCAAGGTCCCGTCCTTGGAAGCCTTTGGCTATAACTATTGGAAGACTCGCATGCGAGCCTATCTTATGAGCCAAGGCTCGGACATATGGGACATTTGCGTTCACGATACGTTTGTCATATTGCCAGTTGCTGAGCATGGTACTCCTGGTATCATTGCCCAGCATCTGAGCAATAGTAAAGCTGTGAACATTCTTTTTTCTGGTTTAGGTCCCACTGAGTTTGAGCGTGTGAGCCATCTCTCCATTGCGAGAGAGATCTGGGCTAACCTCAAGGCACACCATGAGGGAACAGCCCAGGTCAAGGCTTGGCTCTATCAGACCTACCGGCGTGAGTACGAGAACTTCACACAAAAGCCAGGTGAATCTGTTGAAGCTTTGTTTGGTCGTTTTCAATCGATCATAAACAAGCTTCGGGACAACAAGGCTGATGGTGCTCAGTTAGTCTCAGATCACGAGCAGGCGCTCAAGGTTCTCCATACCTTGGACCCAAAGATCTGGGATATCAAGGTATCCTCTATTGTTGAGAGCACTTATTATGATACCTTGATCATTTCTGAGTTGTTTAGCAAGCTGAAGGCCACTGAGGTTGATATCCAGCTGCGATCAAATCTCACTAGTTCTGGATCAAAATCCTTGGACTTTGCTACACCTTCTGTTGATCCCTCTACTATGAGTTGTGCTGGTTTCTCTTTGATGTCTATCACTGAGGATCAGCTTGAGTCTTTGGGAGATGATGACCTGTGTCTTTTTAACAACCGGGTGCGTCGTGTCTATGACAAGAGGATGTTCAAAAGACATGGCACGAAATCCGGGTGCTTTGAGTGTGGTGATTCAGGACATTTCATTGCCGACTGCCCCAAGCGCAATGGTCACAAGAAGGGCACCGGTGGTGGCTTCCACGACTCCAGCAAGCACGAGAGCTCTTCCTTCAACAAGGGCAAGCCGAAGACCAGATTCTTCAAGAAGGCCCTGAAGGACTATCGGCGAGAGAACAAGAAGCGCGACAAGGCCTTCTTCGCCGAGATGGAGAAGAGCTATTCCAAGCAGTCCACGTCTTCTTCCTCTTCATCGAGCTCAAGCGATGAAGAGATCGTCATCAGGAAGGGGAAGGACAAGGACGATCCAACGGGCCTTTGCTTCATGGCCTTCGGGGACAGACCGAAGAGCCGCTCACATCAGCGCCAAAGATCCCGCAAGAGCTTCTGCTCAATGGCTCTTGGGGATAAGGAAGAAAAGAGCTCCTTCGATGACTCCGATGACGACAACGAAAAGGTATCATCTTATGAGCGTGAAATTGTTGATTTACTTGAGAGCAATCGTCAGGAGTTAAAGTATCGGGAAAAACTGCTTAGGGGGGCCAAGAAGAGGATAGATGAGTTAGAAAGTGAGCTTGCCGTAGCCAACGGCAGAATTGAGAGTCTATCTTCTTCCCCTTGCTTGGGTGATAGCAGTGAGTGCCCGAAGTGTGAGGTGCTTCTGTGTGACCTGTCGACTCTGAAGTCCAGGTACACAGAAAGGGTTGATGAGAGGGACGCTTTGGCCACTGAGCTTGAAAGCGCTCAGCTGGAGCTGAAAGATGGTCAAGCCCCTGTCGTCGCACCCTGTGTTGATTGCCCATCTCATCTAGATGCCTTAGCTGAGCTGAAATCCAAGGGCGATGAGCATTTGGGTGATTTGGAGAGGTTGAGAGCTGAGCTTGTGCAGACTAGGCTAGAGCTTGAGACATTGTCAGTTTCACCCACTGTCTGTGAGAACTGGTTGTCTCTTAGACTTGAGTTGATCAAGCTGAAAGCCGAGAAGTCTGTCTAGGTAGATAGCGAGTGTGAGACCTGCTTGTCTCAGGTGGAGGTTCTAGCTTCCTTGAGAGGGGAGCCAGCTGACTCTCAGAATGAGAACTTCTACCTCTGTTCTATCCTGAGTTGGATCAGTGCCAGAGAGCCACAGCTCGGCATGATGATCCAGCAGTTCAAGAGGCAGGATGGGTTTGGGGTAGGTTACACCTACACCAAGGCTGACTTTGAGAGTGCCATTAGCCAGGCAGTGGAGTGAAGTAAAATGACTCCTGAGCAGAGATATCCTAAGACTCACTCCACTGAGTCCTCCTAGGCTTGTCAGCCCAAGGATGGAGTGATCCATGAACTATCCAAAGCTCCACCCAAGAAACCTATCTGGGTTCCACAGCCCAAACATCTCAACACTCCTCTAGACTCTCTTCCTAGACCCTCTCAGCCCAAGAAGACAACACCTAACACCACTAAGCCCAAAAATGCCAAGCCTCAACCACATCCCAAGAATTCCACCTACCATTGTGAGTACTGTCAGAGAGACGGGCATCTTGCGGAGTTTTGCTGCAGGAGGAAGCGGGTCGAGAGAGCAGAGAGAGCTCGTGGTGATCAGGAGCAGTTCTACCAGCTGGGTGGTAGACTGCGGGTTCCTCGACGTGGGGAGATGCTGGAGGCCAGGCCGCGTCGTGTAGGTGGTGGTAGGGGAGACGGATTTCATGCCCGTGCTCCAGATGGTGGTGTTCGTTTCGGCAGAGCTCCAGGCCATGTTGGCTACGGTCTTGGACCTCGTGGCCGAAGCTTTAGGCAGAACAGAGGACCGTGCTTTGAGCCGTCTTTTGGTCCGGACTCTCATTATGATTTCTGCTTTCCGTCTTTTGAGCAGATGGCTCGACACTGGTTTAACTCTTTTGCTAAACCTGGTGCCGGACCATTTGCTCCCACTTACAGCCACTGATTGTGCAGGATCGGGGACTGGAGGACGTGTGGATTATGGACTCAGGATGTTCTCGCCACATGACGGGACATCGCAGATGGTTCTCCAGTCTCACTCCCCCGAGCTCCAAAGAATACATCACATTCGGGAACAGTGGTCAAGGGAAAGTAAGTGGCATTGGCTCAATTCGCATTTCAGATCATTTCTCCTTGAAGAATGTTGCCTTGGTTAAGAATTTGAACTTCAATTTGATTTCTGTTTCGCAACATCTTGAGGATGGTTTGGAAGTGCGTTTTAAGAAGGGTAATTCTTCTGTGATTGATTCCAGAGGGTCTTTGATTTGTTAGATTTTACCATTCGGTAAAGTTTTTCGAATTGACTTCTCTAGTTCTTTTGGACCTTCTCGCTGTTTGTTTGCTGGATCCTCGTCTGAGCTCTAGAAGTGGCATATGAGGTTAGGTCATTTGAGTTTTGATCTGCTAGTCAGGTTGAGCTCTATGGACCTCATCCGAGGATTGCCCAAGCTTAAGTTGGAAAAGGATTTAGTTTGCCATCCCTGTCGTCATGGGAAAATGGTTGCTGCTTCTCACTCACTTGTGACTCAGGTGATGACTTCGTATCCGGGCGAGCTGTTACATTTGGACACTATTGGTCTAGCTCGGGTACGTTCAGTCGGTGGGAAGTGCTACGCGCTTGTCATTGTTGACAATTTTTCTCATTTATCGTGGGTTTTCTTTTTGGAGTCTAAGGATGAAACTTTTCAGTTTGTTCATGACCTGATTTTGAAGCTGAAGAATGAGAACAATGGTCGGATGTGAGCAATTCGCTCCGACAATGGCTCTGAGTTCAAGAACTCTCAGTTCGTCAGCTTCTGTAGTGATCAGGGTCTTGACCATTAGTTTTCTTCTCCTTACACGCCCCCACAGAACGGCGTTGTGGAACGAAAGAACTGCACGCTAGTTGAGATGGCGAGGACGATGCTCGATGAGCACATAACTCCTAGGCGTTTTTGGGCTGAAGCCATGAACACGGCTTTCTATCTGGCCAACCGCATTTTTCTTCGAGCTTACTTAGGTAAGACTTCGTATGAGTTGCGGTTTGGCAGACAACCCAAGGTGAGCCACTTGCGAGCGTTTGGCTGCAAGTGCTTTGTGCTCAAGAAGGGAGGGCATTTGGACAAGTTTGAGTCTCGTTGCTGGGACGGTGTTTTTCTTGGTTACGCTTTGCATTCTCGAGGCATCCGTGTTTGGAAGCTCGACTCCCAGTAGCTTGTCGAGACTTGCGAAGTTTCATTTGATGAGTCCTTGCCTTCTTTAACTCCTTCTTTTGAGCTTTTTGGTGATGATGAGCTTGGAGAGTCCATCTTCGAGGAAGATGAGGATACTCCAGCTGCTGATGAGGGTGGGCCTTCTGCACCCTCGGCAGAACCCACACCTTCTGAGACTTCGACTGAGGATGAGGGCAGACCTCTGATCACTTCTTCCACTTCGATCGAGCCCCCTCAGTCGAGTCCAGAGGTGCCAGCTGCTGACTCCGGTGAGGTGACTTCAGATCACCAGGGAACCCGAGTAGTTCAGTGTGATCACCCCTCAGAGCTCATCATTGGTGATTTGACTGAAAGAACCTTGCGTTCGTCTACCTCTCTTGTTGTGTTTGCTGAATCTGCTTTTGTTGCATCTTTTGAGCCGAGAGATGTTTCTCATGCTCTTGTTGATTCAAATTGGATTAATGCTATGCAAGAAGAGCTTGAAAACTTTGTCCACAATCGGGTTTGGACACTAGTTGAGGCGCCACCAGGATGCAACCCCATAGGCACCAAGTGGGTGTTCAAGAACAAGCAAGGTGAAGATGGGATTGTGGTGCGCAACAAGGCTCGATTAGTTGCCCAGGGTTTTTGCTAGAAAGAAGGTATTGATTTTGAAGAAACTTTTGTCCCTGTTGCCCGTCTTGAGTCCATTCGCATTCTCTTAGCGTTTGCCGCTTCGAAGGGTTTTAAGCTTTTTCAAATGGACGTTAAGAGTGCTTTTCTGAACGGGTTCATAGAGGAGGAAGTTTATGTTAGGAAGCCCCCTGGTTTTGAGAACCCTAAGTTTCCTCGACATGTTTTTAAGTTGCAAAAAGCTTTATATAGGTTGAAGCAAGCCCCGGGCTTGGTATGACCAGTTAAAGCAATTTTTGTTGGGGAAGGGCTTTGTGATGGGTTCTGTGGATAAGACTCTCTTTTTGCTCAGAGTTGCTTCAGATTTCTTAGTTGCTCAGATTTACGTGGACGATATTATTTTTGGCGGTACTACTGATTCTCTTGTGTCCAAGTTTTCTCAGCAGATGCACAACGAGTTTGAGATGAGCCTCATGGGTGAGCTCAAGTATTTTCTAGGGCTCCAGATCAAGCAGACCAAGGACGGCACCTTCATCCACCAAGGTAAGTACACTCGTGACATGCTTAAGAAATTTGACTTTGGTGGAGTGTTGAAGCCGCAAATGACCCCGATGGGCACATCTGGGGGTCTGGACAAGGACGAGAGCGGCGTCAAGGTCAACAAGAGGGAGTTTCGAGGGATGATTGGTTCGCTATTGTACTTAACGGCGACAAGACCAGACATTCAATTCGTCGTGGGACTTTGCGCGCGTTTTCAGTCTTCACCACGCGCGTCTCATCGGCAGGCTGTCAAGCGCATCTTCAGGTATCTCACTTATGCGCCTGATCTCGGTCTTTACTATTCAGCATCATCATCTCTTGATTTATCTGGCTTTTCGGATGATGACTTTGGTGGGTGCCGGTTGGATCGCAAGTTGACTTCAGGTACTTGCCAGTTTCTTGGTTCTTCTCTTGTCTCTTGGTCTTCTCGAAAGCAATCTAGAGTTGCTCTTTCGACCACTAAGGCTGAGTATGTAGCTGCTGCTCACAGTTGGTTTGGATGATTTCCACTATGCGAGATTTTGGGTTATTCTTTCCTACCAGGATTCCATTGTTTTGCGATAGCATCAGTGCTATTAGTGTAGGGAAAAACCCGTGTCTCAATTCAACAACCAAACACATTGATGTGCGCTTTCATTTTCTGCGGGATCAATATGAGAAAGGTGTCATTGACCTTGTTCATGTTGATACCCATCATCAGTTGGCTGGCATTTTCACCAAACCCCTAGATCAGTCTACCTTTGAGCGTTTACGAGGGGATTTGGGTGTTGTGTATCCTTTCTAGGATATTTTGCGTCAGTTTTCTTTCTTCTTTTACTCTTGTCTTGAGTCTTTTTGTGTGTGTTCATATCTTGCATATTCACATATCACACTTTAGAGTTGCTTCTGTTATATGATTGAACTGTTTTACTTATTCTAACTGGTACATGCGTTTGAATACTTGTCATTGATCATGCTTTGGTTCAGTTCACTTGATATGTCTAATATCTGTCATATGCATGGCTTTTATGCTTTAAAATTTAAAAAAAAATGATCACCAATGCTTCTGGTAACAGGCATGTGTAGGCTGACTGTTTTTGCTATCTGTTACATGCCTTGTAGCTAGTTCCTGACATAGATGCAAACATGCAACTTGGACATCCTTCTGTTTTAAAATATGGAAATGTGCTATAAAAATCAAGAAAAATGAAAATTCCATGCCTCTTTATGCATAACTTGCAAAGATCCAGGTGGGTTTGCTTTGTCGCATTGCATTGTTTTGGACTGCGTACCATAGCACTTTGGTATGAACTAGGGCAATGTAGTGTATGCCAAGACCAATGTCTTAAGCTTCTGATGGTCCAGATCTGGCCTAGGCTTGACTTGGTCGGTCAGCATAAGGTTTGACATGCAAATAACCCCTAGCATGAATGAAAAAGAGAAAAGAAAAAGCCGGAAAATTGAAATGATAACAAGTTTGCTGAAGCACTTTGTTTTGGACAATGCTTATCTTGGTAGCTATCAGTTAGCTTTTGCATCTCATGCTTTACCTTGCATGTCAACTGGAAAATGTGGTGATGTTTTTGTTTGCGAAAAATTGAAAATGCGTGCTGATGACTTTCTTTAGATATCATTTGTTGCACTGATCATGCCATGTATCTTAGATAGTATGTCTTTTATTGTATCTGTTCGATGTTGTAATTGCAGTCAATCATATCTGAGAAGCATGCTTTACTCACTCCACCTGCACCCCAGTTGCATTCATTGCATATTTTGAGGGGGAGTTGCATTTCAGGGGGAGTCTGTGTCTCTTTTGAGTGCTTGATGAGTTCACTTGTCAACAAGGGGGAGAAATCTTGGAATGTGAGTTTAAGGGGGAGTCTTTGTCCCATTTGTCCTTACTCTTTTGATATCTTTGTTGATGTTTCTGAGATCGCACTCATGTTGAGCTTTTACTTTTGATTAACCATAATGACTGCTTCTTGCTTTTGTTCGGCTTTTGGTCATTAGGGTTAAACTTTTACTTTATTGTCTTCTTCTTTGTTTTCTTGTGCTTTGTTTTCATGTTTCCACAGTTGTGATGAATAGCGTGGGCCTCAGGGCTCCAGATGTGATGAGTCATTGTCAACGATAGTCAAAGAGGACAGAAGAAGAGAGGAGATCTGCTGTTTCATGGGCCGCGTGTGACTCAGGTACACGGGCAGCAAGCGACTATTGTGCAGAGGAGGCTGCGAAGTCGGGCTGGCCCAATCCGGGTACATGCGCCAGGAGGAGCAGAAGACCCACTGGGCTGTTGACCAGGATTGACTCAGGTACAAGGGCGGCGAGTGATTGCCGGGCTGAGTGAGCTGCGGAATCGCGCCGGCCCAATCCGGGTAACTGGTGCAAAGTTGGTGGAGGCTTTGTTAGTTTCGGCGCAAAACTAACAACCGTTAATTCTGTATCGGACTGTCCAGAAGAGAAGCCGTAGTCGCTATGAAAGCTTAGCTTCCGGATAAGTCATCTGTATCTCTAGGCCCACAGTCAGTCAATCGTGTCTGTAAAAATTCCTAAGGGCAGTTGAGTCTTTTCCTTTATTTTAGCGTCTGTAAAAACCCTAAGGTGCTGGTGGAATATTCTAGGCCATTGGGCAGCCTATAAATAGGGCCCCAATCCCTAGGGTTGGACTACCCTTCCAGAAATCACTTTTCATTCATTCCCTGGGTCATTTTTGGTTCCTGCGTTTGTCTCTCTCCTGTTGTGCGCCGCCAGGCTCCTGCTCTTGATATTTTGCCTTGAATTTATTCAGTTTTTCGTGATGCAGTGAAGCTTCTATTCTCTGATCATGCGCAGCATATCTGCAGCAGTTTTTATGACTTCGTTTCACGTGCATAGCTATTTTTCTTCAGTGTTTGTGCTTCTGTTGCTCCTGTTCTTCACGGAAGTAGTACTAGTTCTCGCGTGCTGCAAGTAGTACCGACTCACTGTAGCAACAGTACACTAGTACTCTAGCTTGCTTTTCTGCGCAGCTTTTTGATCGAAGCGACAAGGCTAAAGTCCCTTTTCTGGCTGTTTCTGGCGAAGCCCCTTCTCTCTGTTCAAAGTCCCTCAGCTCCGTGAGGCAAGCTTCGATCTGACATTTTCGAGGGCTTTGCTTGAACTTCGAAGTACGTTTTTGTGCTCTATCAGCTTGACATACTTCGACCGTCTGTGCGAAGGTATACTCCGACAGGCTTCGAAGTTGACTTCGAAGCTTGTCTCTCTGATATACTTTGCTCGACGTGAAGTCTCTGAGATCTTCCTGCTGCTGTCATTTTCGAGGGTTGCAGCTTGTGAGTTCGAAGCTTGTCGTTCGAAGTGTGTTTGTCACCTTCGATTTCTTGTGTGACAACTCTTACAAACTTCGTTTCGAAGTTGATCTGTGTGTGTCGAAGGTTATCCCTTCAGCGAACCTTCTTCTATCTTGCTAGCTCCGAAGGCAGAGTGTAGGCTTCGTTTTGGTTTCTCTGTCGTGTGTCGGGCTTCGCTACTCTTTCGAAGGTTGTTTTTTCTGTGAGCTTGTTCGAAGCTTTCTGTTCGAAGTCTAGCCTTCGAAGTACACTGTTCGAAGCAAGCTTCGACACTGACATATTTAGCTTCGAAGCATACTTCGCTCTCAGTTGCACTCGAACTAGGATAGACAACAAACCTTCGGCACTTTCACAACAGCCTTCGGCATACTTCGACACTAACCAGCGAAGCAGGCTTCGACCAGGAGATAGATTTGAACAGTAACTTCTCATCTCACTTTATTTATACCTGGATCATTCATTGAGAAGTTTATCTTGCCATGTCTTGTGTATACTGTTTATCTGTCTATTAGCACTGTATTGGTGTTTTTCTGTTTTTTAACATCAGTTGCTCTTAGGCCAGATACCTTTAGACTTAGGCAATCTGTTTATACTTTGCTGCTTAGTCTTTTGAGGTGCGTTGGGTATTGGGAGCAGGCTATTGATTCGAAAAAAAATTTAGGCGCCCATTCACCCCCCTCTGGTCGCTACTTTCGGTCCTACAAGATGGACCCCACCTGTCGGCGCGCTCCACCTCACGCCCAATCCATAGGCCCACCTGTCAGCCCCCTCCCCTCTTTCCACACAAAGCTCCCTTTCCCACATGTCGGCGCCGACCGTTACCCTACACACTCACTGACCGATGGACCCATCCCATCGGATTTATCTTCCTCACGTCGCCATCACCCTGAGAACTATGGCTAAATCCCTCATCTTTGATTCGCCTCCACCATGGGCCCAAGCTCCGATTAACGCCTGAAAGTTAATCGCCATAATCCCCCGCACGTTTCCCCTCAGATCCGCTCACGATTAATCCACTTAATCGCTGTAATCAACCTCCCCTGAGTTACACCCCCTCTCAGCATTCATGGCGCCCCACCAATCCCCCTCACTGCCAATGCACTATAAAAGGGCCCCCTGAGCACCGCATCCAGCCACACCACCCACTTGCCATCGCTGTCTAGAAACGAGCGCCACATTGTCCAATTTTGCGCCGCTCCTCTACCGTGCCTCCAACCGCCGCTCACTGTCACCGGAGTTGTCCTTCGTCGCTGTCTACCCCCTCTTCAGGACAGCCATCGCCTCCCCGACCTCGGCCCCCACTCCACACGAGCTCCTCACCGCCGGAACTCCATCACCGATGAGGACCCGAACATCTTCGTCGCCCTCGCTCGTCGTCGGCCTCGCTCCATCGACCCCCAGCCACCGCACCGGTACCATCATGATCCCCTCGCTACCTTTTATTCCATTTTTGTGCTTAGGTAGGGATTTAGGCCATTGCCGCCACCGCTAGGGTCGTCGCCACTCTCAGCCGTCGCTGGAGAAGACGACCGGCACACGGTAAAACACTGTGCTATGCTGGATCTCGTTATGGCCGCACGATCTCGATCGAATGGCTCTCATTATATCGCTTCGGGATTTAATCTAGGTCGTCCATCTAATCGAAAGGGTATCGGGTGATCATAGCTGTCTGTTTTCATTTAAAATAAATTCCAGAAATTTATTTGAACTTTAAAAATTCATAACTTCCTCAAATTAAATCCAAATTTGACCATTCAAATTTTAGAAAGTTTCACTTTTTATTCTCTGCATGTTCATCCAATAAAGTTTATATGTTTGTACTGAACATTTTATATTGTATTAATTGGAATTAAAATAAAACATGAAAGATCATTTTTGACTTCAAAAAATCATAAATCCTTTAAATTAACTCTACAATTGACCATTTCAATTTCAGAAAACTTATCTCTTTATTCTCTTCAACATTACCCAATAAAATTTATATACTTATACTGTGATTTTATATTGTATTAATTGTTTGTTATTTCTCGTTTTGTGTGTTGGCGCGCCGGTGAAACCTATAGTGTGTGTCATTCGGTTGGAGTGTCTCATGCTAATGGTTTTGGCATGAATTCCTGTGACTTCGGTCATTTGGACACATTACGGTGTGCGGGAATGAGTGCCTTGTGGGTACAATGGTACACCTCTGATCATAGTATAAACCTTTTCGAAAATATGAGCCCATGGTCAAGAGCGGGTTGCGTGACATCCCCTAGTTAATATATGTTTGAAAAGTGTCGCATGTTGATTGGTCATGTAAGGACCGTTGAGCGAGGAGGGCTGACTGTACTCCTCGAGTTAGAAGATGTTGCATAATCCATGATTTAATTATTCTATATGATGAAACCTGACCCACATTAAAGGCTGCAAGATAAAAATGTATTTTTCCGCAATTTAAACTAGTACCTTTCCTTGTTATTACTTTGCATTATTATTGCATTTCTCGGTGGCTTGTTGAGTACTTTTGTACTCATACCCGTTGGAAAACCAACTTCAGAGACGACGTACTACTATGACGATGATGGTCTAGAGTAGCAACCTAGTCAAGGAAGCGACCCCGAAGAATATGTTCATCTAGATGATTATTTTATTAGTTTCTTTTATATCAACACTTGTGTAATAATGTGGTCTACGAACCACGAATGATTATCGTACATGCATTGTCGTGTGATGAACATCTTGTGATTATTGATTTTCTTTGGAATTTCAATAAAGTCTTGGTTTTATTAAATTTGGGTGCTACAAGATGGTATCATAGCCGACTTGACTGTAGGAAGCCAAACGGACCCACCCAATACTTAGCTTTAAAAAACCTATTTCATAAAAATCGACTTCATATTTTTTTCTCTCTCCCTTACTCTTTAAACTTTATCTTCTTTGTAGATGCCGACCCACGTCCATAGTTTCTGCCAAGAGGCTATCGGTTTCGTCTAGGAACTCCGTATGTTGGCAGTGTTCTTACTATACACACATGAGCCTAAGTATTGCGGGATCTACCAGATCATAGAAAGTGGCCCATGCCAAGTAACCCTGACACTCATCGCCTCAGACTAGGAGCTGACCTCCTTTGCCACCTCGGCCAGAGCTACAAGTTTTGAAATTGGTTGTCAGGAGACGGCTCTTCAAGCACTCGGAGAGCTTCGTTAGATCTACGGTGATCGCCTTAACGACACCGCCTTTCACCATATTCTGTCTCAGGAGCCAAGGTTAGATCGCAACACCTACGTCAGTTGTCTCGACGATTGTGACCCCCTCGTAGCCAGACAGACCCGTCAATTGTCAGCTATGGATAACCTTCCAACCGAGGCTCTCCTACACACCGACAAGATGCAAGTATGGGTCGACTACTATCGTTAGGAGGCCGACGAACTTCCACAATAGAACACCCAGCTCCTTAGCCAAAACCGGCAGCTCCGGAAAGACATTGCAGAGCTAGTACCTTCGGTTCCCCATAAGAGGAAGACCTTCGTAAAACCCTTCGCTGACCGAAGATGTTGACCAGGCGATGTACGACCCTACCCAACCTAGGTGAGGCTGGAATGTCAGAAGGACTAATGGCTAACTACGAGGCCGAGCCTAGCACCACAACAGGGTCTGTCCAAGGATCCGAGAACACCCCCGACGATGCCCCTGATGCCACTAAATGCTTCTGCTAGATTCTAGATTCTCGATGATTGTTTTTCTTGTTTGTGGTACTAGCCATAGCGACTTGCGTTATGGATGAGATAAAAATAAGAGCTGAATTGTAATGAACTATTTTGTATCACATCTAATAAAGAATCCGTGAACCATTTTGGGTAAATTTTTCTAAAATTCTTTCTTATGTCTTCAGGGTATTATCACCCTCAGAATGGCTAACGACCAGAACCTGTCTACCACCTCCAACCTGCCAAGCCACGCGGTACCAAACGGAGAAGCTCTAGGGCAACGTCAGACCGAGGCACCCATCACCAACATCCCTACATTGGACAAGATAAAGGCCAACCAGAATTAACTTATCACCGCTTTGGTGGCTCTGATGCAATAGCAGCAGGCCCATATGCACGAACAATAGGCTTAGATAAATTGTCTGCAGCAGCAACACCACTTGGAGCTACCTCCACGCCCTCAAGCCCCCGCACCGGCCCCCGCCACCCAACTTTCAGAGTTCCTACGCATAAGACATCCCACATTTTTGAGCACGACCAACCCGATGGAGGAAGGGGGTTGGTTGAGGACCATGGGAAAGAAGTTAGATCTCCTCCCTTGCTCTGACGTAGAGCGAGTGGATTCGCAGCCCACCAACTCTAGGGTCCGACTATCAAGTGGTGGGACAACTACCGCGAGTCCTAGCCCGAGGGTCACGTAGTAACTTGGGAGGAATTCTCCACCTCCTTCCAAGCTTTCCACATTCATGATGGGAGAAGTGGCCCAGAAGCAACAATAATTTCATGACTTGTAGCAGGGAGGCAAGTCAGTCACGGAGTATCTCCACGAGTTAAACCGCCTGGCCCGTTATGTGCTGGAAGAAGTCCGCACCGATGCCAACCATCAAGCTAAGTTCCTCTGGGGACTGAAGGATGAACTGTCCATCTAGCTTGTCGCAATGGACTATGCCAACTTTCAATAGTTGGTGAATAAGGATATCGTCCAAGAAACCAAGCAAAACCGGCTAGACCTTAAGAAGAGGAAGATGATAGCCTTTAGACACAACCAGGGGATCCTTCAAATACCCCGCTTCACTCCTCCGGCCCATGCGTCGAGCCATCACCCTCGCCCCGCCTCTAGGCCATAGTACAACTTCGGTGGTTCGAGCACTGGAAACCCCCGCCCGGCTCCACCCGCACCACCAGCTCCATCAGCTCCACCAACACTGGTCGCCAAGGCCAATACTCTGAGGGACCGAGACGACAAGCCGATTATATGCTTCAACTGTCGTAGGGAAGGGCGTTACTCCCATCAGTGTCCTCACCCCAAGCAACCCCAAGGAGCTGCTCCCAACCTGATGGTCTGTGCCCGCATCAACCATGTCACCGCAGAAGAAGCCTAGGAGGCTCCAGAGGTCGTCCTCTATATGTTTACTACAAACTCCATACCCGTAGTAATCTTATTCGACTTGGTAGAAACCCACTCTTTCATATCCAAAAACTTTGTGATAAATAATAGACTAGAAGTACTCCAACTAACCAAACCCATGGTAATTGCCACCCCCAGCAACAAAAATCTAGCCACCCTATTTATCCCAAGGACAATGATAGAGATCCAAGCGGTATTAGTTTGGGCTGACCCAATCCTTATATATTGCAAGGGCCTAGACCTCATCCTCAGTATGGACTGGTTGATGAAGCAAAAGGGAATGATAGACTATGCTAGCAAGTCTGTCACTGTAACCAGCGAGAATGGGATCACCATCAACTTTAAGATGGCCGCCTAGGGTTTGAGAAGGACATCTCTCCACCAGATGGAAGTAGAAGAAGTACCTGTAGTCCGAGAATATGTGGACGTCTTTCTAGAGGAAATGCTAGGAATGCCACCCAAGAGGGACATTGAATTCATTATCGAACTCATCCCCGGAACCACGCGTCTCCAAACGACCGTATCGGATGGTTGCAAATGAGTTAGCCAAAGTGAAAAGTAACATTGAAGAGATCAAGCAGATGGGATATATTCGACCGAGTACCTCACCTTGGGGTGCACCGGTCATATTCGCCATGAAGAAGGATAAAACGAAGAGGATTTGTGTGGATTATAGGGCTTTGAATGATGTTACCATCAAGAATAAGTACCCTTTACCACGGATCGACGACCTGTTCGATGAACTCAAGGGATCCTCGGTCTTCTCCAAGATCGACCTCCGATCAGGCTACCATCAGCTCAGGATCAGAGAGGAGGACATCCCGAAGACCGCATTCACATCCCGATATGGCTTATATGAGTATGCAGTGATGTCGTTCGGACTCACGAATGCCACCACATTATTCAAGAATATGATGAAAAACGTCTTCATGGAATTCTTGGACAAGTTCATTGTAGTATTCATCGACGACATCCTCGTCTACTCCAAGAACAAGGAGGAACATGAAACCGATCTCCGTCTGACCTTGGGAATGTTACGGGAGCATCAGTTATATGCCAAGTATAGCAAGTGCGAATTCTAGTCATCCGAGCTGAAGTTCCTAGGGCATGTCATATCTGCCGGAGGGATAGCCGTGAATCTGACCATCGTGGAAGCATTAACCAACAAGTTGATGCCTAAGAATGTATCGGAGATCTAGAGTTTTCTAGGACTGGCCAAATATTACCAACGATTCATCGAAAATTTGTCCAAGATCGCCAAGCCCATGACTAGATTGCTATAGAAGGAAGTGAAGTTCGAGTGGACTCCAGCCTATGAAGAAAGCTTCTAGACCCTCAAGCAGAAGCTGGTATCAGCCCCGGTGTTGACTCTATTGGACATCCGAAAAGACTTCAATGTCTATTGCGATGCCTCTCGTCTTGGACTAGGGTGTGTTCTCATGCAAGATAGGAAAGTGGTATCATATGCTTCCTATCAATTGAGGCCACACGAGCTGAACTACCCCACACATGACTTAGAATTTGTAGCAGTAGTCCACGCACTAAAGATATGGAGGCACTATCTTGTCGGTAACAGATGTGATGTTTTTACCGACCACAAGAGCCTCAAGTATATATTCACCCAGCCCGACCTAAACCTCAGACAAATAAGATGGTTATAATTAATCAAGGATTATGACTTAGGCATCCACTACCATCCAGGCAAGGCAAACATGGTGGTCAATGCTTTAAGTTAGAAGGGATACTACAATGACCTCACGATACGGGTTCAAGCCCCTCTTCTATACCGAGAAATGGAAAGGCTAAACGTAGGAATCACCACTAGAGAATACCTCACCGTCCTAGAGGCAAGACCTATCCTAATGGACCAAATCCATGAAGCGCGGAAAGAAGACCCCGACATAGAAGAAATCCAGAAGAACTTGAGGAGAGGAAAGGCCCCAAGTTTCTCCGAAGATGAAATTGGCACCATATGGTTCAGAAATCGGTTGTGTGTGCCTAACAGACCAGAGCAGAAGGCTCTCATCCTCAAGGAAGCCCATGAGACCCTGTAGTCCATACACCCGGGAAGTACTAAGATGTACCAGGATCTGGAAGAGAAGTACTGGTGGGTCAGTATGAAGAGAGAAATCGTAAAATATGTAGCCAGATGTGATACTTATCAGCGAGTCAAGGCAGAGCACCAAAGACCTACTGGTTTATTACAGCCCCTCAAGGTCCCCGAGTGGAAGTGGGAAGAGGTAGGAATGGACTTCATCACTGGACTACGCAGAACCCAAGCCAGATATGACTCCATTTGGTTGATCATTGATTAGCTCACCAAGGTATCTCATTTCAACCCCCATCAAGATGACTTATAGTGGCCCGAAGCTAGTAGAACTGTACATGGCCCAGATAATGTGTTTACAAGAAGTTCCAAAGAAGATCATCTCTAACCGAGGTAGCCAGTTCAACTCCAAGTTCTGGAAGAATCTGCAGGAAGAGCTCGGCACCCGACTGAACTTTAATACGGCATACAACCCATAGACAGATGGTCAGACTGAAAGGGTAAAACAGATACTAGAAGACATGCTCAAAGCATGTGCCATAGATTTTGGTGGAATGTGGGACAAGAGCATGCCCTATGCAGAGTTCTCATACAACAACAGCTATCAAGTCAGTTTATAGATGTCCCCTTTCGAGGCATTGTATGGACGTAAGTGTCGAACACCGCTACTATGGGATCAGACTAGTGAATCTCAGCTATTCGGAATGGACATTCTGTGAGAGGCTAAAGCGAAAGTCAAGATCATCAGAGACCAGTTAAAGATAGTACAGTATTGCCAAAAGAGTTATGCTGACCATCAACGCAGAGATTTGGCATTCAATGAAGGCGACTATGTCTATCTTTGAGTCACCCCCCTCCGAGGCACTCAGAGGTTCGACATGAAGGGAAAGTTAGCTCCCCGTTATGTTGGTCCCTTTCCGATCCTCCATCGGCAAGGAGAAGTGGCATATCAGCTGGAGTTACCACCCTCCTTAGCCAGAGTACATGATGTATTTCACGTCTCCCAGTTGAAGAAGTTTCTACGGGTACCCACCGAACGAATAGATCTTTAGCAACTCGACATCCAAGGAGATCTGACCTATATCGAGAAGCCCACCCAGGTCCTAGCAGTCAAGAAAGAGTGACCAAGAACCGAGTGGTCCGTTTCTATAAAGTTTAGTGGAGTAACCACCCCATTAGAGAGGCCACTTGGGAAAAAGAAGACGACCTGAAAACCTAGTACCCGAAACTATTCTAGGAGCCTTCCGAATCTCGAGGATGAGATTCTCTGTAAGGGGGATAAGTTTGTAACACCCCTAATTTCCAAAAGGTAAAAATAAATCCTAAAATAAAGAAATTATAGAAAAAGGATTATTTTGATTTTCCATAAAGCTGAAAATGCCCAAATAAATAAAATTTAGAGAAATAACTCTAGCCATGGTCTGAGAATATTATATTATGTTCCTAAGACCAAGATATATTTTTGAGAATTTTTACAAATTTTTAGAACCATTGCAAATAGCTCATAATTTTTAAACTATTTTTAGCAATTATTTTTATTCAAAATTGAATTTAAACAGTATTGGGCCGCACCCATCCTTTCTCTCTCCGGCCGGCCCAACCCGTTTCCCCCGCAGCCCATCACCGATAGATGGAACCCGCCTATCGGTGCGCTCCGCCTCACGCCCGAACCCTAGGCCCACCTACCAGCCCCCTCCCCTCTCCGCGCAAAGCTCCCTGGCCCCCATGTCAGCGTCGACCGTTAGCCTGCACGCTCACTGACCGGAGGACCCATCCCGTCAGGTTCGTCTTCCTCGCGTCGCCGTCGCCCCAAGAACTCCGGCCAAATCCCTCATCTTGGATTCGCCTCCGCCATGGGCCCAATCTTTGATTAACGCCCGGGAGTTAATCATCGTAATCCCCCGCACGTTTCTCCTCAAATCCCCTCATGATTAATCTACTTAATCGCCGTAATCAACCTCGCCGGAGTCACACCCCGTCTCGACATTCACGGCACCCCGCCCCTCCCCCTCACTGCCAATGCACTATAAGAGGGGCCCCTGAGCACCGCATCCAGCCACACGACTCACTTGCCATCCCTGGCCAGAAACGAGCGCCACATTGTCCAATTTTGCGCTGCTCCTCTGCCCTCCCTCCAGCAGCCGCTCGCCGTCGCCGGAGTTCGCCTTTGTCGCAGTCGACCCCCTCTTTAGGACCACCGTCACCTTCCTGACCTCGCCCCCCACTCCGCACGAGCTACTCGCCGCCAGAACTCCATCGCCAATGAGGACCCGAACATCTTCGTCGCCCCCGCTCATCACTGGCCTCGCTCCATCGACCCCCAGCCACCGCACCAGTGCCATTGTGATCCCCTCGCTACCTTCATTCCATTTCCATGCTTAGGTAGGGCTTTAGGCCATCGCCGCCACTGCTAGGGTCACCGCCACTCTCGGCCGTCACCGGAGAAGACAACTGGCATAGGGTAAAACATTGTGCCATGCCGGATCTCATTACAGTCGCACGATCTCGATCAGACGGCTGTGGTTATATCACTTCGGGATTTAATCATGGCCATCCATCTGATCGAAAGGGTATCGGGTGATTAGAGCCATCCATTTTCTTTTAAAACCTACCGACTCACAGCACAGTATCGTGGACCCGATTCACCGTGGACTAGAGGCTGAATTAAGATTTAAAATAAATTCTAGAAATTGATTTGAACTTTAAAAACTCATAACTTCCTCAAATTAACTCCAAATTTGACCATTCAAATTTCAGAAAGTTTCTATTTTTATTCTCTTCATGTTCATCCAATAAAATTTATATGTTTGTACTAAAAATTTTATATTGTATTAATTGGAATTAAAATAAAACATGAAAGATCATTTTTGACTTCAAAAATTCATAACTCCTTTAAATTAACTCTATAATTGACCATTTAAATTTCAGAAAACTTATGTATTTATTCTCTTCAACTTTACCCAATAAAATATATATACTTGTAATGTGATTTTATATTGTATTAATTGTTAGTTATTCCTCGTTTTGCTTGCCTAGAAGGTTACAATGACATCGAGGAACCGGATTACTTCCCAGAAGTTCCCCCCCATCCTTTCTTGAACAAGGCAAGTCACCACCCCATTTTTGAGCATATTGGACCCAGTTTTTAATTAAATATCGCTAAAATCCATAGGTTATGATTGCATTAAGCTAATCAAATGCCCTACAATATATTTATCAGATCCCTGACCTTGATGTGCAAACCCAAGCCATGCTATCGAGCTTCAATTCCTTGTCACCTTGATACTTACTAATATTTGATGTGTCCAATGTATTGACACAACTGCTATAGGATTAAAAATGAGTCGTAGATACTTGGATTCTAATATATGATCCCCGTATTTCTCTCACCCCTGGTATTCTGTTGGTCTTGAAATTGGCTAAGTATGTTAGGGTGGTGGGTTCCGGGTGCAAGCAAGGGCATTGGTTAGTCGTACCCGGGGCACTATAAGGACCGGTCTGCGGGATCCGTTGCAATACATTTTCGTACCAACCACAAGTCTAGTGGGTAAGTCTTAACTGGAGGTATGGGACATTCCAACTTGAGACACTATGTGGAGAGCGGCAAGTAGCACCTGCGGGTGACTTGCGGGTATTGTAGTACACCTCTGATCAGAGTCTAAATCATTTTGAAAAGTCGAGCCCGCGGTCAAGGGTGGGTTGCGTGACATCCCCCTGTTAGTATATGTTTAAAAAGTGTCGCATGTTGATTGGTCATGTAAGGACCGTTGACCAAGGAGGACTGACTGTACTCTCGAGTTAGAAGATGTTGCATCATCCATGATTTAATTATTTTGTATGATTAAACCTGACCCACATTAAAGGCTGCAAGATAAAAATGTACTTTTCTGTACTTTGAACCAGTACATTTCCTTGTCATTACCTTGCATTATTATAGCATTTCTCGGTGGCTTGTCGAGTACTTTTGTACTCATACCCATTGGAAAACCCACTTTAGAGACGACATACTATGACGAGGATGGTCTGGAGTAGCGATCTAGTCAAAGAAGCGACCCTGGAGAAGATGTTCATCTAGATGATTATTTTATTAGTTTCTTTTATATTAACACTTGTGTAATAATGTGGTCTGCGAACCACGAATGATTGTCGTATGTGCATTGTCGTGTGATGAACATCTTGTGATTATTGATTTTCTTTGGAATTTCAATAAATTCCGGGTTTTATTAAATCCGGGTGCTACACCTTTAGCCCTTGGGTTTCAAATCAACACTTTTAGGAAATTAAAATTCAATCTAGAAATACTTATTTTCTCCCTATGTTCTGGCGATTATTTTCTGGTGTGATCCTGCTACCGTCATGATTTCTTGGCCACCATCGTCGGTGAGTTTTTGTCCAGTCTCTATTCTGTTGGGGAAAGGGGAAGCTACGCTAGCCAAAAATTCACCCCAAAGCCCAAGAAGCATGCGCGTGCAAGATCATAGATCGGTACCTTCTAGCATAAGACATGCTAGGTGTAGCAGAAGAAGATGTTGGGAGTGTGTCCTCACTCATCCTCGCCTCATTCCGGCCTCTCCCTGATGATCCAATCGATGAAGACGATGTAGTTATTCATGTGAAGAAGTTCATGAGCGTCGCTATTGGAGCAACGCCTCCATGATATCCACACGTCCAGGGATGGAATTCTTCCCATATCGGCGTTCTAGCACCGCTCGTGAGAAAAGGGAGATTCCTCAATCTCAACTTTTGAGATCAAGAAAAGGAGGAGAGGAGTTCTTGGTGGTGTTGATAGCAAAAAATGGCATTAATGGCTAGGTTATCAAAATATCAATTTTGGTGATTTAGGCTGAAAATACACATGTCCAGGGTCTGTCCAAAGCCCTACAGGGCCAAAGTCCATTGAGCTATGGGCTCCGAATGCCTCTAGCCAGCCCATGGGCTTTGGCCGGGAAGCCTTCGAGGGCCCACGCCACCAAAGCTTCGGCCCGAGGAGCATGCCTCGATGGGCCTGGCCGAGGCCCACTTCGGTAGAGATGGAGTTGTATGTGATTCTAGCTCAATTCTTATCTCCATCCGACTGGATTAATAGTAGATTAGATTAGGAATTAGCCCCTATAAATAGAGAGGCAAGGCCAGCGTAGAGCCCCCCCAACTCAAACCAAACCAAAGCCCTATGCTTTGATCGTATTTACTTTACCTTTATTATCTTGTACCTCTTCGTGGGTTTTCCTGGAAGCCCTCTGCCGGTCACTACAGAACAGTGGTAACCCTTGTTACTTCGCCTGTGAAGTATCCGTTAATTTACGTAATAGATTGATATCGCTTTGTTACTTCGCCTGTGAAGTATCCGCTAATCTGCGTAACAGATTGCTACCTTCGCTACTAGTGCAACACTTAGCAAAATTTGGTCCTCAGGCCGAATTGGTACTTCGAATCATCTTTGTTGCAGGTTCCTACGTTGGGAGCTACTTCATCGGAGGTGTCCGGAACTGAGAGATCGGTTTCGGAGGTCACTAGGACACCCTTCGGCGGGACTGCAGGCTCTGGCAACAGGCTTCGCCAGCATACTTTGTCACAACGGGCTTCACCACGACCTTACTCCGCACCGGACGAAGTTGCGCTCATGCGTGGCCCTCGCGTCATTATTCTGTAGTTTGCTATATCGGAGATCTCACGCCGGACCCCGTTGTTCGGAGGTGATCATCGCGTCCAGATCCGTTCGGAGTTCATCTTTGGCCAGATCAGTCCGAACGCCGAAGCATCCTTCGGCGGAGTACTTTGCACCAGATGCCGAAGGTACACTTCAGTCACCCCTTCGCACCAGACTTCGAACCAGACGGGCTCCGATTGGTTTCATGATTTTCTTCTATTTAATCTATCTCTTTCGGCTAATTGGATTATCTTGTGTAATCTGGTTGCCTGGCGACTCCACCCCCTTATCACGACTAAGGGTAGTCGGAACACAACATCGGTGCCACGTCACGCTTAGGCTTGTTCCTAAGTAACCGTGCACTTTTGGATTGTTGAACTGACCCCAAGTGCGGGGGCACGTTTCCGTGTCAACACACTTTTTGGCGACTCCGCTGGGGACGGCTACACCAACATTACAAGTACATCTACATCGGCCATCAGTACATCTACGTCAACTACTATGTCTACACCGCCGATGGGCACAATAGGAGGCACGAATATCGACAACTGCAACATCTTGTCACCTACACTTGAAGATATCCCCACAGAAGACCGAGCAGAGATCGAGGAAAAGTTAAAGGCGCTCCAAGACATGATGCTTGGGGGCTACGTCAAGACATGCGCGGGCTTCATCAAGCGCGACATCATCATGCCCGACCTCGCTCAGGTCCAGCTAACACCTGTATCGCCTCATTTATCTTCTTTAGAGATTGAGCAAAAAATAGCCGCATCAGTAGATCAAGCCGTTAGCGCTTCGCTAGCCAACCGTTTAGATTCAACAGTCAGCTCCCAAGTGGAGGCAACTCTTAGGAGGTTCGGCTTTACTAAGGCCATACCCCTAGTTCCTATTGCTAGTGCACCTCCGACAAACCACGTATATGGTAGGACTAACGACAGCACTGACACAATCATGTCTCCAGCCTCAACACTTATGGCCGAGACAAATCATTACACCTACGGTCAAAGTAACACTGCGTACCACGCACCACCACCTGCATCAATACCCACGCTACCCGCGCCACACGCGCAGACGCCCGGACACGAGCACGTCATACATATAGCGCGTAGGGAAGAGGCCCATGGCCGACACACCGATATCCCACCGCGTGTCGCGCCCCCGCATGAGAGGCGCACCCAAGCAACATACCAAGATGACATAGAGGAGCGGGTCCGCGCACTATTTAGAGAGTGTGCCGACTTCGTTCCCAAGGGACGGGTTAGGGTTTACCGTAAGCCATACCCTGACCATCTTGATACAGTGCCCTACCCCCGCGGCTATTGAATCCCTGAATTCACTAAGTTCGATGGCGAGGGTAGCAAGACTACACTAGAGCACATTAGTCAATTTTTGGCACAGTGTGGAGAAGTTAGCGGGATAGATGCTCTAAAGGTTAGATTATTTTCTCTCTCGCTATCCGGCACCGCTTTCACTTGGTTTTCGGCGCTCCCGCCGAACTCCATCCAAACGTGGGATGATTTAGAGCGGAAATTCCATGATTATTTCTACACGGGTGAGACATAACTCAGGCTTTCGCATTTGACATTGGTTAAGCAGAAATATAACGAGAACACCTCTGAGTACATCAAGTGTTTTAGGGATACTAGAAACTGATGTTTTAGCCTTAATATTTAGGAAAGGGACTTGGCGGAATTAGCTCTTAACGAGTTGCGTTACGAAATTAAAGAGAGGTTAGATAACCAAAACTTTTTAGAAGTTAGCCAAGTTCTACAATAGGCTCTGGTCCAGGAAGGCCGAGCCAAAGATAAGAAATTTATTAAGACTTTTAGCATGCCTAGGGCTGAAATCCACATCATGGAATGTTCTGACGAGGAAGAATCGGAAGAGGAGGATTCGGCCGATATGTATGCAGCCGAATGGGTGTGGAACGCTAAGAATAAACCTATCACCTGCTCCGAGTTACGACCATCCCCCAAAAAGAATCGACTTAGTGAGGTCAAGTACTCATTTGATATAACTAAATGTGATAAAATATTTGATTTTCTCTTGAAAAGTCAGCCTCTCAGGTTACCTAAGGGTCAAGTCATTCCACTTGCCGATGAGTTAAAGAAGCATCCATACTATAAGTGGCATGATTCACATTCGCATAATACTAATGATTGCAATGTTTTTCGATGGCAGATACAATCGGCCATAGAAGAAGGATGATTGAAGATAGACCATGATCCGAAGATTAAGCTGGATAAAGATCCTTTTCCCTTCAACGCCGCCGACCTCGGTGAAAAGATGGTGTTGATTTGGCCAGAATAGGCCGAGTCGGCTAAAGGGAAAGATGTAATTGTTGGAGAACCATGCACTCGCACACTCGTGCCAAAGAATCCCGAGGTAGGATTGTGGAAACAGAACATTAATACCCCTTCGGCTAAGGCTCGCAAGAGGCCGAAGGTGACGTATAACATGCTGTTGAACAAGCATCGAAGAAGGGCCAGAAAGATTGGTCCACACACTCACAAGCTAAAGCAGCTAAAGGGTCTGGGACTATCGGAGGGTAGCATCGGACCGAAGCAGTCGAACCCTCCGCACGGGAGCTCCAGGCCACAATGGCCTGACACTCCGCATGGTGGCTTCGAGCCCCAGTGGTCGGGGCCCCCATACAACAACTTCGGCCCACAATGGCCGAACCCCACACCGTGTTGGGCTTCTCCGATGTGAGGCTTCGACCCGCACTAGCCGAACGTACCTACGGCCTGGTAGGACCATTCGCTGGTGTGGTCCGAGATACCTTCGACTTGGTCGAACCCCTCTCCAGGTAACGGGTTCGGCTCATAGTGGGCGAGGCCACTAGAGCCACTGATGCCTCCGCCGTATGACTGGGTAGGGACCCCGTGGGCTCCGTACGTATCCGGGTTAGGGTATCCTCCGCAACCTAACATTATGCCTTATTTTCCTTCAGAGTATTATGGATGGCAGGGGCAAACAGACGCGGCGGAGGGGGGCATCGTCCACAGACTATCTGTGGTGCCTCCGAATTGGACCATGCAGAGCGAAGCCGAAGGGTGCGAGCACGCGGAGGTCGATGTCAGGGAGTCTGAGGCCATCACCATCAGAGTTGGGTCTCAGGAAGTCCCAATCCCGAAGACTTTGTCACCAAGGGCTGACAGAGGTAAGCCCCATGCTTCGGCCGAGCTCTGCGGCGAAGCCTGGTTCGGTCGGCCGAACGAGGCCTGTCCATCTGACGGGGTTCGTAGCGAATCCCCCTCCTAACATAGGGTGCACAAGGCTGAAGGGCATAGTACCACTTTGGCCAGAATTAATGGGAGCCGAACAGTCGCACCCGCCACCAAGACGCAGCCATCTTGGCCCCTCTATGCATGTCCAAATCACAGAAGAGATGCCTGCAAAGACTACTGGCACAGGAGATGCGCGAGAAGAAAGCTGAGGCCGAGCGTGACGCAATCTTCGAAGAAATCCGCCCTCGGCCAGCTACAAAGCAGGTATGGAGGGAGAAGCCGGTTGAGATAAACAACCCAGCTCCTAGTCCGAGCGATGACGACTATGACATGCTCGACGACGATTACTCGCCCATCTCTAAAGGGCCCGCACCCCAGGCGATGGATATCAACATCGTCATGCTACCTGCCGAGTTCGCCCTACCGCAGGACGAGGCTGAGGTTGCTCAATTGAACCTCGGCCCACACAATGCCATCTTCGAGAAGCCCGAGGACTCGGCTCGCCATCTAAAGCCCCTCTATGTCAGAGGTCACATTGATGGGAAGTCGATTTCCCGAATGCTCGTCGACGGCGGCGCCACTGTTAACTTAATGCCTTATTCGTTGTTGAAGAAACTTGGCAGGGACGAAGATGACCTGAAAAAGACCAAGTTGATGCTCAATAGCTTCAACGGCGAGAGCTCCGAGGCCAAGGGCGTACTCTCTATGGAGTTGATGGTGGGCAACAAGACATTGTCAACAACATTTTTCGTCGTCGACGTACAAGGTAACTATAGCGTATTACTCGGACACGACTGGATTCACGCAAAATGTTGCATTCCCTCTACTCTACTCTAGTGCCTGATACAATGGGATGGCGATAAGGTGGAGTTCATTCCCGCGGATACTTTAGCCCAAGTAGCATTGGCCGATGTATCGGTTGACGCCGTCCATAACAAAGTAGAGTGTCTATCAGGTAGGGATCTCTCGGATTATGATTTTGTTAGTGTATCCGGAGGACGGTTTGTACCCGTGTCTGTAAAGCCAGTTGGAGTGGCACGGCTGTTTTTGTATTAATAGTCATGTCCAGCAAGAGTAATCTAGATTGGCTAAAGTCTCGCATGGAGCAATATCGGTCTAATAAAGACGGTATTGCCGAGGCCATCGGGGACTTTAGCGAAGTAGAGAAATTAGGACAAGGTTTTGCGTCGGCCGACCCCTTAGAGGAAGTTGACATATGTAATGGTAGCATCCCAAGGCCGACTTTTGTAAACCAACAGTTACAGCCTGATGAAAAGGCTGAAGTAATAAAGTTACTTCGGTCGTATGTTGATTGTTTCACATGGGAGTATAGCGAGATGCCAGGGCTAAGCCGCGAGCTCGTGGAGCATCGGATGCCCATCAAGTCCGGATTTAGGCCTTATAAGCAGCCTCCTCACCTCTTTAATTCATCCGTCTATGACCGAGTTAAAGATGAAGTGGAGCGGCTACTCAAAGCTGAATTTATTAGGCCATGCAGGTACGTGGAATGGGTTGCTAACATTGTGTCTGTAGAGAAGAAAGGGAGCGGCAAGATACGGGTATGCATTGATTTCAGGGATCTGAACAGAGCCACTCCAAAGGACAAGTATCCAATGCCGATAGCCGACATGCTGATCAACGATGCCTCAGGACACAAGGTACTAAGTTTTCTTGATGGCAATGCTGGTTATAATCAAATCTTTATGGCCGAAGAGGACATCTACAAGACTTCCTTTCGATGCCCTAGTTTTGTCGGTTTATTCGAGTGGGTCATCATGACTTTTGGTTTGAAAAATGCTGGCGCCACGTATCAGCGCGCTATGAACTTGATCTTTCATGACTTGTTAGGAGTTATGTTAGAAGTTTACATCGATGATGTCGTAGTCAAATCAGACGCTATGGGAAACCATTTAGTCGATTTTAGGGTTGCTTTCGATAGGATGCGATAGTATGGGTTGAAAATGAACCCACTTAAGTGTGCTTTTGGTGTGTCGGCGGGTAAATTCTTAGGTTTCATGATTCATGAGAGAGGCATAGAGATTGATCCTAAGAGACTTGAGAAGATTAGAAACATTGCAGCGCCGATGTGCAAGAGGGATGTACAAAAATTGCTAGGCAAGATGAACTATTTGCGTCGCTTTATATCTAACTTGTCCGGCAAGATTGATGCCTTTGTCCCCATACTCCGGCTAAAAAATGAAGCCGAGTTCACTTGGGGGGCAAGCCAGCAAAGTGCTTTTGAGAACATCAAGGAGTGCTTGTCATCACCGCCTGTGGTGAGAGCACCCAAAGCCGGGATTCCGTTTCGGCTATACGTCGCTGCTGAAGATAGCGTGATTGGGGTCGTGCTAACCCAGGAGGTAGAAGGGAAAGAGTACATCATCACATTCTTGAGCCGCCGCCTGTTGGACACTGAAACCAGGTACGCGTTTGTGGAACGATTCTGTTTATCACTTTACTACGCGTGCGCTAAATTACGCCATTATCTTCTCCCCACTACATGTGTTATCGTTTGCCAAACTGATGTTATAAAACACATGTTACAAAAGCCGATTCTAAGTGGAAGAATCGGAAAATGGGCTTACATGTTGATTGAGTATGATTTGGCCTATGAACCCCTGAGAGCGATGAAAGGCCAAGTCGTAGCCAACTTTATAGTTGATCATCACATAGATGTCAGCTGGAGTGATAATATTGCTCTAGTTGAGGTAGTGCCATGGAAGCTTTACTGTTATGGTTCGGCTTGCAAGAGTGGCCAAGGCATTGGAGTGGTTCTCATATCACCTAATGGGATGCACTTTGAAACTTCAGCCCGATTAGAATTTTCTTCCACTAACAACCAAGCCGAATACGAGGCTTTATTGCTAGGTCTTGAATTACTAGAATCTGTAGGTGCTAGACATGTTCACGCATATGGTGATTCTTTGTTAGTAGTGCAACAAGTAGCTAAGAGTGCTCAATGTTTTAACGGCTTGCTGAATAGTTACTTGGATAAATGGCTAGACATAGTTGCCACTTTCGAAGACTTCAAAATCTCTCACGTATCAAGAGAAGCCAATTCAGTCGCAAATGATTTGGCTCAGCAAGCATCTGGTTACCAAGTCAGGAGAGGAAAATTTTCTGTATTGGAGAAGCCCATGCTTGGTCTCACTGCTGAAGCCAGTAACGGTGGGCAGGTGCACGCTCCGGGTCGAACCCCTCGGGTCGCCGAAGGCCACCGCAAGCCGAGGCCCCTGGATCGGAGTGTTCTGCCTACCAAGGGATCTGGCACGCTGGAGCCCATAGTCCGAAGCCTCCCGAATGGAGAAGGTTCCTCGGAGTCTGAAACCCCCGGAGGGCTTCGGCCCAGCACACTCCGAACGGCCACCCCGACCAGGCTTCGGTAGGAGTTGGAATGGCTCGGGGGGCACCCCGAAGTCAGTAATTTAGAAGTTTTTTTAGAAGGTGGACCAGCGAGACCCTCTGAAACCTGTAAGGGCGATTGGAGAGTCCAATCGTCCATTATTTGAGAGACCCTAGCCAAAGGGTTGATCGAAAGGTTCGGCGACAAGCATTCAAATTTGTGTTGATAGACGGCACATTGTATCGCCAAACCATCGACGGAGTGCTGTTGAAGTGTTTAGACCATGAGAAATCTCAGGTGGCCACAGGAGAAGTCCATGAAGGGCTTTGCGGCACTCATCAGTCGGCCCAAAAAATGAGTTGGTGCTCAAAAGAGCAGGTTTTTATTGGCCAACTATGACTGAAGATTGTTTCAAGTACTATAGAGGGTGTGAAGCATGTCAGAGGTTTGGCAATATCTAGTTGGCTCCTGCCTCATTGCTCAATCCTATTGTCAAGCCATTGTCATTTTGAGGTTGGGGTTTAGACTTCATCGGCCAGATTCACCCTCCTTCCTCAAAAGGGCATCGGTTCGTGTTGATGGCAACGGATTACTTCACTAAGTGGACCGAGGCCGTGCCTCTCAAGAACATGACTCACAATGTGGTACATGATTTTATTTTGAAGCACATCATACATAGATTCGGCATTCCTCAAACTCTTACCACATATCAAGGTAGTTCATTTGTTTCTGAATAATATGGTATTAAGTTGATAAACTCTTCACCTTACTATGCTCAGGCCAATGGTCAGGCCGAGTCTAGTAATAAATCTGTGATTAAGCTTATTAAGAAGAAAATTGAAGAGTTTCCGAAAAGGTGGCATGAAGTGCTTCCCGAGGCGTTATGGGCTTGTAGGATTGCGAAGGACGGTGCTACCAAAGTCAGTCCATATGAATTGGTATATGGACAAGAAGCCGTTTTGCCCGTAGAGGTAGATCTTGGCTCCTTAAGAGTGTTAAAGCAAGATGGCTTATCGGTCGACGAGTATGAAACTCTTCTAAAGGATAATCTAGAGGAAGTGGCAGATAAGAGACTAAGGGATCTAGAAGCCATAGAATTAGACAAGAAGAGAGTAACTAAAGCCTACAATAAAAAGGTTAAACCAAAATCGTTTCAAATAGGAGACTTGGTGTGGAAAACGATTTTACCCTTAGGCACGAAGAGTCCCAAGCTTGGTAAGTGGTCACCTAGTTGGGAAGGTCCTTTTAAGATAGCAGAAATCGCTCCCAGCAACGCATACGTGTTGGAATCCGTGGAGGGAGAGCAGTTTCGAAAAGCTTTGAATGGTAGGTAATTGAAAAGGTATTTCCCAAGTTTGTGGCAAACATCATAAAAAGTGTCAAAAAGCCGATATGGATGGTATCGTATTCAGCTCGTTGTGCTTTTAGTTCACTCAGTTCACTAAAAGTCAGGGGGCATGTGTTGATAGCAAAAAATGGCATTAATGGCTAGGTTGTCAAAATATCAATTTTGGTTATTTGGGCCGAAAATACAGATGTTTAGGGTCTTTCCGAAGCCCTATAGGGCTGAAGTCCATTGAGCTATGGGCTCCGAAATCCTCTAGCCAGCCCATGGGCTTCGGCCGGGAAGCCTTCGGGGGCCCACGCCACCGAAGCTTCGGCCCGAGCAGCAGGCCTCGACGGACCTGGTCGAGGCCCACTTCGGTGGAGATGGAGTTGTATGCGATTCTAGCTCAATTCTTATCTCCATCCGGCCAGATTAATAGTAGATTAGATTAGGAATTAAGCCGCTATAAATAGAGAGGCGAGGCCAGCGTAGAGGCCCCCCCAACTCAAACCAAACCAAAGCCCTACGCTTTGATCGTATTTACTTTACCTTTATTTTCCTGTACCTCTTCGTGGGTTTGCCTGGAAGCCCTCCGCCGGACAGTACGGAACAGTGGTAACCCTAGTTACTTCGCTTGTGAAGTATCCGTTAATCTACGTAATAGATTGCTATCGCCTTTTTACTTCGCCTGTGAAGTATCCGCTAATCTACGTAACAGATTGCTACCTTCGCTACTAGTGCAACACTTAGCAAAATTCGGTCCTCAGGCCGAATTGGTACTTCGAATCATCTTTGTTGCAGGTTCCTACGTTCGGAGCTACTTCGTCGGAGGTGTCCGGAGCTGAGAGATCGGTTTCGGAGGTCACCAGGACAACCTTCAGCGGGACTGCAGGCTCCGGCAACAGGCTTCGCCAGCATACTTCGTCACAATGGGCTTTGCCACGACCATACTCCATACCGGACGAAGTTGCGCTTGCACGTGGCCCTCGCGTCATTAGTCTGTAGTTTGCTGTATCGGAGATCTCACGCCGGACCCCATTGTTAGGAGGTGATCATCGCGTCCAGATCTGTTTGGAGTCCATCTTTGGCCGGATCAGTCCGAACGCCAAAGCATCCTTCGGTGGAGTACTTCGCACTAGATGACGAAGGTACACTTCGGTGACCCCTTCGCACTAGACTTCGAACCAGACGGGCTCCGACTGGTTTGCTGATTTTATTCTGTTTAATCTATCTCTTTCGGCTAATTGGATTATCTTGTGTAATCCAGTTGCCTGGCGACTCCACCCCCTTATCACGACTAAGGGTAGTCGGAACGCGACGTCGGTGCCACGTCACGCTTAGGCTTGTTCCTAAGTATCCGTGCACTTTTGGATCGTCGAACTGACCCAAGTGAGGGGCCACGTTTCCGTGTCAACAGGTGGCTAGGTCAAAACTATCAATTTATTGTCCTCTAAGACGTCCACGTCCTCTCTTTATATAGAGTTGAGACCCCTGGTCTCCAACAATTCAAAACCAACAAATCGGTTACAACCGATTTGTGAGCCAACAAATCCAATCTATTTTCGGTCTCTAAAACTACTATGATATCATAATAGATCTTCAGAACTTCTGATACACCTATCAGAACTTTCGATCAGTACAATTTTCCCAGTCTAAATCGGAACTTCCGTTCATCGAAACTTCTAAGGCAACCTTTGCTCTCTGACTCGAGTCCAGAAAATAATCGAAACTTCCGATACACCTATCAGAAATTCCGATCCTCGAAATTTTCATGGGCAACTTTTGCTCTCATACTCCCATGAAAGACGCCTTTCACTCTATCCAGTGAAAAGCGTCTTTGTCATTTTGTCAAGTAGGCAAGACTCGGATGTGTCATATGATTAAAAATCAAATGACTCCAAAAATCCATCACTATGGAGCGTCTGCATGCACTTCTTATTTATAGGATTCAAATCATTGAGTCGTTGTTTCCTAGTCCTAATATAATGTTATAAATGTGTGCATATTCAAGACTCAGAACATATAATCCACTCACTAATGGACAAACACCATAGATCGCACCATTCGAACATATTGAACAACACTTGTTCTTTATTACAAATTCAAAACCATCTTCCTCTAAACATGAAGAAGAGATAATGTTTCAGCCTAAGGCAGGAATGAAATAACAATTATTTAACTCCAAAACTAGTCCTGAAGATAGTGATAGTGAATAAACGCCAATGGCCAATGCTGCAATGTTTGCACCATTCCCGACACGGACATCCAACTCGCCACTTGCACACTTTCTTACTCTACATAGCCCCTTCAACGATTTGCAAGTATGAATCATCGATCCTGTATCAAATACCCATGAATCATTTGTACGAGTAGCACGATTAATTTCAATAACATTAATACCTAAAGCGAAAGTCACACTTTCCTTCTCATTCTTCTGCTCTTCTAGGTACACCTTGCAATTGCACTTCCAGTGCCTAGGCTTGTGGCAGTGGTGGCACACATCAGAGCCAACAGGACTTGACTTGGACTTTCCAGTCAGTTTAGACTTAGCACTAGAGATCGAATCTGTAGTCTTAGCCTTACCCTTCCTCTTTTTATATTTTTGCTCTCCTTCTGAACCATCATCACATGATTTGAAAATTTCTTAATACTCTCATCAACAATCTTGATCATCCTATGAAACTCATATAGTCTTTTCTCCAGTACAACCACGTTGTAATTCATGATGAACGACTCAAAGCTCACTAGGAGTGACTGAGAATTACATCAATAGCTAAGTATGGATCTAGTGGAGAACTTAGTCTTTCTAGAGTCTCAATGTGAACAATGATCCTGATCACATGGGGACTCACTGGGCTCCCTTCAGCCAACCTACTCCCAAACAAGGCCTTAGACACATTGTATCTCTCGGCCCTTGCCTAGTTCTAAAACATGCCATTGAGACCTACGATCATATCGTAAGCATCACATTCCTCATATTTTTTCTGAAACTCAGAGGAGATGCAAGCAATCATTAGACATTTGACATCCACGGAATCACTAGCATTCTTCTCATAAGCACGCTTGTCTCCTGCAGAAGCATACTCTCCTGGCTTATCGGGGTGAGGTTCATGTTGGGGAAAATACTTCATCCTAAGGGCCATTGCTGCAACAAGACAAAGGCAAGTGATTTAATCGAAGGTTTCCAGCATCTAACTCCGGAAGTATACTGGATCAAGTTCGAAGGATAGAAGCGGACTCTAGTTCGGAGTATATCTTCGAACATCGGCTCTTCAGAGAGATTCTTTGCCAGCTAGGATGGAAGACTTACCTTCTTTCTCATTAGATTAGTCTTTTACCGTTTTGGCCCTATCAAGGGTACCAAATAGTCTCCACTATGTCGGTTGTAACAGAGGGGTAAAAGGGTCTTTTCCTTAAGGTTTTGGCCTATAATAGCCCCCGTTTTACCCTGTAATACAGAGGGAAGATTGAGTTATTCAATACACATATTTGAACTGTTTTGAGCTATTATCCACTTCAGAGGCTTAAAATAGTTTACATCACAAACACTTCGTTTGTTAGTTTCTAACCTCTAGAAACCTGTTAGCGTAATCTTTTACGCCAACAATTGGTGCCGTCCGTGCGGAACCTAGTCCAAAAAACTTTGTTCTCTACAAAGTTCTCAAACCATGCCTCCTAAGCAGAGTTCAAGTGGTAGCCCTACCCGGAGGTCCCCTCGGACCTCCGGAGCAAGATCTTCAAACACAGTTGAGGTCAGAGGACCTTCGGCATTTCCTCCAGCTCAGACTCCGGAAGGGATTCCCCTTCCTCGAGCATACGGAGTTCCTCCCCCAACTCCATCCATACTTCGGCCAACCGGAGCTCCTTTTCCACCTCAAGTCCCACTTCAAACTGATGCGTACAGTTCTCAAGACCCGGAAGGTCCTTCCGGAGGAGATGAAGACGGTCTTGGCGATATGGCCGCTCAAATGGCAAGTCTCCAAGCTGAAGTAGCAAGGTGGCAGCAAGAAGCCGCAGATAGGCTTCGTTCTCAGGCCACCCCAGTCATCCCCGAAGTGCCCGAAGACGACGAACTTCCTTATCCCGAAGCCCCAGAGAATGCTTCCTTCGACACCGAATCTCCGCTGCATCCTGAGTTACAGAAAGTGCGCTTCGATCCTAAGTTTAAAACTTCGAAGCTCTGCAAATATTCTAGAGATGAAGACCCTGGGGAGTTCTCCCGCTCTTATGCATTGGCAATTGAGGCCAGTGGAGGAGTACGAGACACCATGGCCAAATGTTTTCCTCTAGCTCTTGAAGGGGTGGCACTGCGATGGTTCTAGTCCTTGAAGCCAGGGTCAATCAGAACCTGGGAACAATTAAGGAAGAAGTTCATAAGCAACTTTCAGGGTACCTTCGTACCCCCAATTTCAATAGGAAGTCTTTTCCAGGTGAAGCAGCTCCCCGGAGAGACTTTAAGGCAGTATTTCAAGCGCTTCGCTCATATGAAGTCGCAGATTCGAGGGTTAAATACATACTCCATAGTTGATGCAGCTCGAGAGGGAGTTACCCATGCGGGCCTCCTTGATAAACTTCACCAGAAGCAAATATCTTCTGTTGCTCAGCTGATGTCTTATTTCGAAGAGTATGCAAGGTCAGAAGAAGGGTGGCTTCGGAGAACTGCTGCAACTCCGTTAATCCTGTAAGAAGTCAAGCTGGAAGTGAAGACTTCAACATAGTCGCAAGGGCCTAGCTTTGAAGCTCAGCATGACAGGCGCTGGGGCAAAAGCATCCTCATTTAGAAGTCTTGAACATTGCACCTCCGCAGAAATTTACCCCTAGGACTTCGCAACCTTTAGGAAGCAAGACCAGCGGCTGGAGGCCGCCAGGGAAGCCGGCTGGCAAAGCCCAGGCCTTCTTTTGCTGTGTCCATGGTGAGAATCGAAGTCACGCAACTGATCCGTGTAAGTCCATACTCGCTTTAAGAGGCGAGTACCTCGAAAGAACTTTGGGTTGAGGCACTACCGACCGAGTTCCGATCGAGGTGCATCCGGAGCCTGTCCAGGCTGTGACGCGTATAGATAACTTCGACCCTGCAAGACGGCCACCGGTGGTCAATATTATGCCACCTCCGAAGCAGGAAGATGGTCAGGATCGAGGAAAAAGAGTAGTCCTCCCCATTTCTGGAGGAGGGACCCTCGGAAGTATGTCGAAGAGGCAGAGAAGAGAATATGTCCGAGAGGTGGGCCATATTGGAACTTCTTCGTCCACAGCTGCTATGCCTGAATGGTCCCATGTGCCGATATCCTTTTCTGCAGATGGTGCAGCTAGCATCAAATTTCCACATGCAGACCCACTTGTCATCACTACCGACATAGCAGGGACTGAAGTCCGGAGAGTACTGATCGATGAAGGGAGTTCAGCGGATATTATCTTCGTCCAAGCCTTCGATCAACTCTGTGTCTCCAGGAAGTGTCTTCTCCCAGTAGCTCGTCCTTTGCAAGGCTTCGCAGGACCCCCTCTTGATGCCCTCGTCTAGATAGGCCTAGAGGTCACTTTCGGAGAGGGGCTACTGGCTAGGACGGAGGAAGTGGCTAGCCAGAGGGGCTACCTTGCTAAAGATGAAGTGGAAAAGCTGCTAAAGGCTGGGATTATCAGAGAAGTAGCTCATATGGAGTGGCTAGCCAACCCAGTCTTCGTTAGGAAAAAATCTTCCGAGAAGTGACGTATGTGTATTGACTTTACATCTTTGAATAAAGCGTGCCCCTGTGACCCCTATCCCATGCCCCGAATTGATCAGGTTGACTCCACTGCTGGTTCGGAGTTATTAAGCTTCCTTGACGCGTATTCCGGCTATCATCAAAGCTGGCTAAAGCGCGAAGATGAAATCAAAACAAGCTTTGTAACTCTTTGGGAGTCTTCTGCTATGTAAGAATGCCCTTTGGCTTAAGAAATGCTGGGGCAACTTTTTCGAGGTTAATTGCTAGGGCACTAGGTCATCAAATAGGCCGTAATGTAGAAGCTTATATGGATGACATTGTAATAAAGAGTGCTTTAAAGCACCAACATAGCCTAGACTTAGCAGAAACATTCAATAGCCTTCGGGCATGTGGGATCCGTCTTAACCCCGAAAAATGTATCTTCGGGGCTCAGGCTAGAAAGTTTTTAGGGTATCTAGTTTCAAGCAGAGGGATCGAAGCTAGCCCCACTCAAATAACTGTGTTGCAAAGGATGGCTCCTCTAGAAAATTTGAAGCAAGTGCAAAAGCTGACTGGTCATCTTACAGCACTTAGCAAATTCTTGGCAAGGTTTGCGGAGAGAAGTTTGCCCATTTTCAAAGCATTGAAGGGGTCCGAAGATTTTGCATGGACACCGGAGTGTCAAAAAAGCTTCGACGATATTAAGAATTATCTCAGTAATCTCGCTACACTCACGGTGCCTGTTGCGGATGAAACCCTACTTCTTTACCTTGCGGCTACTGGCTCTGCTGTAAGTGCAGTCCTTGTTAGAGAAGTTGATTTCAATGGGAAGTTGGTACATAATCCAGTCTATTTTGTATCCTAAGCATTGTCCGGAGCAAAAACAAGATATTCTGAGATTGAGAAGTTCACCTATGCTCTGATAATGGCTTCGAGGAAATTAAGGCATTATTTCCTAGTGCATAATGTGATTGTACCAACTTCATATCCCTTGGGAGATATGCTCTGAAGTAAGGATTCCACATGAAGAATTGGGAAGTGGGCTATTGCATTAGCACCCTTCGGCATCTCCTTCATGGCAAGGACAACAATTAAGTCACAAGTGTTGGCAGATTTTGTGGCAGAGTGGACTCCCCCTGCAGCATGGGCTCCGGAGAAGCCAAGCGAAGGAATTTGAACCATATACTTCGATGGAGCTTTCCAAGCATCTGGAGCAGGTGTCGGAGCAGTGATAATTTCGCCTTCAGGGCAAAAGGCAATGTACTCCGCAAGACTCAATGTTGGAACAATTGCTTTAGTTCCAGCAGGTTTTTGTGTGGTGGAGTGTGATGTGGAGAATGAGCCTCGAAGGGCTCTAACAGAGGGAGAAAAAGGTTTATACTGGTTCGGGCCTCTCCGGGGAGATAATAACCCTACGTCCAGTTGTGGTGGATTTAGCATGGTATGCCCTAGTATGGAGTAATGATTCCAGGGTCTCTTGGCTCCCTGGAGCGTGTGTCCCTGTTACAAGGGCTTGGCCCTACTTTTATAGGCGCACAGGCCAAAGGAAAGGACCG
Organism: Zizania palustris; assembly: GCA_019279435.1. Lineage (NCBI taxonomy): Eukaryota > Viridiplantae > Streptophyta > Magnoliopsida > Poales > Poaceae > Zizania > Zizania palustris. The sequence goes on from JAAALK010000079.1 coordinate 27,369,582, forward strand.
GGATGCCCTCTATGAGCCCTAGGCTTACAGGGGCAGAGAGGGGAAAAGGGGCTAGCTACGGTACAAAGGTACTTGGCAGCTTTACAGCTTTACAGGCGTGTCAGACTGCGCCAGGCTTTGACCAGCTAAAAGATACACCGCAGGTGGAGGCTGGGAGGAAGGCTTCGAAGTGCACCCCGGAGGGGGCTTCGAAGCGTGCTGCGGAGAGTGACCTCCGAACTGGACTCCGGAGGGCGGCCTCCGGACATGGCTCCCGGAGGGTGGCCTCCGAACTGGACTCCGGAGAGTGACCTCCGAACTGGACTCCGGAGGGCGGCCTCCGGACTTGGCTCCCAGAGGGCGACCTCCGGACTTGGCTCCGGAGAGTGACCTCCGAACTGGACTCCGGAGGGCGGCCTCCGGACTAGGCTCCCGGAGGGCGACCTCCGGACTTGGCTCCGGAGAGTGACCCCCGAACTCCTGCGCCCGGGGGGTGGCCTCCGGCTTCCTGTGCCCGGAGGGTGGCCTCCGGCGCCCTGCGCCAGGGCCCGGAGTGGGGGCTCGAGCCGGACCCCTAAAAGGCACCTTAGGACCTGAAAACAATACTTAGAGAGAAAGCAGGCTCCGACAGTGCTGGGCTCTGGGCCGAAGGCTGTCGGAGGCTGACGTCATTTGGCCCCTGTTCAAGGGAAATATATTTCCCCAACAGTAGCCCCTCGCGTGTAGGCCTTCGAGATGGTGGGGTGCACGCGCCCTTAGGACAAATAACTTGAAAACACAACTTCAGAGAAAACATACCTTCGGAGCCTGAACCGAAGGTGACCTCGATACCTGGAGGTAATAAATGTCCGCGCTTGCCGCCTGAACGGCCTCGGGGAGCCCGAACGGCTCCGCAACGGTCAAAAAAGGTTACCGTTACCTTGCTCTGGGCCGGTTCGCCTTCGCTGGAGGCCCACCTGGCGGTGGGTTCGGCCCACGACGGTTGAAATTCTTACCGCGCCTATAAATAGGGACTTACCGCGTGCGGCTTCGGCACACCTTCATTCGCTTTCTCCTTGTTGCCTTGCAACTTTCGCTCTCTTCTTCTTCTAGCTTCGCTTCGAGCCACCTTCGCTAGTTTTAGCCCTTCGCGGCGAAGTCCCATCAACATGCCGAAGAAGGCGGTGGCGAAGCCTCTGGCTTTGGGCTCGAGCTCGGGCTCCGCCCAGGTGCAGGCAGCGGCGGCTGTGGCGGCGAAGACTGCGCCTAGGCGGCTGGGGCCGAGGGACCTTCGGACGCCTTCCGACAAGTTCGAGCAGACCCTGGAGATGAGGGCCTCGATCTCCACGGAGGAGTCGGTCCGGAGGGCCTGCGAAGGGAAGATTGCGGCGAAGATCCAACTTCGGGTCCCAGAGAAGTCGGAGGCTGAGCCGAGGCCTCGTGCTGACGAGGTGGTGGTGTTCGAGGCGTTCTTCGAAGCCGGCCTCGGACTGCCTGCAGTGGGGATGCTGAGCAAAGTCCTCAAGGCTTACAACCTCGAGCTCCCTCAGCTTTCGCCCAACGCAGTGGCGAGGTTAGCTGTCTTCGAGTGGGCCATGAGGGCCGAGGGCTGCGAGGGCCGCGCGGATGTCTTCGTCGCCTTCCAGGACGCTAACTGCCAACCGAAGCCGCGGGAGGGGACGGACCGCGTCAAGAGGGCGCTGGCCTTTGGCAGCGCCAATTTCCAGCTCCGGAAGGAGTACCAAGACGCCTTCCCGGCAAGGGCCGTAAACAACAAGTGCTACTCGAGGTGGGACCAAGAGTGGTTCTATGCCTCCGTCGGCGTGAACTCTCCCCTTCGGAGTACCAACGCCCATATTTTGTACCGGCGCGAAGGGGTGGTGAAGACCAGCGAAGACATCCTTCGCTCGAGGATCTCGCTGCTCCGAAGAGTGGCGGCGAAGATGAGCATGAGGGACCTCGCGGAGGAGTTCATCACCCTCCGGCTCAGCCCCCTTGCGCGCTCCTGGCCGGAGGGGCTCTTTCAGGCTTCGGGCCGAGGTGAACTTAGCGAGCTGGCCTTCGACCGATTCTGTAAGGCTTCGCAGTTTCCTTGCTTTTAATACTTCGTAAATTTTCGCTTCTAATTCACACCTTTCGTGAAGCCGCCCTCGAAATGAGGACCCCGGAGGAGGCCATCGCGGCGGCGGATCGAGTCGTCGGGACTCCGACCCCCGAGGAGCAGAACCAGCGCCTTGCACTGGTGGTGTCCTAGGAGCGCTGGAACAGGGTATGGACCGCGCTCGACCTCGGAGGGCTCCCTGCCCTGCCTGACTTTGCCCACCTGGCTACCTCGTCGGTCGGAGCCAAGAGGAAGAGGGGGGACGAGGACGAAGCGGATGCCTCGGAGGAGGTTGCAGCGAAGCCCGCAGCTACTCCGACCTCCAAGAAGGCAGCGAAGCCCCCGGCGGCGAGGTCTTCGGCGGCGGAGGCTGTCGCGCACACTCCGGCTGCCAAGGGGGCCACGGGTGCTCCGGCGGAACCGGCTTCGGGCGCGGAGGTGGATGCGCCAGCTTCGCAGCGAGGGAGCTGGAGGGCACACTTAGCCCCACCTTCCTTCCAAGAGATCTCCGACGAAGGTAAACCGTTTTTGCATGCTTAGCTCCAAATTGCGGATTTTGACTTGGCTCCCTGCAGAGGGCGAGGATGATGCGAGGCCCACTAAGGCGAAGCCGGTAGGCGAAGGTGGATCGGAGCCTGCCGAGGCGAAGCCCACGGAGGCTTCAAGCAGCAGCGGCAGCAGCAGCAGCAGCAGCAGCGACTCGAAGTCCGAGAGCACTTCGTCCGACGACGAAGGCAGCGGGGGCCGCGAAGTCCCTCGAGGCGAAGAAGATGTGGACGTGGTGGGCTTGAGCCCCGCCTCGCCGAATCCCGTGGAGGCGACCGTGGCCGTGATTCACCTTTTCAAGCCGAGGGGGGGCGTGACGGTGGCAGCGATCCGCGGTTTCCGTGAGGCTTGCGCTTCTGCGGAGGAGGGGGACTTGGTGGCCCAGCTCAGCCACCGAGACCCCACAGATCTCTTTGTTAGCTCGAACGAAGTCCTCCTGCGGGTGAGCGAAGCCCCTTGCAACTTCGAACTATACTTTGTCCCTTGGTTAACACTTATGGTCTCTTGAGCTTCTGCAGGCCTTCGCACTGAACGCGGCGGCTTCGACTGCTGCCGACAGGCGGATGGAGCGCCTTGCAGAGGAGAAGGAGGCCCTTCGCCGCGAGGTCTCGGAGGAGGCCGAGAAACGGAGGCGGGCCGAGGCTTCGGCTGCTGAGGCGAAGGAAGCCTTGGCCTCGGAGACGGCTCGGCTCCGCGCGGAGCTCCAGGCTTCGAAGGATGCCGAGGCCCGACAGGCGAAGGAGAACGAGGAGCTCCGCCAATGGGCTCAGGATCTCGAGAACTTCTTTGTGGCCAATCTCGACGAGGCCACCCAGAGCCTGACCGAGGTCCTTCAGAAAATAGGGAACGAGTGCCGGACTCCGGATTTTGGCGATCAGGACCCGATTGGGGACCGCGCCGATTTCTTGAAGACCGCGGCTTCGATAGCAGACGAAGCGCTGACGGGCTTCGCTCTTATGGCCAGTCGCGTCGCGGGACAAGGGGTGCTGCACATGCTCCATGCCGCGGGGTGTGACCACCTTCGGGCGGCAACCTCCGTGACTCCAGTGGCCTTCGGGGGTCCGCACCTGGTGACGCCTTTGGCCGAAGTTCACGGAGCCTAGCGGCGGCTGCAGGACTCCTGGAAGGAGCAAGGCTGCGAAGCAGTCCTCGACCTCCAGAAGGCCCTTCGACATCGCCGAGCCAAAGCGCCCGCTGTGCCTGATCAGCCTTCGACTTCGGCACCTCCGCCTCCGAAGGTGTAGACCTCCTTAGGCCTTTTGTAATACTTAGTTGCAGGCTTGTAAAAACTCTTATCAGCTTATTAATATGAATGTGGGGGTTTTTCATACCTGCCCAGGCTCAGACTTTGAGCGTAGACCTCGAAGTCCTCGAGGACTTCGAAGAGCTTCAACAACTGTGGGCGATCTTCGAAGTAGCTAGGTCCGAAGGCCCCCCTCGGTTTAAGCTTCCGAGGGGGCCTAACGGCGAAGCCATCTCCGAAGTAGCTCAGGATTTACTAGCCGCTGTGAAGACGGAGTCCCTCCAGGGCCCTTCGTCTTTGCCTTCTCGAACGGCCTTACCAGGCGACGAAGCCTTAGACTTTTCTGCCTTCGATACGGCACCGCCTGCTTCGTTAACTTGGAGCGACCTGCAAAGTGGAAGGCGAAGCCTACGGGCTTCGGAACCTGAACGGGCTGTTCGCGGGAGAGCGGGCTCCGACGAGGCAACGTCCAGCCGAGGTGGCCCTGGCCGAAGAAGGGGCAAGCGAGGGTTGGGGCCTCGCACACGGTTCTTCTTAGGTTTAGATACAGATTATACATAGTTTTGCTTCCGAAGTATGTTTGTAACACACTTCTCAATATATAATGAATGGAGTTTGTTATATTTGCATACTTCGTCTGTATGCTTCGCATTGTTTGGCTTCGAACGTTTTAGCTTGTCGCGCTCGTACTGCGTATTACATTCGCACACCTCGCATACATGCTTCCCCCCTTTGCTCGTGGCAGCTAGGGACTTAGCCGTTGCTGGTGCGGGCAAAAAATAAAAGATGCGAAGGGTGCGCCTTTCGGCGGCTTCGACGCATGAAATTTCATTTGAGCGAAGACCTCTTTTGGGCTCCGAATGCATTAATTTGGTGCGAAGCAAGGCTTTCGCATAACCAAATTGAGCGAAGCACGCTTCGGCATGCTGGGATTTGGATGCTGTGCGTGAGCGAGGCTCTGAAACGCACTTAGATTTTCATGCGAAGTATGACTTCGACATGCTTAGGCGTACATTAGATTTTGACACGCGAAGCAAGGCTTCGGAGCGTGTCTGGATAACGAAGCAAGGCTTCTGAGCTTGATTCTGTAATCAAAATGGATGTTTGGTGTGGATTCACCGAACCTGCGATAATGTGAGCCACCTTCGGCTCTGAGCCACCTTCGGCTCTGGGTCACCTACGACCCTGGGCCACCTTCGAGCTTGGGATGCTTCGGGTACGGAGCCCGGAATCCCTGGGATGCTTCGGGTACGGAGCCCGGAATCCCTGGACGCATCGGGCCATGGCCCGGAGTCCCTATTACTGCTACGGGCCCGGAGGCGCTGTGTAGCCTTCGGAGGGGTGCTCCGGATTTGCTACGGGCCCGGAGGCGCTGTGTAGCCTTCGGAGGGGTGCTCCGGATTTGCTACGGGCCCGGAGGCGCTGTGTAGCCTTTGGAGGGGTGCTCCGGATTTGCTACGGGCCCGGAGGCACTGTGTAGCCTTCGGAGGGGTGCTCCGGATTTGCTACAGGCCCGGAGGCGCTGTGTAGCCTTCGGAGGGGTGCTCCGGATTTGCTACGGGCCCGGAGGCGCTGTGTAGCCTTCGGAGGGGTGCTCCGGATTTGCTACAGGCCCGGAGGCGCTGTGTAGCCTTCGGAGGGGTGCTCCGGATTTGCTACAAGCCCGGAGGCGCTGTGTAGCCTTCGGAGGGGTGCTCCGGATTTTCTACAGGCCCGGAGGCGCTGTGTAGCCTTCGGAGGGGTGCTCCGGATTTGCTACGGGCCCGGAGGCGCTGTGTAGCCTTCGGAGGGGTGCTCCGAATTTGCTACAGGCCCGGAGGCGCTGTGTAGCCTTCGGAGGGGTGCTCCGGATTTGCTACAGGCCCGGAGGCGCTGTGCAGCCTTCGGAGGGGTGCTCCGGATTTGTTAAAGTGAAGCAAGGCTTCGGATTTTAAATAAGGCGAAGCAAAGCTTCGTGTTTTTGATAAGGCGAAGCAAGGCTTCGGGTTTTTTCAATAAGACGGGGCAGAAATTGCTTTAGAGGTGAAGCAGGGCTTCGAATTCAGAGCGAAGCAGGGCTTCGAATATCAAAGCGAAGCAGGGCTTCGAATATCAAAGCGACTGCGAAATTGTACATCGAAGTGGTACTTCGGATAGTGGACGTACCTCGTAAGGTGACTGAAGGTTGGCCTCGTAGCCCCTGGGGCTTCGACGACCTTCGACGCGTGGAGCGGAGCCCCTTGCCGGAGGGCGGGCTCCGGTATGCGAAGGATAAGGGAAGGCAAAGATGGCCTTCGGACTAGACCTGAAGCCCCTTGCCGAAGGGTGCGCGAAGCACGAAGCCTCGAAGCTCCCCCCTCAAGCGTACTTCAGGTTGCAGACAATGGCAGAGCACTTAGCTTTTTGTACTAAGGTCCCCACGGACGGCGCCAACTGTTGGAACAATTGCGTTAGTTCCAGCAGGTTTTTGTGTGGTGGAGTGTGATGTGGAGAATGAGCCTCGAAGGGCTCTAACAGAGGGAGAAAAAGGTTTATACTGGTTCGGGCCTCTCCGGGGAGATAATAACCCTACGTCCAGTTGTGGTGGATTTAGCATGGTATGCCCTAGTATGGAGTAATGATTCCAGGGTCTCTTGGCTCCCTGGAGCGTGTGTCCCTGTTACAAGGGCTTGGCCCTGCTTTTATAGGCGCACAGGCCAAAGGAAAGGACCGGGATGCCCTCTATGAGCCCTAGGCTTACAGGGGCAGAGAGGGGAAAAGGGGCTAGCTACGGTACAAAGGTACTTGGCAGCTTTACAGCTTTACAGGCGTGTCAGACTGCGCCAGGCTTTGACTAGCTAAAAGATACACCGCAGGTGGAGGCTGGGAGGAAGGCTTCGAAGTGCACCCCGGAGGGGGCTTCGAAGCGTGCTCCGGAGAGTGACCTCCGAACTGGACTCCGGAGGGCGGCCTCCGGACTTGGCTCCCGAAGGGTGGCCTCCGAACTGGACTCCGGAGAGTGACCTCCGAACTGGACTCCGAAGGGCGGCCTCCGGACTTGGCTCCCGGAGGGCGACCTCCGGACTTGGCTCCGGAGAGTGACCTCCGAACTGGACTCCGGAGGGCGGCCTCCGGACTTGGCTCCGGAGAGTGACCCCCGAACTCCTGCGCCCGGGGGGTGGCCTCCGGCTTCCTGTGCCCGGAGGGTGGCCTCCGGCGCCCTGCGCCAGGGCCCGGAGTGGGGGCTCGAGCCGGACCCCTAAAAGGCACCTTGGGACCTAAAAACAATACTTAGAGAGAAAGCAGGCTCCGACAGTGCTGGGCTCTGGGCCGAAGGCTGTCGGAGGCTGACGTCATTTGGCCCCTATTGAAGGGAAATATATTTCCCCAACACTCAACTTTAAGTAAACCAATAATACATCGGAGTATGAAGGAATTTTGTTAGGACTTCGAAAGGCACGTGCTTTGGGGGCTACAAGAGTTGTTATTAAAACAGATTCTCAAATTGTAGTAGGGCTCGTAGATAAGAGTTTTCAAGTTCGACATCCACAGCTTTCAAAATATTTGGAAGAGATCCGTAAGATTGAAGCAACATTTAAAGGGATTTCCATTCGAAGTATACCTAAAGCTGAAAATACGCAAGCTGATATCTTGGCGAAAGCTGCAGCTGGAGCTATGGACGTTCCAGAAGAAGCTTTTTACGAAGAGCTCAGTGTACCTTCGGTAACACAGATCCCTTCTGTGGAAGTCCTTTGCATTCTAAGTACAGATTGGCGCAGTTCAATTATGGAATTGTTGCAACGAGAAGCAAATTTGCTTGAAGGACCACAACTTTCGAGGTTGAAGCGCAGAATTCGAAATTATCATATAAACAACGGTATTTTGTACAAGGCCGGAGTATGTTCCCCTCTGATTTGATGTATATCTCAAGCCGAAGGTCAAGATATTCTTCGAGGAATTCATCGTCCGCCAACAACTCTTCAAGTCATTGCCCCAGTATGGCCCATGGCCAGATGGGGCATGGACCTTATTGGCCCCTTCCTAGTAGCAAAAGGAAATTTGAAATTCGCAGTGGTAGAAATTGAATATTTTTCCAAGTGGGTCAAAGCAGAGCCCTTAACAGCTATCACTTCAAATAATGTACAAAAAAATATCTGGAAAAATATTATATGCCGGTTCGGAGTGCCTCGGCAACTCACAGTTGACAATGGGACACAATTTGATGCAGAGACCTTCAGGAAGTTTTGTGAAGATCTTGGCATACAATTATGCTTCGCTGCAGTGCGACATCCTGAGTCTAACGGAGCTATTGAAAGAGCCAATGGTAATATCTTGTCAGGGCTGAATCGAAGAATAGTGGGATTGGCAAAAGGATTGTGGACCGATGAGCTCCCGAAGATTCTATTGTCCATCCGGAGCACTCAAACAAGGTCCACGGGTTTCACTCCTTTCAGACTATTATTTGGAGACGAAGCTATGACACCAACGGAGCTTAAAGGAGGATCACTTCGCAGCACCAAACCGGAAATAGAAGCAGAAAGGCAAACTTTGCTTGATTTAACAGAAGAAACAAGGCTCCGAGATATCGCCAATTTATCAAAGTATCATCAGCAGATGAAGACTTGGTTTGACCCGAATGTTAAGCTTAACGAACTTAAGCCGTGTCATCTTGTTTTGTGAAGTGTTATAACACCAGGGAAACTAGGGAATAAATGGGAAGGTCCATATATAATTCTCCGTTCAGGACGCCCTGGTTCTTTTAAGTTAGCTAATTTAGAAGGTGAAGAGTTAACGCATACATGGCATGCAGAGCTCTTAAAGCGATATTTCGCATAGGGATTCTTGTAATTACTTGTAAACACCTTCTGAATTAATAAAGCTCATGGTTCAGATAATGCCTACCTCTCAAACACTTCCTACTTCTAGTGGATGCACTGGAACAACGAAGTTGGCTGGGAGGGAAGTGTCATTAATTTGAACCAATTTTTCGGACTTCAAACCATTGGTTCGAAGCTTCCATTGAGGTGGGAAAGTCACTGAAAAACGAATTCCAAGCCACCGGCTTGAAAGCATCTGTAAAAAGAGTCGAAGGAGACCAAATAATGCGGATTCCAAGCTCCAGCTTGAAAGCATCCGTAAAAAGAGTCCAAGGAGACCACTGCGAATTTCAAACCACCGGTTTGATAGCATTCGCAAAAAGAGCTGAAGGAGGCCAAAACAAAACAGAGTTTGAGCTGATAAGCTTCGAATATCTGTGAAAAGAGTCCAAAGTGACCAATCGTTTTGGACACCAAAGTGTCCGAGAAATTAGTCCGAAGTGACTTCATTCAAGACAAAAGGTACTAAGTTACCAGTTTTCAGACTCCAAGTAGTCGAAGACATTTTGTAAGATTTCAATTAATCTTTAAGTTGCTGAGGGGCTCCGTGCCTCCAAGATTGTAATCCTAAGTTTTTCTTTGCGCCTAACCATCTTCGAGTATAGTTCGAAGTTGCTTACGCCCAAAGAGGGGCTGGGAAGTAGGGAGACAATTTTAAAAATCAATCATTATTATTCGAATAGATTACATTACACTATAAAAAATCTGTGTCTATTCCAAGAAGGAATCGAAGACCCCTTCGATCTCTAGAGCTACCACTAAGGCCAGAGCGACTAGTTCCAGGGCCGGGAGTCCTGATAACTTTACGCTTAGTTCTTTTCCCTCCCTTCGAAGCTCGAAAATCTTTTTGTTCCTGTTGAAGTTTAGCCCAAGTTCGAAGTCGCTCGGGACTTCTTTCCCAGCTTTGAAGTTCTTCAGGCTTCTTTCCTTGTTCTTCGGCAATATTCTCATCTTCAGACCATTCAACGTCTTTAGAAGACGAAGTTTCGAGGTTAACTTCTTTTTCTTCCTCTTTAATATAAGATAATATATCCTTACATATTTCGGGCGCAATTGCACCGGAGCTCTCTCGAGGAATCAAAAATTGAGGTCGTTTATGAAGTTTTAAAAGATCGAAGGTAGCCCATAGCAGGCGGAGTTCTCGGTAATGTTTAATACTTCGACATCATCCATATGAGGTTGAGAAGCCTAAAAACATGATAAGTAAATTTTCATTCATAATGTATGAAAGCATAATTTTTACATAGTCGGGCTCCTAAAACAAGGCAAAACCTGCGGGTTCGGCGGAGGCTGGCTACTCGAGGCTTGAGACCGAGCTTGCTTTTGGCGATGCCCTTCGTCAATCCAAGCCTTGATCACGGTTCGACCTTCGGCTCTCCATGAAGCTTGGAAGGCTTGCCAAGCTACGGCCACATCTTTAGAAGGGTTAATTAGTTGGTCCTCGTCAAAGGTAATGGGAGCCGCCCCCGAGTCTGGCGTTATCGATAGCCCTAGATCTTCGTAGTAACGAAGTACTCCGAGAGCAGCCACATGGCCGGAGATTTCTCCATACCGAATGCCTGCTGTCTTCATCATCTTCACAGCTCCTTGGATCATCTTTAACCGTTGCAGCAGGGGGACGTTGTCACTCGAAGGTAGTGTCCAATGAGTACCGAAGTACTCTAGAACACCTAAGAGATTGTTCATGACCACCGCAGCTACCTTTTCCAACTTCACCTTATCTTCAATCAAAGCATCCCTTGCCGAAGCCAGTTCATCTGCCACGGCGAAGAGCCTAGCTACCTCCATAGCCAGAGAACTCTTCTGGCTAAGCATGTTGCTAGCTTCCTCCATAGCCTTAGCCTTTTCCTCTTGGAGCTTAACTAGCTCAGCCCCCGCCGTAGCGTGCTCTGCCCGCATTTTTTCTACTTCGGCCCGAAGCACAATTTGTTCGGCTTCGAGTTTTTTATTCGCAGCCTCCAGATTTTGTCTGGCCCTCCTCTCCGCTGAAACCATTTTGTCTAAGCGGGAAACTCGAACTTCGGAGACGTTAAGATTCCTCTGGAGAGCAGCAACCTTCTCTTGAAGACGAAGACTTTCGCGCTCGTTCGAAACAGCTGCAGCTCGAGCCAAAACTATTTGCTGCGAAGGGAAAAAGAAAGGTGAGAGATTATTCGTAAGTTGGAATTAATCTTGTTTTGTAGATACTTCGTACCTGTTATGTCGCCCGTTCCAAGGATGGGTTGAGCTCCGAGCCCTCAGCCTCGCTAAGGATGGCCACTAGGTCCGTCTCCCCAACTTCACGGTTAGCTTGATCCAAAGGCTCGAGCAGGGTCCGAAGTCTGGTCCTTCGCTCCAGGAAAGGAGCTAGGAGGGGGAGCATGGACAGAGCCCTCTGGTCATCTTCGTTCGGCGAGGGGTCGGAGCTAGGAGGGGGAGCATGGACAGAGCCCTCGGTAGAATGGCCCCCCTCCGTAGATTGACCTCCGTCTGTTGATTCAGACAGAGTTAATCCTGAATTCGGAGCAGGGAAGGGGTCCATTTTGCCTTTACCTTTTCTAGGTCCCATCTGTGCAACTTTTGGAATCGGTCCCCGAGATGTCGAGGTCCCAGCAGTCGTATCTTCGGGAGGAGCCACTTCCATGGGATCGGACCCTGCCAAGACAAAGGTATTATATATTGCATATTTTTGTAGGGAAAAGGAACAAACGGTTCTTGCGAAGGTTACCTCCGAAGTCCTGTCGGCGGGTGAGTACGGGGCTGCTCGGAGGGTCAAAGGCCACTTTGAAGTCTTCATCGGACTCGAAGTTTAGAACCGAAGGGTCAAATGTTGGAGCCTCTCTTGGATCTACAGCTACCACTTCATCCGGAATCGAAGGTGGCTCAACAGTAACTTCGATTCCGCCTTCAGTTACAGGGACTTCTTCATGCGGCGGGTCTGGCTGGACATTTGAAGTTCCAGCCTGTCCAGACCTACTTGGAACATCTGGCGCACTTGCGGCGTCGCCAGTGTTTACATCCGCCCGGATCCTCTTCGAAGGTGATAGGCCAGTTGGCCATCAGAGGGGGAATTTGGAGTCCGATGAACTCCTCCGCTAAGTCCCGCATGCTCATGCGGCGACTAATCCTTTGGAGCAGGCTGAGGCGAGCTTCGAGCTGGCTGGGATCTGGGTGAACTTGGGCTTCCCTTCGGAATTTTATGTCCTGCAGAGGTCCGGCCAGACGACTGTCTGCCCCAACTTTGGCAAGAACCACCGAAGGATCCAATCTGTGTACCATCTAGCATTGATGGCCTTCGCTGGAAATCTTAGCTGAAATTCATCCCGAAGTCGGAAGTTGATGCTGCCGAAAGCTACCACGATCTTCTCTCCTCCGGGGCCTAGGTAAGTTTTTGGTTGGCATGATGCTCTGTGCAGTGCTGCGAAAATCTCTGCTCTTCCTTCGCAGCCCTCAACTCGCAGCGCCCATTCGAAGATGGCCAAGCGGGCTATCGTGTTCGGAGATAGTTGGGGAAGGGTGATGTGAAATAAATCCAGTACCTCCGATAGGAAGTCGACTGCTGGAAGTCCTAACCCCGCTTCGAAGAAATCTTCGAAGACCACAACTTCTCCAGGCCTTGGTGAAGGGATGGTCCCCTTTCTAGGTTTCCAGATGATAACCTCCGAGCTAATCTTTCCCTCCACTGCTGCTGCGATCGACTCCCTTTTGCAGGTAGACGACCCCAGTTGATAAGACTGGTCCGATGAGGAGCCATGCTGAAGAGCGTGGGCCTCATAGCTCCAAATGTGATGAGTCATTGTCAACGATAGTCAAAGAGGATAGAAGAAGAGAGAAGATCTGCTGGGTCATGGGCCGCGTGTGACTCAGGTACACTGGTAGCGAGCGACTATCGGGCAGAGGGGCCGCGAAGTCGGGCTGGCCCAATCCGGGTACATGGGCCAAGAGCAGCAGAAGACCCACTGGGCTGTTGACCAGGATTGACTCAGGTACACGGGCGGTGAGTGATTGATGGGCTGAGAGAGCTGCGGAATCAGGCTGGCCCAATCCGGGTACCTGGTGCAAAGTCGGTGGAGGCTTTATCAGTTTTGGCGCAAAACTGACGACCGCTGATCTTATATCGGACTGTCCAGAAGAGAAGCCATAGTCGCTACGAAATCTTAGCTTCTGGATAAGTCATCTATAAATAGGAGTTTACTATTTTGTCCCTAGGCCCACAGTTAGTCAGTCGAGTCTGTAAAAATATCCTAAGGGCAGTTTAGTCTTTTCCTTTATTTCAGCGTCTGTAAAAAAACCCTAAGGGGCTGGTGGAATATTCCTATCTATTGGGCAGCCTATAAATAGGGCCCCAATCCCTATGGTTAGGTCACCCTTCAAGAATTCACTTTTTAATCAATTGGGTCACTTTTTATTCCCTGGTCCCCTACTCATTCCCCTGTGCGCGCCGCTAGGAACGTTCTCTTGTTCATCGTGAGTACTGATTCTTCCTGGCTCTGGTTTTCTGCATGCTGTGATTCTTGTGTGCAGCGATATTTGTGAATCTGTGGTCTTGTTTTTCGTGCACCTATGATTTATTCCTGAGTTTACACACGGATCTGTTGCTTCTGTTCTTCACGTGAGGAGTACTAGTTCTTGCTTGTAGCAAGTAGTACCTACTCCCTGTAGGAACAGTACTCTAGTACTCTAGCTTTGCTTTTTCCTGTGTAGCTTTTTGATCGAGTAGACAGGACCTAGCTTTTACTCTGGCTGTTTCTGGCAAAGCCCCTGGTCTGTGCGATGTCCTTCAGCTCTGTGAAGCAGGCTTCGACCAGATTTCTCCAAAGGCTTCGCTGCAACTGTTAAACTCTGATTTTGAACTATGAACTTTGTTTCGAAGTATGTTCTGTGCTTAGTTTCTGTTCTCTTAGCATACTTCGGCAGTTCTTGCGAAGGTGTACTCCGACTCGAGCTTTTTGTAGTCAATACTTCGACAGGCTTCGAAGTTAGCTTCGAAGCATGTCTCTCTGGTAGACTTCGCTTGGAGTAGGTTTCCTGTGAAGTTTCTTTGCTGCTATCATTTCCATGGATCTCAGTTTGTGAGTTCGAAGTTTGCTTTTCGAAGTGTGGTTGTGAACTTCGACTTCCTGTGTGACAACACCTGCAGACTTCATTTCAAAGTTAGTCTTGAGGATCCATGCTGAATAGCGTGGGCCTCATGGCTCTAGTTGTGATGAGTCATTGTCAACGATAGTCAAAGAGGACAGAAGAAGAGAGGAGATCTGCTGCATCATGGGTCGTGTGTGACTCAGGTACACGGGCAGCGAGCGACTATCGGACTGAGAGAGCCGCGAAGTCAGGCTGGCCCAATCCGGGTACATGGGCGAGGAGCAGCAGAAGACCCACTGGGCTGTTGACCAAGATTGACTCAGGTACAAGGACGGTGAGCGATTGCCGGGCTAAGAGAGCTGCGGAGTTGGGCCGGCCCAATCCGGGTACCTGGTGCAAAGTCGGTGGAGGCATTGTCAGTTTCGGTGCAAAACTGATGACCGCTGATCTTGTATCGAACTGTCCAGAAGAGAAACTATAGTCACTACAAAATCTTAGCTTCCAGATAAGTCATCTGTAAATAGGAGTTTACTACTTTGTCCCTAGGCCCACAGTCAGTCAGTCGAGTCTGTAAAAATATCCTAAGGGAAGTTTAGTCTTTTCTTTTATTTCAGTGTCTGTAAAAAACCCTAAGGGGCTGGTGGAATATTCCTAGTATTGGGCAGCCTATAAATAGGGCCCCAATCCCTAGCGTTAGGTCACCCTTTCAAGAAATCACTTTTTAACCAAGGATTGGGTCATTTTTTCCTGCGTTTTCTCTCTCCTGTTCCCTGCTGTGCGCTGCCAGGTTCTATTCCTGTGTACTGTTTGTTCTTCACATCATTTGTGAGTTTTGATTCTCTGTTGTTCTGCGCACCGCATGTTTCAGAGTTTGTGTCTACATCAATCTGCATGCGAAAGGTTTTTACTCCTGAGTGTTTGAATCCTCTCTGGTTGCTCCTATTCTTCCCGTGAGTACTAGTTTTTTGCTTGAGACAAGTAGTACCTACTCACTGTAGCAACAGTACACTAGTACTCTAGCCTTGCTTTTGACTGCATAACCTTTTTGATCGAGTAGACATGACTTAGCTATTTCTCTAGCTGTTTCTGGCGAAGCTCTCTGTTTGTTCGAAGTCCTTCAGTTCTGTGAAGCAGGCTTTGACCTGACATTTTCAAAGGCTTCGAACTTTCAACTCCGAACTTGATCTCTGAATCTAGCTTCGAAGTATGCTCTGTGTTTAGCTTTTGTTTGTTGACATACTTCGGCATTTTTGCGAAGTGTACTTCGACAGGCTTCGAAGTTAGCTTCGAAGCATGTCTCTCTGGTAGACTTCGCTCGGAGTAGATTTCCTAAGAAGTTTCTCTACTGCTGTCATTTCCATGGATCTCAGTTTGTGAGTTTCGAAGTTTGTTTTTCGAAGTGTGGTTGTGGGCTTCGACTTCTTGTGTGACAACACCTGCAGACTTCATTTCGAGTTTGGTCTGTGTGTTGAAGGTCATCTCTTCAGTAGTCTCTTCAATCTAGCTAGCTCCGGAGGTAGATTGTAGGCTTCGGTTTGATCTTGCTGCCGTGTGACGGGCTTCTCTTCTCGTTCGAAGATTGCTTTTTCTGTGAACTTTCTTCAAAGTTTTCTGATTGAAGTTGAGACTTCGAAGTACACTGTTCGAAGTAAGCTTTGATACACTCATACTTCGCTTCGAAGCATACTTTGCTCTCTGCCACACTCGAACTAGGCTAGACTCAACAAACCTTCGGCATTTCAACGACAACCTTCGTTTGACTTCGACAAGGGACTCCAAAGCAGGCTTCGACACTGCGAAACAGGCTTCGTCAAGTTTCGAACAGAAGATAGATTTTGAACAGTAACTTCTCTTCCCATTCCATGTGTACTTAGATTATTTTACTGAGAAGTTTAATCTGCCATGTCTTGAATATTTCGTTTATCTACCTATTAGCACTGTATTGGTGTTTCCCTATTTTGGCACTGATTGTTTTTAGGCTAGATACTTTTAGACTTAGGCTTTCTGTTCACACTCTGGTTCTTTGTCTTTTGAGGTGCGTTGGGTATTGGGAGCATGCCATAGATTCGAAAGAATTTTTTAGGCGCCCATTCACCATCCCCTCTGGTCGCTACTTTTGGTCGTACAAGTCTGTGGGTTCAAAGCTTGTTCTTCAAAGTTAGTCCTCGGGTTGAAGGCTACTACTTCGGTAGTCATACTTCGATCTAGTTAACTTCGAAGGTAGCAGTGTAAGCTTCGTTTCAATTTTGCTGCCGTGTGTTGGGATTCGCTTCTCGTTCGAAGATTGCTTTTCTGTGAGCTTTGTTTGAAGCTTTCTGATCGAAGTCTATGCTTCGAACTACACTGTTCGAAGCAAGCTTCGATACTTTCATACTTCGCTCCGAAGCATACTTCGCTCTCTGCCACACTCGAACTAGGCTAGAATCCACAAAGCTTCGGCACTTCAACGACAACCTTCGCTAGATTTCGACAAGAGACTCCGAAGCAGGCTTCGACACAGCGAAGCAGGTTTCGCTAAGTTTCGAACAGGAGACAAATTTGAACAGTAAACTTCTCCTCTCTTTTCATGTACACTTAGACCATCTGCTGAGAAGTTTGATCTGCCATGTTTTGAATATTTTGTTTATATGCCTGTTAGCTTTGTATTGGTGTTTCTCTGTCTAGAACACCAATCTTTTCTAGGCTAGATACCTTTAGACTTAGGCAATCTGTTCTTGCTTTGCTGCTTAACCTTTTGAGGTGCGTTGGGTGTTGGGACCAGGCCATTGATTCGAAATAATTTTTTAGGCGCCCATTCACCCCCCTCTGGTCGCTACTTTCGGTCCTACATCCGAGTACTTCGAAGATGCCAGGAGGAGATCGTGAGGACCGATATTTTGGGGATTCCTTGCTACCGCCGCCATCGGAGCCGCCACAACTATTGGCGCCGCTGCTGTCGCTGCCGCTGCCGCGGCCTCGGCCTACTGCCGGGCTAGGGCCGAAGCCGCCCCAGGGACCTTGAAGCTGGTCTTCGCCATGAACTCGCACTGATTGCTAAAGCAGAAATCTGGAGGCTAGGGCTTGGTTGCGCAAAGACGGTGAGAAGGGTATTCGAGAAGGGTCTGGGTCCTCTATTTATAGCCCAGACCCACGATTTTTTACCGTTTACGTTTTCCGTTTCGCATTCTTGACCGTTACCCCTTGCGAAGTTAACGCATCGCGTAACTTCTGCTGGAAGGAAAAAGCCAACGGCTATTTCTTCCACGTCTAAAATGGTTTCTGGCTCTTTAAGTTAATTCCAAGATAGTTCAAATGTAACTTTCTTAGAAGTCGATTCAAAGTTTTAAATCTTCGTAAACTTCAGAGGTTGATTAAATCTATTAACCCCTACGCATGATTATTTTTCTTTCGTATATTGCTCTCCTAACGTTACAGATCTAGCGGAGTAGCGTATTCGAGGGGCTACTGTTGGGGGAAAATACTTCATCCTCAGGGCCATTGCTGCAACAAGACAAAGGCAGGTGATTTAATCGAAGGTTTCCAGCATCTAACTCCGGAAGTATACTGGATCAAGTTCGAAGGATAGAAGCGGACTCTAGTTCGGAGTATATCTTCGAACATCGGCTCTTCAGAGAGATTCTTTGCCAGCTAGGATGGAAAGCTTATCTTCTTTCTCATTAGATTAGTCTTTTACCGTTTTGGCCCTATCAAGGGTACCAAATAGTCTCCACTATGTCGGTTGTAATAGAGGGGTAAAAGGGTCTTTTCCTTAAGGTTTTGGCCTATAAATACCCCCCGTTTTACCCTGTAATAAAGGGGAAGACTGAGTTATTCAATACACATCTTCGAACTGTTTGAGCTATTATCCAATTCGGAGGCTTGAAATATTTTACTTCACAAACACTTCGTTTGTTAGTTTCTAACCTCTAGAAACCTGTTAGCGTAATCTTTTACGCCAACAGTTCCTCTACAACATAATCCTTTTCTCTTGTTTAAGAACAATTCGTAAATTTTTGTACCAATCCATAAAGTTCGTTCCAAATAATTTCTCACATTCAAGAATAGATCACAAATTAAAAACTAAAAACTGGAGCCCTCTTAATAGAAGTAGTAGTAGATGCCATGATCTACAAAAAATTAAATGTAATGTTCAACACTATGCAATGTTTATCTTCTAACCAATAAAGGATGTTCCACTATTTTAAAACAGTCACTTTCCCTCTAATTACTAATAGTGGCACAAGATCCATATTCATTCTAACTCCTAGTGAGCTTTGGCATCACAACTAGAAGCTAGGTGACATAGGTAAGCAATTCTTTGATAATCACATCGTATGTGACTCTTGTTGTTGGAGAAGCATCCAATGCTCTACGCTAACTCTATGCTCTAAGGCCCAAAACTGTTTTGATATCCCCGTTAGGCAAACCAATACTATGCGTGTAGAAGTCTGACTTCTGCCCCAACTTGTCAAGATAAAAGATAGCACCATGCTTTGGCAGACCCACTATCGATTATCGATATCCTTGGTGGGTGCAGATATTGGAAAACGCACAAATACTTAATTTTCTGAGAGAAAACTATTCTAGCAAGGTAATGTCTCTTGTATGCACGAAACATGAAAGAATAGTATAATAGGAACAAAAGAAAGGATCATAAGTAATCATATTAACTGTGACATAGCATGATCCTCTTCTCATGATGATCTCCATGGCTCTCGTCATTGAGTGCGTGCTCTCGGCCTCTATGAAGTGTACTAGCTATCTCGCATAGCCTATACTAGTTTCATGAGCCGATGCACCATGGAATGACATGCAAGCCGTATTTAATTTACATCAGCCTTGGGCTATAAATAACCATGACACATAGGCCATATTTAACTTACATTCATTGCATGCATCTCATACATCACATTTATCCGAGGCCATTACATTCATAACATTCTCTACAAAACAAAGTTAGGCGAAGATTCTACAAGTGACTGAAATCTGGATCTGAAAAACCCATCTCAATAGGCTCGAAACTTCTGATCTGGCATCAGACTTTCCGATCCGCCGGAACATCCGATCATTACCGAAATTCCTAGTAGCAAAAATTTCTCTCTGTATCGAATCATCATTCAACATCAGAACTTTCAATCAAGTATCGGAACTTCCGATCCACTATCAGAACTTCCGATCAGTATCAGAACTTCTGATTTACCGTGGACAGAAACAAATCTAATATGTTTTTCCACCATGTATCTCCATACATGAGGGATACATATCGAACATTACGCACATAGGATCTGATAACATTATTGAGGAAAGGGCAAGCTACGCTTGGAGAAAATTTCAAAAATTCGCCCCAAAGCTCAAGAAGCATGCTCGTGTGAGATCATAGATCGGTACCTTCTAGCACAAGACACGCTAGGTGCAGTGGAAAAAGATGTAGGGGGCGCATCCCCGCTCATCCTCGCCTCGCTCCGGCTGTTCCCTGGCGATCCAATCGATGAAGACGACGTAGTTGTTCACGTGAAGAAGTCCACGAGCGTCGCTATTGGAGCAACGCCTCTACGGTATACACACGTTCAGAGATGGAATTCTTCTCATGTCTTGCGTGCTAGCACTGCTCGTGGGAAAAGGGAGATTTCTCAGTTTCTACTTTTGAGATCAAGAAAGAAAGGAAAGGAGTTCTTGGTGGCTAGGTCCAAACTATCAATTGCTTGTCCTCTAAGACCTCCTCCTCTCTTTATATAGAGGTAAGAGCCACTGGTCTCCAACACTTCGAAACCAACAAATGGGTTACAACTGATTTGTGAGCCAACAGATCCAATCTATTTTCGCCCATGTCGGAACTTTTGATCCTGGATCGAAACATCTAATCGGGTATTTTTGGTCTCTCAAACTAGTACGTTATCGTTACAGATCCAATCTAATTTTGTCCACTTCGGAACTTCTGATACACCTATCGGAACTTCCAATCAGTGCAATATTCTTGATAAAAATCGGAACTTTCGGTTCGTTGAAACTTTCGATACCGTATCGGAACTTTCGATACCATATTGGAACATCCGAAACAACTTTTGCTCCCTAACTCGAGTCCAAAAAATAATCGAAACTTCCGATTGTCAGAATTTTTTTGTCATACTTTATTGGCGTTCTTGGTTTTTCTCTGCACACACAAACTTCACGCGTTTTGTTTCTGCCATTCGATCTTTTGTGGTGCGTCCTCAAGCGTTCAAATTTTCCATCGCCTACACATGAGACTCACCATTTGGTGATACGTCTTGGGGCGCGTGCGTGAGCTTGTGCTAGCACCGGTGCCTATGGCTTTTCCTCCAAGCGGCGCCCTGGCCTCCTGCCTCCATGCATTTACATGCGCATGGAAGATCGCCCACGCCGCCAATTTCTGCTGCAATATTTTTTATACATTCGTTGCCTAGTTTTCTTTCTTGGGATTGCGTGCCATAGCTAGTGGCAGTTTCTAGTGCACAATATGCCACATCCTATCTTTGCACGTGTTTTATGCAGTTGTTTTTCTTGATTCATCAAGTCTGAAATTTTCCTGTTTATGCGCTTAAATTTTGTGAATCACTTTGTTGTCTCAATTTCCACGCCAACTCCACAACGTGTTTGCCACTAGTTTCTTTGTCTCTGGTTTTCTTCCGCCACGGTCTGTGTCAAGTTTTTTTCCTGTAGCCACACAATATTTCCTTGCTAGATTTTTTGTTCTCTTGGTTCGCCGGCTGTTCTTTCATACACCGTTTGCACATGTTATTTTCTGCCTAAATCTTTAGGACGGTCCCAACCCATAATTTTTTAAGTGATGTCTTATTTTGCTATGTCAGCAAGATACTATATCTAGAAACTTTGTTCTCAACCTTAGTTTCTTAGGATGAATCTATAATAATTTTTTTATACTACTATTTTTTCTCTCCTCCTCTCATCCAATTACTTCCATCCATATCAGTAAGATACTGTATCTAGAAACTATGTTCCCAACCTTAGTTTCTTAGGATGAATCTATAATAAATTTTTTATACTACTATTTTCTCTCTCTCCTCCTCTCGTCCAATTACTTCCATGCATATCTTAGATATAGTGAAGATATGGTGTCTTACTTAAGACATGGTTTCTTCATATTCTAGTATCCCTCCTCATTAAATAACTTATCACATCACTTTTTTTCTTATGTGGCAGCACAATAAATACCTAAAAAACTATCCTACATGAAGGGTTGAGAGGGTTGAGAGTGCCCTAAGGCTATTCACAGCGGTGAGTTTTGTAACACTGTTTTTTAGAAGTCCACATCAGCTTTACAACTGAATGAAATACCTTCTCTCAGTGGAGAGTTTCATTTCACTATTTCCTAGGGTAACTAGTGCAATTAAATGCAACTAGCTCCCATTAAATACCCTCTCTCTGATGAAATGATTTGGCTCTCATTGGGTGTTTCATTTCGTTTCATCCGTGGAAACGGGTTAGCACCATGTCATGGTGATGACACTATTTTTCTTCTCTTTTCTCATTAATTGAATATCATATCAGCGAAAAATCTGATGTGACATAATAATTAATACTATGAAACACTCCATAAAACCCTCACAGTGAATAGCCTAAGGCACGTAGACTAAGGAAGCATGTCTTGCATGCGCTTGTTTCAACACCGGTGTTTCTTGCTCGGATTGTCTACATCAACACCAATGTATCATGCCATTGAGCTTCCGTCATCACAGACAACAACCGCATCTCCACATTGCTTCATCGAGCAATCTTCGTGTCACTGGTAAATACAGGTAATCACTTTATCTCCTGCAGATTAATTGATCTGATTTAATATCCTTGATTTTTTTTCATGTTATATGTTTGATGATATGCCTGTATATTCCAATTTGATTATCAAGTGTTAAATGATATGTTTGCTTGAGATGTGACAAAGTTTCTGCATGCTTGATAAATGCTTAATAAAATTCTTGTGATCTCTCATATTGTCCTTTCACGTCTGAAGGAATGAAACAGACAATTAAAAAGGATAAATAGGCGCCTCAATAAATTTTTACGAATTGATAGTCTTTTATAAAAACCCAACGCACCTCCAAAGACACCAAGCGGAAGCAAATAGATTTGCAAAACACATATGAAATTATTGCTATCACTCTCATGTCAGATATGATATGAGACGACAGTATGAGAGATCACAAACACTAAAACTGATCTAGCCTTCACAAATATCTGATGTCCCACGCCGGGAAGAGGGTACCTGAACCCTAGCCTTGGTGCTCTAGGTTCTGCACAAGGGCCGAAGCCCGGTGGGGGGTCGAGGCATTCGTCGGTTGCTAGTGTGCGCCGAAAGGGACGGAGGCCAGGAGGGAGATCTGCAGCCTCCCATGCTGGGGTCGGTGAAGGAAGTGGAGGCGTCCTCGTAGGGCACGGGTCATAGCCATGCACAGGGCATGGTGATGAATGTCGTGCCTTAATCTCATCGACGGGGATGAGTAGAGGTGCGGAGGGGCCACTCATAAGCCAAGAATGGCTCGGGTCCCTTCCTGTTTGAGGTCGACGGTTCATCCTTCGAGGACAACGGTGACGGCGACGGCGCCGGGAGGGCCTTCCACGTCCATGGCGTTGGATGCCATGGTCGATCGGAGATGGGCCGTGAAGACGATCCTCGACGGCATCCGAAACAGGTTCGGTGATGAAGATGATGGCCAAAATGGGTGTTTATGTCTCCATTTCTTACCTTGTTCTTGCGGGTTCTTCCTGTTTTTGCTTGATTTGACGAGCGAAAGTGCTGATAACGTGTAAAGTTTTGAAAGTAAAAATGGAATCAGTGATTCCTTGTGTATTGATTGACAGTTTGGATTACAATTTATAGCCACCAAGAGGTGGCAGTTTTGTACAGTGAATGGACGCGATGGTTCATCGCGTCTCTTTCCTAGGAGGCGTCTCCACACAAAGGAGTAACTGCCTAATCTAACTTAAGGCTAATTAGATCATTAATTTTAATCTTCAACACTCCCCCTTGATCAATTTGTCCTTGATTATGATGTAAACTTCATCTTGAATCATCTTGGAATTCTATCTTGAAAATTCATCTGAAAACTCGGCGTGGAAACTAGGTGATATGGCAATTTTGTTGCATTGCTATCGCCTCATCAAAAACCTATTATAAGAAACTTGATAGGAAAATCATAAGTAGAAAATTACAATATGATGCTTAAATTAGGTTATATATTAGGTGGATACTCCCCCTGATTCTTGCTAATCTTTTAATCGTCGCATGCCAATCCCATGAACATATTTCTGGAATGTTGAATTCGGCAAGGATTTTGTAAATAAATCTGCGAGGTTATCACATGATTTGGTTTGCAAGATTTTTATCTCTCCACTTTGTTGAAGCTCATGAGGATAAAATAATTTTGGTGCAATGTGCTTTGTAATATTGCTTTTGATATAACCTGTTTGCATATGTGTAACACAAGCAGCATTATCTTCATAGATAATAGTTGGAGATTCGATAGAACCCTTACCACACGATTGTTGTATGTGGTTTATCATTCTTCTAAGCCATACACATTCTCTTGATGCTTCGTATATGGCTATTATTTTAGAATGATTGGTGGAAGTTGCAACTAAAGTCTGTTTAGAAGACTTCCATGAGATGGCTATTCCACCATAAAGGAATACAAAACCCGTTTGCGATTTGGCATTATGAGGATCAGACATGTAGCCAGCATCAGTGTATCCAATCATATTGTGGTCTTGGTTTCCTTGGAAACTAAAATGTAGACCTAAGTCTTTCGTACCTTGGAGATATCGAAGCACTTGCTTAACTCCCATCCAATGACGTTTAGTTGGAGAAGCGCTATGTCTTGCTAATAGATTTACAGCAAATGTGATATCAGGCTTGGTGCAGTTTGCTAAATACATTAATGCTCCAACGGCACTGAGATATGGATATTCAGAACCCAATATTTCTTCTCCATCTTCCTTTGGTTTGAATGGATATTTCTCTACGTCTAGAGATCGAACCACCATAGGAGTTTTGGATGGATAAGAATTATTCATGTTGAATTTCTCTAAGACCTTTTGGATATAAGCAGCTTGGTGAACAAGTATTCCTGAATGAAGATGCTCAAGTTGTAGTCCGAAGCATTATTTGGTTTTTCCCAAATCCTTCATTTCAAATTCCGTCTTGAGATGATTGTGTGCTTCATCAATATCTTGTTAGTTACCGATGATGTTTAAATCATCAACATACACAAATATGATGCAAAATCCCGCTTGTGATTCCTTATGAAAACACAGGGGCAATCATCATTGTTTGAGTAACCCTTCTGAAGAAGAAACTCACTTAGTCGGTTGTACCACATTCATCCCGACTGTTTCAAGCCATATAATGACTTATTTAGTTTTACACAATACATGTTGCGTTTTGCTTCATTCAGAGTTGAGATTCCTTCAGGAACCTTCATGTAGATATCCGAATCTAATGACCCATATAAATATGCGGTCACGACGTCCATCAACTGCATAGGTAGACGATTTTGAACAGCCATAGAGATTAAGTATCGGAATGTTATGGCATTCATAACTGGAGAATATGTTTCATTAAAATCAATACCAGGTCTCTGCGTGAAACCCTGGGCTACAAACCTTGCTTTGTGTCTCACCACTATATTATTTTCATCACGTTTACGGACGAAAACCCATTTGGATCCTACAGGGAATACCTTTGGAGGTGTGGGTATTACTTCTGTAAATACCTTCCTTTTGTAAAGAGAGGCGATTTCTGCAAGAATTGCATCCTTCCATTTGGGCCAATCAGAGCTTGTTTTACACTCTGCCATGGACTTTGGATCGTGATCACTTAGAAAGTTGTTTGCAATCTTATTTGAGAAATATGTGTCGACGATTGTAGTCTGACGATTAAATGATTCTCCAGATTCACTATAGTTAGTGGATATTTCTTCTACCTTCCGTGACTCGTCGCGGTTTCCCAATGCGGTTGAGTCTAGGTCTTTCGATCTTCCAGCGTCATAGATCGTATGTACTATTGAGCTGGGATCTTGTGGAGATTCCTCGTCCACTAGGTGTATATTACCCAATTTATCATTGTTATCTCGTGGTTGAATTCTACTTGTAGAAAGTGTTTCAGAAGTATTTTTCTTCGATTTCCTTTGTTGCTTGATGGAAGTCACTTTAGGTTCAGAAATTTTCTTCTTTGGTTCCTTTGACTTTCCAGTAGCTAAATTCTGTATTTGGGCCGTACTTCTCCCCCTCTTCCTTTGGACTGTAGGAGTAGGAGTGTGAGTAGTTATGATTGGTACCTCTACTCTTTCTGGCACATTTCTGGCAGGATTATAGGATTTTGTAACACCCTTATAGTCTACAAAAGAATCTGGCATGTTATTTGCTATGTTTTGCAAGTTTATAATTTTCTAAACTTGTAGTTCAGTTTCTTGTGTACGTGGATCAGAAGCTGAGATACTTTTATCATCCCAGTTGATTTCCGGGCATTCTTTGTGGTTTTGTAATTCTCCCCCTAATGCCGAGAAATGCTCCTCATTAAAGATGCAGTCTGCGTACCAGGCAGTGAATAGATCCCTTGTTAGAGGTTCAAGGTACTTTATTATTGATGGAGATTTGTACCCCACATAAATTCCCATTTTTCTATGTGGTCCCATTGAGGTACGCTGCGGTGGTGAGATTGGTACATAAGTGGCACATCCAAACTTACGCAGATGGGAAATACTTGGTGGATTTCCACGTACTAATTGTAGAGGGGATGTTTCGTGATATGCAGTTGGTTGCAATTGAATTAAGTCAGCGGCGTGTAAAATCGCGTGACCCCAACATGATGTTGGTAAATTGCAATTTTGTAAAAGTGGTCTTGCAATAAACTTAAGTCGTTTAATCAAGGATTCGGCTAGACCATTTTGAGTATGGACATATGGAACTGAGTGTTGTACTTCGATCCCTAAAGCCATGCAATAGTCATTGAAAGCCTTAGAGGAGAATTCAGCAGCATTGTCCATTCGAATTGTTTGAATTCGATGTTCAGGATAATGAGATTTTAATTTTATTATTTGACTCATTATTTTGGCGAAAGCATGGTTTCGTGTGGAAAGAATACACACATTGGACCATCGTGTAGATGCATCAATTAAAACCATGAAATACCTGAATGGTCCAGTTAATGGTGAAATAGGCCCACAAATATCTCCTTGAATGCGTTCAAGAAATTTAAGTGGTTCAACTTGTATTTTAAGTTTAGAGGGTCTTAAAATTAGCTTGCCTTGTGCACACGCGGTACAATTAAATCCGATGATTGTGGGAACTTTGATGTGTTTAGAGTATGACCAATAGAATTGCTAATAATTTTCCGCATCATACCTACTCCTGGATGTCCAAGGCGATCATGCCACATTTGGAATGGATCAATATTTTGGAAAATTATTTTATAAGCAACATGTGATACGGATTTAATGTATGTGTAGTACAATCCAGATGATAGACATGGAATTTTTTCAAGAATCTGCTTATCATATCCGTTATTTTGAGTCATAAGAAGGTATTCCTTCTGGTTGTCATCCTGAGTTTCTAGATGAAACCCATTGAGACGGATATCGCGATAGCTTATGAGAGTACGAGTTGAGTCGGGATACAATAATGCATTCTCGATTGTTACTTGTGTACCCATAGGAAATGTAATAATGGCATGACTAGTACCAACGATTATAGTATCGCGTCCTGCGATTGTCAAAATATTTCCTTTGGTTTTTGTAAGAGTCTGGAAATATTTTGTTTCCCTAAGTATAGTGTTTGTAGTGCCGCTGTCTACTAAGCAGAATTCCTCATCCATGATTGTTCCCGTAAATGATCTATATATAATTAGAAAGGCAAAATTTAAGAAAATTTGCAAGATATATATAGAAAACACATTTATTTATATAATTTTAATAACAAGTACATGAATATTATTCTTGAACAATATTGTAGGATGACAAATATTTATTACAACACTTGATTATATTAAGGTTCTACATATATTGATAATTATATCTATAGCTATGGAGTAAGATTTTAATTGAAATCTCCAAATATGTCATTAGAGGTATACTCCATAATCATATCTTTTGTGCTCTTCGTGTCATCAAACACCGGGAGCGTTGGTTTGTCGCTAGTTGTAGTAGGGACTTCTTGGGAGTATTCAACATCCTTGAATGCGTCCTCTTGAATATTGAAGTGAGCTTCATATCCATTGCCTTGATTGTTTCTCTTGCGTCCCATAGATTTGAGATATAAATCCACTAGATGTTTGGGTCCGACACTTTCTGGTTGTGTGTTTGTAGCAACCACACTTTTGACAGAGCTTTGATTTGTCATATTTTGGTTTAATACGACTATTATTCTTGTCAAATGTTTGTGATTTGTCCTTTTGCTTTGTTTGTGCTTATCATTAAAATTCGAAGGACGTTTTGACGGCCCCTTGAACTTGTTTGATTTCCGAAAATTTGCGTGTACCTCAGGCAAAGGTTTAGCGCCAATGGGACGCTGGTGATGATTTCTCACAAGGAGTTCATCGTGTTTCTCAGCCTCAAGTAAAACATGTATTAATTCAGAATATTGCGTGAATTTGCGGGCACGATATTGTTGCTGTAAATCCTATCAGCAGGGAGCATGGTTGAAAGTGTCTTTTCAATCTTGTCCTCCTCTGAAAGTTCCTTTTCGTAAAAACGCAATTTAGCACATATTCTATGAACGACATGATTGTAATCTTCGATACATTTGAAGTCATGTAGTCGAAGTTGGGTCCATTCATGGCTAGCTTCAGGTAAAATGATTGCCTTCTGCTGTTCATAGCGTGTTTTGAGGGCAAGCCACAAAGTGCGCAGATTTTCTTCCTGAAGACATCCAGCTTTCAGATCTGGGTGGATGTGATTTCGTATAACGGCTAGTGCGGTATACTTCTTGACATCTGATAATTCGTCTTGTGCGCCCTCTTGGAGGGGGACGATTACTGGTAATATCTCACGGGAGGCAAGAGTAACCTTGACATCCATAGCCCATGTTGGGTAATTACGACCGTCAATGTTGAGTATATCAAATTCTTTGGCCATTATAGTTTCCTACATGTGTAGAAACCAAGGATTTTTTTAAAAAAAATCAGTATGGTAGTGTTGTAAAAAAATGCAAAATGTTATAAAATTCAGTATTTGAATTTATTAGTGTGGACCTCAATTTTCATGCATAAAGTAAGAAATAATCACTCTTTGGTGTAGATTTCAAACTTATATGAGGTAGTCATTATTGGATAATGTAGACCTCTTTATGTTAACAATTTGAAGATAATCACTAAAAAATAGTGTAGATCTTTTATAAGTGTATATGAGACATAATCTGAAAAATCAGTAGATGCTCTATCATATTCCTTTGTGTTAACATTATGTTGAATATGTGAGGATGTGACATTGAGATAGTCATGAGAACATAGTATCATGTAGATCTCATATAGGTGGTACATAGTCTACACAAGTGTAGTAGATGCATTATCCACCATATGCCATATAATTTTAATGTGAGGTTTGCACTTGATTTTTTTTAAAAAAAATTTCATGATATAATGTTTAAAAATTAAGCCGATTGGGTAATGCCAATTGCATATATATTTTTTTGGGCTTAATTTGAAAATTATACGATAGTGCAAGAAATGCAGAAAATTTCGTTACAATAATCATTTCAGAAATGTCATAGGGAATGCGAAAAAATTTCACAAACACAACGGACATTTATATTAATATATTGTTATTTGGACTGAACATTACAATCATACAATACCACACATATGAACAATATTATATATTTTTTTTCAGGACATCAAAATACTAATAAACATTACTGTATTATAGCATTTTTTTCTAAATAACCTGAATATGTATAAAGGTTTAAAACAGAAAGGTTTTTTTTACTTTCTGAAAATAAAAAAAATAAAAAAACAGAAAACACGTTAAGTGCTAATGGGCCGTAGACAAGCCCATTTGCATGTGATTATTTCTGGCGTGCAGTAGGTGCGCCGGTTAGGTTTCCCCTTCCGTTTTTTTTCTTGTGCCACCACTTCTCCTGCCTGCGTCGCTTCTTCTCCCATTTGCACAGTCCGCCCGCCTACATCGTCGCTTTCCTTCGCCGGTGCTGCTGTTGTTCCGGCGAGATGTCGGCGCCGCCCGCAGGGAGCGGTTTAGTGGGGAGTGTACTCCTCCCCGATGCCGGGAGGAGGGTACCCGAACCCTAGCCTTGGTGCTCTAGGTCCTGCATGAGGGCCGAAGCCCGGTGGAGGGTCGAGGCGTTCACCGGTTGCTAGTGTGCGCCGAAAGGGACGGAGGCCAGGAGGGAGATTTGCAGCCTCCCATGCTGGGGTCGATGAAGGAAGTGGGGGCGTCCTTAGAGGGCAAGGGTCATAGCCATGCACAGGGCATGGTGATGAATGCCGTGCCTCAATCTCGTCGACGGGGATGAGTAGAGGTGCGGAGGGGCCACTCATAAGCCAAGAAAGGCTTGGGTCCCTTCCTGTTTGAGGTCGATGGTTCATCCTTCGAGGACAACGGTGACAGCGACAGCGCCAGGAGGGCCTTCCGCGTCCATGGTGTTGGATTCCATGGTCGATCAGAGATGGGCCGTGAAGACGATCCTCGACAGCATCCGGAACAGGTTCGGTGATGAAGATGATGGCCAAAATGGGTATTTCTGTCTCCATTTCTTACCTTGTTCTTGCGGATTCTTCCTGTTTTTGCTCGATTTGAAGAGCGAAAGTGCTGATAACATGTAAAGTTTTGAAAGTAAAAATGGAATCGGTGATTCCTTATGTATTGATTGAGAGTTTGGATTACAATTTATAGCCACCAAGAGGTGGCAGTTTTGTACAGTGAATGGATGCGATGGTTCATTGCGTCTCTTTCCTAGGAGGCGTCTCCACACAAAGGAGTAACTGCCTAATCTAACTTAAGGCTAATTAGATCATTAATTTTAATCTTCAACACAGCTAATCCAGGAGATGGCTATTGGAGTGGCTTGCGATGGTGAGCTCGTGTGATCTCCTGTGCACATGAGATCCATACAACGCACATCCGACCAGGCGGAGACTCCCACTTGCGAGCGCTTGGTCTAGGCCCACTAGCCTGGCACGTTGCCGAAGTAGGGAGAACCCAAGACGACGCTGTGTGCTTGATTCTTACGCATACTCCACGAGACAGAGGATGCAGTCGGCAAACAAAAACCGGCAACGAAACACCGGTGCAGGGCTGAGGGAAAAAACCGGCGATCAGAACAATAATGACGGGGGCTGCTAGAAGATTTTCTGGTGATGCTAAGTGGAGAAGAAAGAAGAAAAATAAAGTGACCTAATTTTTGAAACCAGGAAAATTGATTTCTGAATGGGTGAGAAACTCTATAAGGCTACGTGAGCCATTATAGTTTGAGTTAAAACCCTAAAGTTTTCTTACAGATGCAAGGCACATAGGACCAAAAAATAAAATCCTATTTATAGATATTTTGTCCTGATTCGAAGCTTTCGTAACAACTACGGGTTCACTTCATGACTGTTTGATCTTAATCCGACGGTTTTGAGCTGAAACCGACAAAGCGTCTCTAGATCTTGACACATGTCATCAATCCCGCGACCTCGATCACCAGCAAGTCTCTCCCACTCTCAATCCCTCGAGCCGCCTTGTCACTTACATTGACATCCTTTTCGCTTGACTTGGTCAACACATTGTCTAGATCATCCGTCCGTTCATGTCTAGCTTCATCTCTACTTATACGTCTAAGGTCATCGTCAACTTCACTCGGCCTCCTTGATCGTTCGACACTAAACTCCCCGCTTGACCTTTATTACTCGTCGTTGACAATTGAGTAGCATTCCTGATGAGAACATCAGCAGTTGGGATAGGATCATGATTGTGAGTAAACAAGTTAAGGTGCATGTTTTCTATGTTAGATTTAATTTTTATATATTTGAACCTCAGATGCTACACCATGAGAAACATTCATTTTCAATTTCAGAAATACATTCTTGGATCAATAGAAGAGATGCATGTATATGGAACTCTTGTATTATCATGAAAGTTGATTAGGGATCAATAGACATTGAGTCGAGGACGACTCCAAATTAACTAGGGGGGATGATGAGGACATCCCTACCAATGATACAACCATACATGAATACTAAGATCCAATTATTTGAGTTCGAGCGCGACAATTAAATCTCGAGGTCAACTCGTTTCTAAGTACCTTATTATGTTATCTTGGGAATAAATTACTACCTAATATTATTTTTATTATTATTGTTAGGAACCATGGAGATGATGAAAATCACTTGGAGATAAGCAAATAGTTGGAGAAGCACTAGGAAGGACGTTCAAGCCAATTTGAGAGTCCAATCCAACTACAATTCGTGTCCAACTTGGATTCCAGGAGCACTGTGTACTAAAAGGGTCGCTCAGGCCGTATACAAACTCCGTTTTCGACGTTCCACCTGTCCACGGAAAGATAACTTCATAAAATTTCCAATGCCACTAGTTTCATCTCAAAATTTCTTCTAGATCAATGGGAATCGTCAAAACAAGATAGAGTCCAGAATCTGTCAACATTTTGTTTTCTGTGTTATTGGGCCTTTGGGTCATGTATCTAGTTGAGCCCATTAGGGATGCATCCCGAACTACTATATAAGGTGTTTCTATAGACATCTAGGGTTTTTGGGTTTAGTTTATGTAACGCCCTGATTTTACCAAATTGGAACTTTATTGAATTTCCATGGAAAAACAATAATAACAAGATGTCCATCATGTGACAACGTACAGACAGTTAATCATTCGTGGTTCGCAGACCACATTATTACATAAGTGTAAAATTTAAAAGAAACTATGAAAATGGAACTACATGACGAACATCTTCTTTAGGATCGTTTTCTTGACTGGGTCGCTACGCCAAACCATCCTCCTCGTAGTACGCAGCCTCTGAAGTGTTTGTCCAACGGGTATGAGTACAAAAGTACTCAACAAGCCACCATGAATGCAATAATAATGCAGAGTAATAACGAGGGAATGATAGTGGCTTAAAGTGTGGAAAAGTACATGTTTCAGTTGCAGCATTTAGTGTAGTCAAATTTTAATTGTACAGAATAATAAACATGAATAATGTAACATCATCTAACTCGAGGAGTACGTTTTCCCTCCTCGCTCAACATTCCTTACATGCCAAATCATCATGCAATATTCATAAATATAAACTAACTGCGAGTAGTCACGCAACCCACCCTTGACCGTGGGCTCAGCTTTTCGAAAAGATTTAAACTATGATCAGAGGTGTACCACTGTACCCACAAGGCACACACTCATCCTACACACCAAAGTGTAACGAGATGACCCATACCACTGGAACTCGTGCCAAAACATCAGCATGAGATGCTCCAATCCGATAACACCTGCTCTAGGATTCGCGGGCATGCCTGGCCACTCCGGGCTAATGTCGCACCCCCTTCTGCGCCACGTCAGTACAAGCCACCCGCAGGTGCTGCTTGACCCATCTCCAAGTGGTGCCTCAAGTTGGAACACTCCATACCTTAGTTAGGACTTACCCACTAGACTTATGGTTAGTACGGAAGTGTATTGCAACGGATCCCACAGACCGGTCCTTATAGTGCCCCGGGTTCTACCGACCAATGCCCTACCTTGCACCCAGAACCCACCATGCTTACAGACTTAACCAAAACTCCATAACAAAAAGAATTCTAGGGGTGAGAGAATAACGTGGATCATATAATAGAATCCAAATCTCTACGACTCGTTTTTAACCTATAGTGGATGTGCCAATACATTGGACACTATCTAATAGTACTAATAATATGGTGACAAGGAGTTTAGGCTCAATAGCATGGCTTGGGTTTGTACTTCAAGGTCGGAGATCTAAATAAATATAATGTAAAGCTTTTAATTTGACTAATGCATGTATAACCTATGAGTTTTAGCGATATTTTAAGAAAACTAGGTTCAATATGCTCAAAAATTAGTTTGGTGACTTGCCTTGCTCGGCGAAAGGTGAAGGTGGAACCTCTGGGTAGTATTCTGGCTCTTCGACAGCGTCGTAGTCTTCTCGATACGAATAATAAACATAACATTCAATTAAACAATTCAAAACCACATAACAAACATATAGGTTTTGATTGAGCTAAATTAAAGTTATTAAACTTCTGAAATTAATATTTAAATTTCTAAAATAATTTTTGAAGGAGTTATAATTTTTTCTAAAAAGAAATATAAGTGTATCTTAATGTATTTTAAATCTCCCATTAATAAATAATAAAAATTTCTTAATAAACCTACTGTTTTTATTGCATAAACATGAAGAGAATAAAAATATAAATTTTATAAAATTGGAATGGTCAAATTTGGAGTTAAAATGAGCAAGATATGAATTTTTGAAGTTAAAAACAATTTTTGGAATTTATTTTAAACCAAAAATAGTCGCCGGTCCACGGTGGACCGAACACACCGTGAACCCGTGCATTGTGCGCATGAGCCGGATCCAAATCAGCTGTTGGATCTGGATCGGGTGGCTGCGGTTGATGCAGGAGTGTTAAGTGGACACAGACGGCCAGGATTAAAACGCTGAACCAGTACGCGATGGATGGCCCAGATTAAAAGGGGGTTTTAAATAGAAATGGACGTACGAGATTAAAACATACCGATTCGCGGAGATCTGACAGTTTAGATTAAATCAAGCGATCAATTTAATCTCCACAATCTTATCACGATCGCACGGCCACGGTTGAATCCAACACGGCACGGGTACTTTTACCCATGCCAGTCGTCTTCTTCGGCGACGGGTTAGCGGCGATGGCGGTGGTCAGTGGCCGGATCTAATGGCTAAAATGGAATCAGGACGGTGTGGTGGTTAAGATGGTACCAGTGGCGAGTCTTGGAGTCATCGGAGTGTGGCCGGCGCTGAGCGGGGGCGGTGGAGGTGTTCTGGTCCTTGTCGGCGGCGGGGCTTTGGCGGGTTTCATCGGCAAGGGAGGGGTGGCCGAGGTCGGGGAGGTCACGGCGGTCACACCGGTGCGGTCGTCGAGGGTGGAGGAGGGCTCCAACAACGGCGAGTGGCGGCTAGAGTCCGGGCGGTGGTGCGGTGTTTAAAAATGAAGTACGGGCGTTCTGTTTGGTTTTATTTCAAATGCAAGCGAAGGCTGAGCGCGGTGCGGTGCTGTCGCGCCCCGATTTAATAAATCAGGACTTTATTGAAATTCCATAGAAAATCAATAAAACAAGACGTTCATCATGCGACCACGTACAATACGGACAATCATTCACGGTTCGTAGACCGCATTAATACAAAAGTGAATAAAGGTGAAGAGAAACTAATAAAATAAGGGTCCTAGATGAACGCCTCCTTCCAGTCTCGCCTTGACTGGGTCGCTACTCCAGACCTTCATCCTCCTCGTAGTAGACTGGCTCTGATGGTGTAAGTCAACGGGGTGAGTACAGATGTACTCAGCAAGCCACCGAATGCAAATATAATGCAAGGTAATAACAAGGGAGATAGTGGCTAGTTTTGCGGAAGCAGCATAATTGTAAAGCTTTAAATGTGAGCAATTGATTAGTACGGAAAAGTAAACATGTGTGTGTGCATCATCATCTTCTAACTCGAGGGGTACAGTCAGCCCCACCTCGCTCAACAGTCCTTACGTGCCATGAATAACTTGAACATTCAAACAATTATAATCTAACTGCGAGTAGTCACACAACCCGCCCTTGACCGTGGGCTCGGCTTTTCGAAAAGATTGAATTACTCTGATCAGAGATGTACCACTGTACCCACAAGGCACGCACTCATCAC
This sequence comes from Zizania palustris, assembly GCA_019279435.1. NCBI lineage: Eukaryota > Viridiplantae > Streptophyta > Magnoliopsida > Poales > Poaceae > Zizania > Zizania palustris. Next base: position 27,404,170 of record JAAALK010000079.1, read on the forward strand.
CTACACCGAAGTGTAACGAGATGACCCATCACACGGGAACTCGTGCCAAAACCTTCCATATAGTCCTCCCCGACTCAATAGCACCCTCTTATGGGTTTCATATGGTGTCCCGACGCATCGGAGCCCCACCATACCCCCCCTTGAGCCTCGTCGGTACAAGTCGCCCGCAGGCTAGCCCCTTGCCCCCTCCTCTATGGTGCATCAAGCCGGAGTATTCCATACTTCCAGTTAGGACTTACCCATTAGACTTGTGGTTGGTACGGAAGTGCTTTGCAACAGATCCCGCAGACCGGTCCTTATAGTGCCCCGGGTGCGACAAACCAGTGCCCGAGCTTGCACCCGGAACCCACCATACTTATAACCTAGCCAACTCCAACAGAGTCCAGAGACGAGAATAACAGGGAAATTCATATACAGAATCCAGCTATCTACGACTCGTTCTTTTTAACCTATAGCAGTTGTGCCGGTACATTGGGCACTAGCTAATATATTTATAGTAGAGTGACAAGGAGTTAAGGCTCAATAAGCATGGCTTGGGTTTGCACACAAGGACAGGGATCTAATAAATATAAGTGTAAGGCTTGAGTATTTGACTAATGCAATATTAACCTATGGGTTATAGCGATAAGTTATTAAAACATGGGCTCAATTATGATCAACTGTTTCCACAGAGGTGGTCGATGACTTGCCTTGTTCAGCAAATGGGGATGGAGGAACCTCGGGGTGGAACTCCTGCTCCTCGACGAACTCGTAGTCTTCTCGATACGGAAAATAAACAATACATTCAATAAACAGATAAAATTCACCAGATAATCAACATACACATTTGTAGGTTTTATTATGTGAAGTAATATTTTTAATATTTCAAGGTTTTGTACCAAACAGTAAAGTTTAATATTTTAGAATTTTTCCCAATTTATTTTCTGTATTATTAATTTTTAACCCTAAGCGATTTTTATCCATTTATTTATTAATAATATTTTGGACAACAGAAACATACTGTTTTTATGGCATTATTGTGTAGAGAATAATATTCTGGTTCTAACAAAATTTGAATGGTGAAATTTGGAGTTAAAATGAGCAAGATATGAATTTTTGAAGTTTAAACTATTTTCTGAATTTTATTTAAACAGAAAAACAGTCTCTGGTCCACGGTGAACCAGGTTCACCGTGAACCCGTGACTATTCGCGTGGACCCGAGCGATCTGGGCCGTTGGATCTGGATCCAGTGGCCAGATGCGAGGCGGGCGGTTTAAATGAAAATGAACGGCTGTGATTAAAACGTGGCGAACGGTTACACGTGGACGCCTGAGATCGCTCGGAGGTTTTAAGCGGCGATCGACGGTTGCGATCGCCCGATACCCCTTCGATCAGATCCGAGGGCTTGGATTAAATCCCAAGGGATTTAATCGTAGCCCTCCTATCGTGATCGGACGGCCACGACCGCGTCCGGCACGGCACGACGTAAGGGGGCGCGTACCCCCTTCGTCTCCAGCGACGGCGGCCTCGGGTGCGGCCATGGCGGCGACGGCGAGCGCCTACAGGCCTATCTAACGGCAAAAATGGAACGGGGAGGGGAGGGCGGTCATGACCGTACCTCAGGTGGCGACGGCGGCGAAGAACGGCGACCGGCGACGAGGGTAGACGACGAAGAGGGTTCGGGAGCTCGACGGCGGTGGTGATCCGGCGGGTTCCGAGGCCAACGGAGTGGTGGCCGGGGATGAGCGGTCGACGTCGGTCTCGTTGGTGGCGGTGGCTAAGGCGGAGGGGGCCGGAGGCGGCGGCGATCGCTCGCCGGAGGTGGAGCAGAACCGAAGTTCGAAAGGAGGGCGACGGCGCTCTGCTTTCGCTCGAGGAGGGCTCTGCTGGCGTGGGCTGAGTGCGGAGGTCGGAGGGGGTTTAAATAGGGGGTCGCCGGCGTGAAATGGGAAGGGGACCGGTGGAAATCCGAAAGGATTCCATCCTTGCGCCGGCGAGCTTCCATACTCACGGATAGGTTCCTAAAATGGCGATACCGCGTCGGGATTGGACGGAAGGTGATCACCGGAGGTAGGGGATTATGATCCCGGGCTCGGATCGTCGAGATCGGGTGGCTGGCGACGGAAAAATGGGAGGGGATCGCCGGGAAAGGAAAGGGGGAGATCCCCTTCCAAGGAGGAAGACGAATCTGACAGGTGGGCTCCACCTGTCAGTGGGCGAACGGAAAAGAAAAGGGGCTGACAGGCGGGGTCGAGCGGTCAGAGGGTGCTAGGAGGCTGACGCGTGGGGCCAGGCGGTGCGCGGGCGGGAGGAGAGAGGGGAGGCGTGCGCCGACAGGCGGGCCCCTCCTGTCAGTGGGTGGGTGGCAATGGGCTGGGCCAAGAAGGCCGTTGGGGGAAGTTTCGGGGTTGAGGCCCGTTAAGGATTTAAAATTGATTTTCGATTTAAAATAATTCCAGAAAATCAAATATTTGATTAAGGGTTGAATCACTGTTGATAAAAATTTGTAAAAATTTCTAAAATTATATCTTGGGCTCTAGTTCATCTCATAAAAATTTCAGGTTCAAATTTTGAGTATTTCTCCCTGTTTGGCTTTATTTGGGCTCTTTGGTGATTTTTCTTTAATAATAAATTCAGAAAATATTTTCTTTTTATTTTATTCCTTTTAATTTCTGGGGTGTTACAATCCTATCCCCCTTACAGAGAATCTCGTCCTCGAGATTCGGATCAATCCTAGAATAGTTCAGGATGCTGTGCCTTGAGTTCATCTTCTTTTTCCCATGTAGCTTCCTCTACTGGGTGATTGCTCCACTGCACTTTGCAGAAACGGATGACTCGACTCCTGGTGGTTCTTTCTTTGACTTCCAATATCTTGACCGGTTTTTCCACATAGGTCAGATCTTCTTGGACATCCAACTGCTGAAGATCCACTTGCTCCGTGGGGACGCGGAGACACTTCTTGAGTTGAGACACATGAAACACGTCATGCACTCCAGCCAACGAGGGCGGTAATTCCAACTGATAAGCCACTTCGCCTTGGCGTCGGACAACGGGAAATGGTCCAACATATCGAGGGGCCAACTTTCCTCTCATGTTAAACCGTTGAGTCCCACGAAGAGGTGTAACCCGAAGGTAGACATGATCTCCTTCTTCAAAGGCTAAGTCTCGACGGCGATTGTCGGCGTAGCTCTCTGTCGCGATTGGGCTGTCTTGAGTCGGTCTCTGATGATCCGTACCTTCTCTTCAGCTTCACGAAGAATGTCTGTCCCAAATACTTGGGATTCACCTGTTTGGTCCCAAAGTAGTGGCGTTCTGCACTAACGTCCATATAGGGCCTCAAAAGGAGACATCTGAAGACTGGCTTGATAGCTGTTGTTGTATGAAAATTCTGCATATGGCAAGCTCTTGTCCCAAGTGGCTCCAAAATCCAAAACACATGCTCGAAGCATATCCTCTAGTATCTGATTTACCCTTTCTGTTTGTCCATCTGTCTGAGGATGGTAGGCGGTACTGAAATTTAATCTCGTGCCCATCTCCTCTTGGAGGTTCTTCCAAAAACGAGAGGTAAACTGACTTCCTCGGTCAGACACTATCTTCTTGGGCACTCCATGAAGACATACTATCCGGGCCATATATAGTTCTGCAAGCTTAGGGCCACTAAAGGTCGTCTTGACGGCTATGAAATGAGCTACTTTAGTAAGCCGATCGATGATCACCCAAATGGAATCATACCCAAGTTGGGTCTTTGGTAATCAGGTGATGAAGTCCATACCAATCTCTTCCCACTTCCATTCAGGCACTCTAAGTGGTTGTAATAATCCTGCGGGTCTCTGATGTTCAGCTTTTACTCTTCTGCAGGTGTCACACTCGGCGACGAACTGAGCAATCTCTCTCTTCATGCTAACCCACCAATAGCGTTCCTTCAGATCTTGGTACATCTTGGTACTACCGGGGTGAATGGAGTACAATGTCTCATGGGCTTCTCTTAAGATAAGAGTCTTTATCTCAGGTTTATCCGGCACACATATTCGAGTCCCAAACCATATGGTGCCATTCTCGTCTTCTGAAAATCCGGGGGCTTTTCCTTGTCTCATGTTCTTCTTAATGGCAGCTATATCTGGGTCCTCTAACTGAGCTTCACGGATCTGCTCAAACAAGACAGGTTGGGTCTCCAAGGTGGCTAGATATGCTCTGGTGGTCAATCCAAGATTTAAGTTTTCCATCTCCCTACATAACAAGGGTGCGTGTTCTTGAATCATCATGGCTGTGCAATATCCCTTGCGACTCAAGGCATCAGCTACCACATTTGCCTTTCCGGGGTGGTAGTGTATACCTAGGTCGTAGTCTTTAATCAATTCCAGCCATCGTCTTTGCCTCAAGTTCAGATCTGGCTGTGTGAAGATATACTTCAAGCTCTTGTGATCCGTAAAGATCTCACAGCGATTTCCAACTAGATAGTGCCTCCAAATCTTAAGGGCGTGCACTACGGCGGCTAATTCCAAATCGTGAGTCGGATAATTCAACTCATGAGGTCTCAACTGTCGGGAGGCATAAGAGATAACTTTTCCATCTTGCATAAGAACACATCCCAATCCTTGGCGAGATGCGTCGCAATAAACATGGAAGTCTTTGCGGATATCTGGTAGGATCAGTATGGGTGCAGACACCAAACGGGTCTTGAGGGTGCGGAAACTTTGCTCGCATTCAGGAGTCCATTCGAACTTCTCTCCTTTCTGCAACAACTTGGTCATTGGCTTGGCTATCTTAGAAAAATTCTCGATGAATCTTCGGTAATATCCGGCCAATCCCAGAAAACTTCGTATCTCAGATACGTTCGTGGGTGGCAACCAATCCGTTACTGCTTCTACGGTGGCAGGGTCTACTGCGATTCCTTGCGCAGAGATGATGTGTCCGAGGAACTTTACTTCTGTCGTCCAAAACTTGCATTTGCTGTACTTGGCATATAATTGGTGTTCCCTTAGCTTTCCTAAGGTTAACCGGAGGTGAGTCTCGTGCTCCTTCTGGTCCTTGGAATAAATGAGGATGTCGTCTATGAAAACCACTATGAACTTGTCTAAATACTCCATGAACACTTTATTCATCATATTCATGAAGAACGCAGGGGCGTTGGTCAATCTAAAGGACATAACCGTGCACTCATATAATCCATAACGGGTAGTGAAGGCCGTCTTGGGTATATCTTCTTCTCGGATCCTCAACTGATGGTAACCAGACCGAAGGTCGATCTTTGAGAATACCGTAGCTCCTTTGAGCTGGTCGAAGAGGTCATCGATCCGAGGCAACGGATACTTATTCTTGATTGTCACCTCATTCAGGGCGCGGTAATCTACACACATACGCTTTGCCTTGTCTTCTTTCTTCTCGACGAAGATGACAGGGGCACCCCATGGCGATGTGCTAGGCCTGATGTAGCCTTTCCTTTCAAGATCCTCCAACTGCTGCTTCATCTCAGCTAATTCATTGGCGGCCATCCGATATGGTCGCTTATAAATAGGGGTGGTTCCAGGCACCAAATCAATCCTGAACTCGATGTCCCTCTTAGGTGGCATTCCTGGTAGATCCTCTGGGAATACGTCCGGGTACTCGCTGACTACTGGTATCTCCTCCAAGGTAATCTGATGTAGTCTTGTCCTTCCGGCCTTCATGCTGGGCATCTGGAATGTGACTATAGTCCCTTCTTCATTAGTCACCGTTACTTTTCTCTGGGCACATTCTATCACACCTTGGTGTTTATTTAGCCAATCCATCCCTAGAATGAGGTCCAAACCTTGACATTCTATTAGAATGGGGTCGGCCCAAAATATCGTGCCTTGGATATCTACCCATACCCTTGGACTAAAGGAACAAGCCAGAGTTTGCTTTCCCGGGGTAGCTATTAGTACTGGCCTGGGTAGTTCACTTATGTCCAGTGCATTATTTTCCACAAAAGCAGTTGATATAAAGGAGTGGGTAGCTCCGGTGTCAAATAATACCACTACCTGCGATGAATGAACCATAAACTTACCCATGACAATTTCTGGTGCAGCCTGGGCTTCCTCGGCGGAGACGTGGTTCACTTTGGCGCGGACGGCGGGGTTGGAGGTGACTCCTTGAGCTCTCTTGGGATGGGGGCACTGGTGGGAGTAGTGTCCCTCTTGGCGACAGTTGAAGCACACCACAGGCTTGCCATGCCTGTCTCTCAAGACCTCCGGCTTCTTGGCCGGGGCGGCTGGGGCGGTCGGTGCGGCTGGAGCGGCACGAGGTTGGCTGGCTCCGGCGTTGGCAGCTGGTGGCGCCGGGCGATACACTGGCCGGGGGTGGTACTGTGGCGCTGGTGGAGGTGGAGCAAAACGGGGTCTTTGGGCCATACCCTGGTTCTGCCTGAAGGCAATCATGCGCTTCTTCTTCAGGTCGACCTTATTTTGTTGGGTCTCCTGCATGATAGCCTTGTTCACCAACTTCTGGAAGTTGGTGAAGTCTCCAGAGATGAGTTGTAGGGACAACTCGTCCTTCAGTCCCCGAAGGAACTTAGCTTGTCTGGCTGCATCCGTACGGACCTCCTCGGGTGCGTACCGGGCCAGACGGTTAAACTCATGTAGATATTCCGTGACAGATCTGCTCCCTTGCTGCAGATCTCTGAACTCTTGTTGCTTCTGGGCAACGATGCCGTCGGGGATGTGGGCGGCACGAAAAGCGGCCGAGAACTCCGCCCAAGTGGGGGCGTGGCCCTCGGGTAGGGTCTCACGATGGTTGTCCCACCACTCTGCGGCGGGACCATGAAGCTGGTGGGTGGCGAAGGCCACCCTCTCCTGCTCAGTGCAGGTCAGGAGGTCGAGCTTCTTCTCGATCGCCCGCAACCAATCCCCAGCCTCCATGGGGTTGGTGGTGCTAGAGAAGGTCGGTGGGCGGACTCGGAGGAACTCTGAGAGCTGTGTCGCGGGAGCGGGAGCTGGTGTGGCAGGACGGGGCAGCTCGGGCTGTTGGTGGAGGCGGAAAAGATGCGCCTGCTGCTCTTGCATCTGCTGCTGCTGCTGTTGCATCTGATTCAGTAGGGCGGCAACTAACTGGTTCTATGTGGCCATCATCTCGGCCAGAGTGGGGTGGTTGGCGACCGGGGCTTGCCTTTGCCCGGTGGCTCCCCATTGTGGCAAGTTGCCACTCTCTCCTCCGTTCTGAGGAGCGTCTGATCCCTGGGTGTTGGTCATCCTGGAATTTTCAACGTATACACATTTATTTTGGTGAACTTCTTTATATTTTATTTCAAAAGGATACCGTTCTTGCGGTTACATTTATTTATTCTCTCATTCATGCCTTATATTTTGACATGGATGCTAATACAAGCAAGCAAATAAAAATAACAATCAATCGTAAAACTACGTCTAAGGCAGCTCGGGGGACGGCTCGATCTCGGGCTCGTGGGAGACGGGCGGGGTCGAGGAACTGGATGGTCCGGCGGGTGGTGCGCTGCGAGAGATCCTCTTGGGCCTCACTGTGGGAGTCTGAATGGGTTTCTTCCGGCGAGGCGGAAGAGGTGCGATCTCCTCAATGTCCTTCTTCATCTCCTCGATCTGGTAGCGGAGGTGTGGGTTGGTGGCGACACGCTGTCGAAGGAGCTCATTCTGACGCCGCAACTCCTCTGCCTCGGCAGCCAAGCGATGTCCCTGCTGGATGCGGCGACGAAGCTCTCCGTTCTCGCGGTTCAGGTCCTCGGAGGAATGGCGGTAGAAGCTGATAGTGTCGCGCTGTCCATTGGCGTCCTGCAGCGCCTCGTAGTGGAGATCATCCATGGCCTCCAACAAGCGCATGGTATGACCAATCGCCGAGTGGCGCTGGGAGAGGGTGCTGACGAAGACACTGTGTGGACTCCCTGGGGTGCGAAGAGGTACGAAGCGGAAGTCCGTGTCGTAGAGCTCGCTGTCGTAGATCATCCGGAGCTCCGTGAGTGCCTGAAGAGCTGTGCGCTGGCTCGCAACTAGGAAGGTGGGTCCTCCTCCGCGGTAGGTGTGAGCTGTCTGAGGGGAGGGCTGGACGACGACGGTGACCTCGCAGAAGCTCTCTTCCTCGTCGGGGAAGACTCCATGGTACATCGGCTCATGCTCGAATCCAAGGAAGCTGACGAGCATGCGCAGCTCGCGGATGAATCCGGTCTCGTCACGAAGGTTCCCATTCACGGTACGGATCGGCATCTACAAAAGAGAGAAAATTTTTGTGAAAAATCTCAGAAGATGAGAGGATAAGTAAATTTTTTTTTTGTAAAATATAGTGAATATATATATAAGTCCTAAGGTCAGGTCTGTTTGGCTTCCTACAGTCAAGTCGGCTCTGATACCATCTTGTCGCGCCCCGATTTAATAAATCAGGACTTTATTGAAATTCCATAGAAAATCAATAAAACAAGACGTTCATCATGCGACCACGTACAATACGGACAATCATTCACGGTTCGTAGACCGTATTAATACAAAAGTGAATAAAGGTGAAGAGAAACTAATAAAATAAGGGTCCTAGATGAACGCCTCCTTCTAGTCTCGCCTTGACTGGGTCGCTACTCCAGACCATCATCCTCCTCGTAGTAGACTGGCTCTGATGGTGTAAGTCAATGGGGTGAGTACAGATGTACTCAGCAAGCCACCGAATGCAAATATAATGCAAGGTAATAACAAGGGAGATAGTGGCTAGTTTTGCGGAAGCAGCATAATTGTAAAGCTTTAAATGTGAGCAATTGATTAGTACGGAAAAGTAAACATGTGTGTGTGCATCATCATCTTCTAAATCGAGGGGTACAGTCAGCCCCACCTCGCTCAACAGTCCTTACGTGCCATGAATAACTTGAACATTCAAACAATTATAATCTAACTGCGAGTAGTCACACAACCCGCCCTTGACCGTGGGCTCGGCTTTTCGAAAAGATTGAATTACTCTGATCAGAGATGTACCACTGTACCCACAAGGCACGCACTCATCACCTACACCGAAGTGTAACGAGATGACCCATCACACGGGAACTCGTGCCAAAACCTTCCATATAGTCCTCCCCGACTCAATAGCACCCTCTTATGGGTTTCATATGGTGTCCCGACGCATCGGAGCCCCACCATACCCCCCCTTGAGCCTCGTCGGTACAAGTCGCCCGCAGGCTAGCCCCTTGCCCCCTCCTCTATGGTGCATCAAGCCGGAGTATTCCATACTTCCAGTTAGGACTTACCCATTAGACTTGTGGTTGGTACGGAAGTGCTTTGCAACAGATCCCGCAGACCGGTCCTTATAGTGCCCCGGGTGCGACAAACCAGTGCCCGAGCTTGCACCCGGAACCCACCATACTTATAACCTAGCCAACTCCAACAGAGTCCAGAGACGAGAATAACAGGGAAATTCATATACAGAATCCAGCTATCTACGACTCGTTCTTTTTAACCTATAGCAGTTGTGCCGGTACATTGGGCACTAGCTAATATATTATAGTAGAGTGACAAGGAGTTAAGGCTCAATAAGCATGGCTTGGGTTTGCACACAAGGACAGGGATCTAATAAATATAAGTGTAAGGCTTGAGTATTTGACTAATGCAATATTAACCTATGGGTTATAGCGATAAGTTATTAAAACATGGGCTCAATTATGATCAACTATTTCCACAGAGGTGGTCGATGACTTGCCTTGTTCAGCAAATGGGGATGGAGGAACCTCGGGGTGGAACTCCTGCTCCTCGACGAACTCGTAGTCTTCTCGATACGGAAAATAAACAATACATTCAATAAACAGATAAAATTCACCAGATAATCAACATACACATTTGTAGGTTTTATTATGTGAAGTAATATTTTTAATATTCAAAGGTTTTGTACCAAACAGTAAAGTTTAATATTTTAGAATTTTTCCCAATTTATTTTCTGTATTATTAATTTTTAACCCTAAGGGATTTTTATCCATTTATTTATTAATAATATTTTGGACAACAGAAACATACTGTTTTTATGGCATTATTGTGTAGAGAATAATATTCTGGTTCTAACAAAATTTGAATGGTGAAATTTGGAGTTAAAATGAGCAAGATATGAATTTTTGAAGTTTAAACTATTTTCTGAATTTTATTTAAACAGAAAAACAGTCTCTGGTCCACGGTGAACCAGGTTCACCGTGAACCCGTGACTATTCGCGTGGACCCGAGCGATCTGGGCCGTTGGATCTGGATCCAGTGGCCAGATGCGAGGCGGGCGGTTTAAATGAAAATGAACGGCTGTGATTAAAACGTGGCGAACGGTTACACGTGGACGCCTGAGATCGCTCGGAGGTTTTAAGCGGCGATCGACGGTTGCGATCGCCCGATACCCCTTCGATCAGATCCGAGGGCTTGGATTAAATCCCAAGGGATTTAATCGTAGCCCTCCGATCATGATCGGACGGCCACGACCGCGTCCGGCATGGCACGACGTAAGGGGGCGCGTACCCCCTTCGTCTCCGGCGACGGCGGCCTCGGGTGCGGCCATGGCGGCGACGGCGAGCGCCTACAGGCATATCTAACGGCAAAAATGGAACGGGGAGGGGAGGGCGGTCATGACCGTACCTCAGGTGGCGACGGCGGCGAAGAACGGCGACCGGCGACGAGGGTAGACGGCGAAGAGGGTTCGGGAGCTCGACGGCGGTGGTGATCCGGCGGGTTCCGAGGCCAACGGAGTGGTGGCCGGGGATGAGCGGTCGACGTCGGTCTCGTTGGTGGCGGTGGCTAAGGCGGAGGGGGCCGGAGGCGGCGGCGATCGCTCGCCGGAGGTGGAGCAGAACCGAAGTTCGAAAGGAGGGCGACGGCGCTCTGCTTTCGCTCGAGGAGGGCTCTGCTGGCGTGGGCTGAGTGCGGAGGTCGGAGGGGGTTTAAATAGGGGGTCGCCGGCGTGAAATGGGAAGGGGACCGGTGGAAATCCGAAAGGATTCCATCCTTGCGCCGGCGAGCTTCCATACTCACGGATAGGTTCCTAAAATGGCGATACCGCGTCGGGATTGGACGGAAGGTGATCACCGGAGGTAGGGGATTATGATCCCGGGCTCGGATCGTCGAGATCGGGTGGCTGGCGACGGAAAAATGGGAGGGGATCGCCGGGAAAGGAAAGGGGGAGATCCCCTTCCAAGGAGGAAGACGAATCTGACAGGTGGGCTCCACCTGTCAGTGGGCGAACGGAAAAGAAAAGGGGCTGACAGGCGGGGTCGAGCGGTCAGAGGGTGCTAGGAGGCTGACGCGTGGGGCCAGGCGGTGCGCGGGCGGGAGGAGAGAGGGGAGGCGTGCGCCGACAGGCGGGCCCCTCCTGTCAGTGGGTGGGTGGCAATGGGTTGGGCCAAGAAGGCCGTTGGGGGAAGTTTCGGGGTTGAGGCCCGTTAAGGATTTAAAATTGATTTTCGATTTAAAATAATTCCAGAAAATCAAATATTTGATTAAGGGTTGAATCACTGTTGATAAAAATTTGTAAAAATTTCTAAAATTATATCTTGGGCTCTAGTTCATCTCATAAAAATTTCAGGTTCAAATTTTGAGTATTTCTCCCTGTTTGGCTTTATTTGGGCTCTTTGGTGATTTTTCTTTAATAATAAATTCAGAAAATATTTTCTTTTTATTTTATTCCTTTTAATTTCTGGGGTGTTACAGGTGCAGGGTTTAAATAGGGACGCCGGCGAGGTAAAATTGGTAGGCGAATACATGGAAAGCCGAAGGGGGGGTTTCCAAACTCCGGTGAGGTATTTCCTTGCATGCACGTGATGATCCCAGGACGATGACGCGTCGACATAAAGGGGGAAACCGTCAGCGTATCGCGCGGAATTCAACACCGGCGTCAATTCGGTGGAAGCGGGCCGACATCGGTGGGATTGTGGCGCTAGGGTTTCGGCCGAGGGATTTGGGGGTGGTGGCACGAGGAGGAAGACAGAGCTGACGTGTGGGGACCAATGTCAGTGGGTGGCTGCGGGCGCTAGCGTGGCAATGGTCGGGCCTGATGGGTGGGGTCGGGCTCGGCCAGGGGGGTTGGCACTAACAAGTGGGACCGGGTCTTCTGGCGCGCGCAGAGAGAGGGGTTCGCTGACGAGCTAGGCCTGTTTGGAAGAGAGGGGCGCGGGGTTGAGTGGGCTGGGCCAGCCTGTGGAGGGGGAAAGGGGGGTCCGTTACTGTTTAAATGCATTTCTAAATAAAAATAATTGCTGAAATTGATTTAAAATATTTGGGTTGCTTCCAAAGGTGATAAAAATTTGAAAAAATTCTCAAAAATAGGTCTTGGTCTTGGGATCCTATAGAAATTTTCTTAGGCTCTGGTTTGGACATTTTCTCTAGGTTTTAGTTCATTTGGGCATTTTTAGCTTTATAGGAAATTCAGAAATAACCCTTTTCAGAAAAATATAAATAAAATGCATTTTTACCTTTTTGGAAATTTGGGGTGTTACAAACCTATCCCCCTTACAGAGAATCTCATCCTCGAGATTTGGAAAGCTTCTTGAATAGCTTGGGGTATTGGGCCTTTAGCTCCTCTTTTTCCCAAGTGGCTTCCTCGACGGGGTGATTATCCCATTGATCCTTGCAGAAGCGGACCACTCGGCTCCTAGTCACTCTTTCCTTGATCTCCAGAATCCGGATGGGTTTCTCGATGTAGGTTAGGTCTTCCTGGATGTTGAGCTGCTGGGAATCAGCCTGCTCGATGGGTACACAGAGGCATTTCTTCAGCTAAGAGACGTGAAACACATCATGGACCCCTGCCAAAGATGGTGGTAACTCCAACTTATATGCAACCTCTCCTTGCTGGCGGAGGATTTGAAAGGGTCTGACATAACGAGGAGCTAACTTTCCTCTCATGTTGAACCTTTGGATACCTCGGAGGGGAGTGACTCGGAGGTAGACATAATCGCCCTCCTCAAAGGTCAAATCTCTTCATTGGTTATCAGCATAACTCTTCTATCGGGACTGAGCTATCTTTAACCTGTCCTTGATGATCTTAACCTTCTCTTCTGCCTCTCGTAAAATATCTGTCCCTAACAACTACGACTCACCCATCTGATCCCAAAGTAGCGGTGTCCTGCACTTACGTCCGTAAAGTGCCTCAAACGGGGACATATGTAGGCTGACTTGATAGCTGTTGTTATAGGAGAACTCCGCATAAGGCAAGTTCTTATCCCACATTCCACCAAAGTCTAGGGTGCAGGCTCTAAGCATGTCTTCCAACACTTGGTTCACCCTCTCGTTCTGACTATCGGTCTGTGGATGATAGGCAGTGCTAAAGTTCAGCCGGGTGCCGAGCTCTTCCTAAAGATTCTTCCAAAACTTGGAGGTGAACTGACTTCCTCGGTCAGACACGATCTTCTTTGGAACTCCGTGTAGGCACACGATCTGGGTCATGTATATATATCTCACCCAATCTCGTGATGTTGTATGTCATCTTGACGGGGATGAAATGAGCCACCTTGGTGAGTCGATCAATGATCACCTAGATAGAGTCATGACTGGCTTGGGTCTTAGGCAATCCTGTGATGAAGTCCATCCCTACTTCTTCCCACTTCCACTCGGGGACTTTGAGGGGTTGTAAGAGTTCGCCAGGCCTCTGGTGCTCTGCCTTGACTCATCGGCATGTGTCACACTTGGCCACATACTCAGCTATTTCCCTCTTCACGCTGACCCACTAGTATTTCTCCTTCAGGTCTTGGTACATCTTTGTACTCGTAGGATGTATGGACTATAGAGTCTCATGGGCTTCTTGAAGGATGAGGGCTTTCAGCTCTGGCTTGTCGGGCACGCATATCCGTTCTCTGAACCAGATGGTACCATTCTCGTCTTCGGAGAACCCTGGGGCTTTACCCTTCCTCATATTCTTTTGGATCTCTAAGATATCAGGGTCTTCCTTTTGCGTCTCACGGATCCGGTCTGTTAAGATAGGTCTCGCTTCTAGGGCAGCGAGATATGCCTTGGTGGTGATCCCCAAATTTAACCTTTCCATCTCCTTGTATAACAATGGGGCCTGGTCTTGTACCATGATGGCATTACAGTATCCCTTCCGGCTCTACCACTATGTTTGCCTTGCCAAGATAATAGTGAATGCCTAAGTCATAATCCTTGATTAACTCCAACCACCTTCTTTGCCCGAGGTTCAGGTCCGATTGGGTGAATATGTTTTTAAGGCTCTTATGGTCGGTGAAGACCTCACACTGGTTACCCACAAGATAATGCCTCCATATCTTCAAGGCATGAACCACGGCTGCCAATTCTAGGTCATGGGTCGGGTAATTTAACTCATGCGGTCTCAGCTAATGAGAGGCATAGGATATCATCTTCCTCTTCTTGAGATCTAGCTTGTTCTGTTCAGTTTCTTGAATAAGTGCCTTGTTCACCAACCGTTGAAAGTTGGCGTAGTCAGTGGTGATGAGTTGTATGGAGAGCTCATCCTTCAGTCCCGGAGGAACTTGGCCTAGCGGGCGGCATCTGTCCGAACTTCCTCTAGCGCGTAGCGGGCCAGGCGGTTGAACTCATGGAGATACTCCATGATGGTCCGGTTTCCTTGGTGCAGGTCCCAGAATTCCTACTCCTTGATGGTGACGACTCTGGCGGGGACGTGAGTAGCGCGGAAGGCAATGTTGAACTCCGCCCAAGACACTTCATGATTCTCTGGTTGAGATTCACGGTAGTTGTCCCACCATTCTGCGGTGGGTCCCTGAAGCTGGTGAGTGGCGAACGCCACTCTCTCTCGGTCCGAGCACGGGAGAAGGTCTAGCTTCTTTCCAATTGTCCTGAGCCAATCACCGGCCTCCATGGGGTTCATCGTGCTCGAGAAGATGGGGGTCTCACGCGTAAGAACACTGAGAGCTGAGGCGCGGGAGCGGGAGCTGGTTGACGAGGGGCCGGCTCCACATTCTGCTGCTGTAGATGGTCCAACTGAGCCTATTGGTGTTGCATCTGCGTCAAGAGGGCGGTGATCAATTGATTTTGATTCGCCATCATTTCTGCCAGCGTGGGATGGTTGGCAGATGACAGCCCTGACTGGCACTGGACCATTGCACCCCAGTTGGGCACAACACCCCTGGGCAGGCCGTTCGCTGCTCCCTCCTCATTGTTGGAACTGGAGTTCTGGTTGTCTACCATCTTCTGTAAACAATAATACTTTTAATCATAAAAGAAAGTGTTGATAGCAAAAAATGGCATTAATGGTTAAGATTATCAAAATATCAATTTTGGTAATTTGGGCCGAAAATACACATGTCCCTGGTTGGGCCGAAGCCCTACACGGCCGAAGGCCCACCAGGCTATGGGCTTCAGAAGCTTCCAGCAAGCCTACAGCCTTCGGCCCGAAGGCCTTTGGAGGCCCACCCCGCCAAAGCTTTGGCCCGAGGAGTAGGCTTCGGTAGGCCTGGCTGAAGGCCCACTTCGGGCAGAGATAGAATTGAATCCGATTCTGGCTAAGTGTTTATCTCTATGCGTGATTCAGCCAAGTCATAACAGATTAGACTCTGAAATTAGAAGTCTAGGCCCTATAAATATAGGGGTGAGGTCGTTTCAAAGGCCCCCAACACAAATCAACCAAAAAGCCCTAGCTTTGAACCGTACTTTACTTTACCTTTACTTTTCTGTATTCTTCGTGGGTTTGTCTGGAAGCCCTCCGATGGCCACTTCGGAATATTGGTAATCCTTGTTACTTCGCTTGTGAAGTATCCGTTAATCTATGTAATAGATTGCTATCGCCTTGTTACTTCACCTGTGAAGTATCCATTAATCTACGTACTAGATTGCTATTGCCTTGTTATTTCGCCTATGAAGTATCCGCTAATCTGCGTAACAGATTGCTACCTTCGCCCCTAGTGCAACACTTAGCAGAATTCGGTCCTCAAGCCAAATTGGTACTTTGAATCTACTCTATTGCAGGTTACCGACGTTGGGAGATACTCCGCTGGAGGTGTCCGGAGCTGAGAGATTGGTTTCAGAGGTTGCTAGAACACCCTTCGGTGAGATCCCTGCTTCGACCGCACACCAACATGCTTCGCCAATAGACTTTGTCACGACAGGCCTCGCCACACTCGTACTCCGCTATGGACGAAGTCGCGCTCATGCATTGCGCCTAAGTCATTACTCTATATCTTACTATATCGGAGACTTCGCACCAAACCCCGTTGTTCGGAGGTGATTGTCGCGTCCAGGTCCATTCGGAGTTCATCTTCGACTAGATCAGTTCGAACGCCGAAGGTACCCTTCGGCGGGATACTTCGCACCAGACACCGAAGGTACACTTCGGCGACACCCTTCGCATCATACTTCGAACAGTCAGGCTCTGCTCGGTTTGCTGATTTGTTCTGTTTAATATATTTCTTTCGGGTAATTGGATTATTTCTATGTGATCTGATTACCTGGCGACTCCACCCCCTTACCACGGTTAAGGGTAGTCGGAACGCAACGTCAGTGCTGTGTTACGCTTAGGCTCGTCCCTAAGTATCCACACACTTTTGGATCGTCGAACTGATCCAAGTGTGGGGGCACATTTTCGTGTCAACACACTTTTTGGTGAATCCGCTGGGGAGAAGCTATGCCAACATGATGGGTACATCTACATCGGCCGCCAGTACATATACACCGATTACTACATCTACACCGCCGATGGACACCATGGGAGGTGCGGACATCGACAACCACAACATCATGACGCCCACTCTTGAAGACATTCCCGCATAAGACCGAGCAAAAATTGAGGCAAAGATGAAGGCGCTCTAGGACATGATGCTTGGAAGCTACGTCAAGACGCGCGCGGGCTTCATCAAGCGCGACCTCATCGCCCCCGACCTTGCTTGGATCCAGCTAACACCTGTATTGCCTCGTTTATCTTCTTTAGAGATTGAGCAAAAATAGCCTCATCGGTAGAACAGGCCGTTAGCGCTTCGCTAGTCAACTGTTTAGATTCGGCAGTTAGCTCCCAAGTAGAGGCGACACTTAGAAGGTTTGGCTTTACTGAGGCCGTACCATTAGCACCTACTGCTAGTATACCTCTAGTAAATCATGTGTACAACAGAACTGACGGTAGCACTGGCAAGACCGTTGCATCTCCAGTCCCAACATCCGTGGTTGAGACTAGTCATTATGCTTACGGCCAAGCTAGCACCGCGTACCATGCAAAACCGCCACCTTGAGGAGCCATGCTGAATAGCGTGGGCCTCATGGCTCCAGATGTGATGAGTCATTGTCAACGATAGTCAAAGAGGACTGGAATGAGAAGAGAAGACCTGCTGCGTCTGGGCCGCGTGTGACTTAGGTACACGGGCAGCAAGCGACTGTCGGGCAGAGGAGGCCGTGAAGTCGGGCTGGCCCAATCCGGGTACATGGGCTAGGAGCAGCAGAAGATCCACTGGACTGTTGACCAGGATTGACTCAGGTACACGGGCGGTGAGCAATTGCCGGGCTGAGAGAGCTGCGGAGTTGGGCCGGCCCAATCCGGGTACCTGGTGCAAAGTCAGTGGACGCTTTGTCAGTTTCGGCGCAAAACTGACGACCGCTGATCTCGCATCAGACTGTCCAGAAGAGAAGCCGTAGTCGCTACGAAAGCTTAGCTTCCGGATAAGTCATCTGTAAATAGGAGTTTACTATTTTGTCCCTAGGCCCACAGTCTGTCAGTCGAGTCTGTAAAAATATCCTAAGGGCAGTTTAGTCTTTTCCATTTATTTCAGTGTCTGTAAAAAACCCCAGGGGTATTTCTGCATTTTACCCTCTTATTGGGCTGCCTATAAATAGGCCCCAATCCCTAGGGTTAGGGTTAACTCATTTTAATCTAAAAATCAGAGTTCTCTTTCCCACGTCTTTATCTCTCCTGTTTATTCTTCCACCGCCACCAGCGTTTGTTTCTGTTTCCTGGTAATCTCGAAACTCCTGGTTTTTGTGGATTGAATATATTAAAATACTCCAATCGGCTATTTGGTTTCTCGATCCTTGAGCCATCGTTGTCTTTGATGTTTATCTGGCTCAGTTTGTGATTATTTTTGGCCGAGTTCTGGGATTATGTATCTTGTGCGCTGGAAGAAATTGTTATTCTCTAGTTTATTTCTATCGTTCTGATCGGACAAATACGTCTAGGCTTGATATGTGTATGGATGGCCAACTTGAACAGTGCATCATGAGTGTTTGTTTTCTCCCGTAAGGTTTCTTCCTTGCTTGCACGGTACTTCTGACATTAATGGCATATGAGTCTTTTGTCTCAGGCTAGCATCGTTCTGTGCTACACTTACTTTACAGACCTCATCAATCTGTGGGCATCACAGTGGATGCCTCGAATTGTTATAATTTTTGATTGCCGATTTTGCGCAGACTTTTTGTCACTGAATCTTTGCTTTACCAGTTTCGAAGTATACATAGACAACTACTTTGCTGCCTTCGCATGTTCTCCTCGCTGCAGACTTCAGTGTTTTTAATGTGCTTCGAAGATCTCTCTGAATAGTCCTTCGAATAGACTTTACAGACTTGCTTCCGAAGGTACTTCGTTGACAGTCTTCGGAGTCTCTGTTTGTTCGAAGCTTCGAACTCCTTTTTACTCCGCAAGTGAAGTACTGGTTGAGTCGAAGTCCTCAGTTTTCTTGCGTTCGAATACTTCGCTGGTTCTTCTTGCACCTTGCAAAGATACTTCGTCTGCAGGCTTCGATCAAGTTTTTCGAAGCTAGCTTCGCAGTGTACACCTTCGCATATCAGCTTCGAAGCAAGCCTCGACACAACTGCTTCGGAGTAGGCTTCGGAAGTGTACACCTTCGCACGTCAGCTTCGAAGCAAGCTTCGATACAAGTGCTTCGGAGTAGGCTTCGGTAGTACAGACTTCGACACGTCGTTTCCGAAGCCACCCTCGACATCCTCGTACTTCGCACGCCTCATAGGCTTCGAACAACCTTCGACATATAGGACTAGAGGCTTTACACAACTGATCCGAACAGGCTTCGTCAAGTACCTTCCTGGAGACAACTTTGAACAGTAACTTCTCATCCTTTTCATCTGTACTCCGTTTAAATTGCTATAGTGAACTCTGATCAGTCCATGTTTTGAATGATGTACTTATCTGCCTATTAGCACTGTATTGGTGTTTCTTTGACTAGGACACCGGTCGTTTCTAGGCTAGATACTTTTAGACTTCGATGATCTGTTTACATTTTGCTGCCTAGTCTTTTGAGGTGCGTTGGGTGTTGGGAGCAGGCCATTGATTCGAAAGAATTTTTTAGGCGCCCATTCACCCCCCCTCTGGTCGCTACTTTCGGTCCTTCAAGTGGTATCAGAGCCTGGTTAGGGTTTTTCCATACCTTAACCGGTTCTAAACCCCAGTAGTGATCATGACGTCTCCTGGCAAGGTCCCGTCCTTGGAAGCTTATGGCTATAATTATTGGAAGACTCGCATGCGAGCCTATCTCATGAGCCAAAGCTCGGACATCTGGGACATTTGCGTTCACGCTACGTTTGTCATATTGCCAGTTGCTGAGCGAGATTCTCCTGGTATCATCGCCCAGCATGTGAACAATAGCAAAGGGGTGAACATCTTGTTTTCTGGTTTGGGTCCCACTGAGTTTGAGCGTGTGAGCCATCTCTCCACTGCGAGAGAGATCTGGGCTACCCTCCAGGCACACCATGAGGGGACAGCTCAGGTCAAGGCTCGGCTCTATCAGACCTACCGGCGTGAGTACGAGAACTTCACACAGAAGCCGGGTGAATCTGTTGAAGCCTTGTTTGGTCGCTTTCAGTCGATCATTAACAAGCTTCGGGACAACAAGGGTGAGGGTGTTCAGTTAGTCTCAGATCACGAACAGGCGCTCAAGGTTCTTCATACCTTGGACCCAAAGATCTGGGAGATCAAGGTATCCTCTATCATTGAGAGCACTTCTTATGATACCTTGACCATTTCTGATTTGTTTAGCAAGCTGAAGGCCACCGAGGTTGATACCCAGTTGAGATCAAATCTCACTGGCTCTGGATCAAAGTCTCTGGCCCTTGCTACACCTTCTGTTGATCCCTCTTCTGTGAGCTGTGCTGGGTTCTCTTTGATGTCTATCACTGAGGACCAGCTTGAGTCTTTGGGAGATGATGATTTGTGTCTGTTTAACAACCGGGTGCGTCGTGTTTATGACAAAAGGATGTTCAAAAGACACGGCACAAAGACCGGATGCTTTGAGTGTGGTGATCCAGGACACTTCATCGCCGACTGCCCCAAGCGCAATGGACACAAGAAGGGCACCGGTGGTGGCTTCCACGACTCCGGCAAGCACAACAGCTCCTCCTTCAACAAGGGCAAGCCAAAAACCAGATTCTTCAGAAAGGCCCTGAAGGACTACCGGCGTGAGAACAAGAAGCGCGACAAGGCCTTCTTCGCTGAGATGGAGAAGAGCTACTCCAAGTGGTCCACGTCTTCTTCCTCTTCATCGAGTTCAAGCGAGGAGGAGATCATCATCAGGAAGGGGAAGGACAAGGACGATCCAGCGGGCCTTTGCTTCATGGCCTTCGGGGACAGACCGAAGAACCGCTCACATCAGCGCCGAAGATCCCGCAAGAGCTTCTGCTCAATGGCTCTTGGGGATAAGGAAGAGAAGAGCTCCTCCGATGACTCCGACGACGACGACAACGAAAAGGATCGGGGACTGGGGGACGTTTGGATCATGGACTCAGGATGCTCTCGCCACATGACGGGACATCGCAGATGGTTATCCAGTCTCACTCCCCCGAGCTCCAAAGAGTACATCACCTTCGGGAACAGTGGTCAAGGGAAAGTAAGTGGCATTGGCTCAATTCGCATTTCAGACCATTTTTCTTTAAAGAACGTTGCTTTGGTTGGAAACTTGAATTTCAATTTGATTTCTGTTTCGCAACTTCTTGAGGATGGTTTGGAGGTGCGGTTTAAGAAGGGCAATTCTTCTGTGTTTGATTCTAGAGGGTCTTTGATTTGCCAAATCCTACCTTTTGGTAAGGTTTTTCGGATTGATTTCTCTAGTTCTTTTGGCCCTTCTTGCTGTTTGATTGCTGGATCCTCCTCTGAGCTCTGGAAGTGGCATAGGAGGTTAGGCCATTTGAGTTTGACCTGCTAGTCAGGTTGAGCTCTATGGACCTCATCCGAGGATTGCCCAAGCTTAAGATGGAGAAGGATCTGGTTTGCCATCCCTGTCGTCACGGGAAAATGGTTGCCGCTTCTCACGCACCTGTGACTCAGGTGATGACTTCGTATCCGGGCGAGCTATTACATATGGACACTGTCGGTCCAGCTCGGGTACGCTCAGTCGGTGGGAAGTGGTACGCACTTGTGATTGTTGACGACTTTTCTCGATTCTCGTGGGTTTTCTTCTTAGAGTCTAAGGATGAAACTTTTCATTTTGTTCATGACCTGATTTTGAAGCTGAAGAATGAGAACAATGGTCGGATGCGAGCAATTCGCTCCGACAATGGCTCTGAGTTCAAGAACTCTCAGTTCGTCAGCTTCTGCAGTGATCAGGGTCTTGATCATCAGTTTTCTGCTCCTTACACTCCCCACAGAATGGCGTTGTGGAACGAAAGAACTGCACGCTAGTCGAGATGGCCAGGACGATGCTCGATGAGCACAGGACTCCTAGGCGCTTTTGGGCTGAAGCCATGAACACGGCTTGCTATTTGGCCAACCGCATTTTTCTTAGAGCTTACCTAGGTAAGACCTCATATGAGCTGCGGTTTGGCAGACAGCCCAAGGTGAGCCACTTGCGAGCGTTTGGCTGCAAGTGCTTTGTGCTCAAGAAGGGAGGGCATTTGGACAAGTTTGAGTCTCGTTGCTGGGATGGTGTTTTTCTTGGTTACGCTTTGCATTCTCGAGGCTTTCGTGTTTGGAACCTCGACTCCCAGCAGCTTGTCGAGACTTGCGAGGTTTCTTTTGATGAGTCCTTGCCTTCTTCAACTCCTTCTTTTGAGCTTTCTGGTGATAGTGAGCTCGGAGAGTCCATCTTCGAGGAAGATGAGGATACTCCAGCTGCTGATGAGGGTGGGCCTTCTGCACCTCCTGCAGAGCCCACACCTTCTGAGACTTCGACTGAGGACGAGGGCGGACCTCTGATCACTTCTTCCACTTCGATCGAGCCCCCTCAGTCGAGTCCAGAGGTGCCAGCTGCTGACTCCGGTGAGGTGACTTCAGATCACCAGGGATCCCGAGCAGTTCAGCGTGATCACCCCTCAGAGCTCATCATTGGTGATTTGTCTATAAGAACTTTGCGTTCGTCTGTTGACTATCTTGCTGTGTTTGCTGAATCAGCTTTTGTTGCATCTTTTGAGCCCAGAGACATTTCTCATGCTCTTTCTGACTCGAACTGGATTAATGCCATGCAAGAAGAGCTAGAGAATTTTGTCCGCAATCGGGTTTGGACACTAGTAGAGCTGCCACTAGGATGCAACCCCATAGGCACCAAGTGGGTGTTCAAGAACAAGCAAGGTGAAGATGGGGTTGTGGTGCGCAACAAAGCTCGACTAGTTGCCCAGGGTTTCTGCCAGAAGGAAGGTATTGATTTTGAAGAAATCTTTGCTCCTGTTGCCCGTCTTGAGTCCATTCGCATTCTTTTAGCTTCTGCCGCTTCGAAGGGTTTTAAGCTTTTTCAAATGGACGTCAAGAGTGCTTTTCTGAACGGGTACATAGAGGAGGAGGTTTATGTTAGGCAGCCCCCCGGTTTTGAAAACCCCAAGTTTCCTCGACATGTTTTTAAATTGCAGAAAGCTTTATACGGGTTAAAGCAAGCCCCCAGGGCTTGGTATGACCGGTTAAAGCAGTTTTGTTGGGGAAGGGCTTTGTGATGGGTTCTGTGGATAAGACTCTCTTCTTGCTCAGGGATGCTTCAGATTTTTTAGTCGCTCAGATTTACGTGGATGATATTATTTTTGGCGGTACTACTAACGATCTTGTGTCCAAGTTTTCTGAGCAGATGCACAGCGAGTTTGAGATGAGCCTCATGGGTGAGCTCAAGTACTTTCTAGGGCTCCAGATCAAGCAGACCAAGGACGGCACCTTCATCCACCAAGGTAAGTACACTCGTGACATGTTGAAAAAATTTGACTTTGGTGGTGAGCTGAAGCCGCAGATGACCCCAATGGGTACATCCGGGGGCCTGGACAAGGACGAGAGCGGCGTCAAGGTCAACGAGAGAGAGTTTCGAGGGATGATCGGTTCGCTGCTGTACTTGACGGCGACGAGGCCAGACATACAGTTCGCTGTGGGACTATGCGCGCGCTTCCAGTCTTCACCACGCGCGTCTCATCGGCAGGCTGTCAAGCGCATCTTCAGGTATCTTACTTATGCGCCTGATCTTGGTCTTTATTATTCAGCATCATCATCTCTTGATTTGTCTGGCTTTTCGGACGCTGACTTTGGTGGGTGCCGGTTGGATCGCAAGTCGACTTCCGGTACCTGCCAGTTTCTTGGTTCGTCTCTTGTGTCTTGGTCTTCTCGAAAGCAATCTGGAGTTGCTCTTTCGACCACAGAGGCTGAGTATGTAGTTGCTTCTAGCTGCTGCTCACAGTTGGTTTGGATGATTTCCACTTTGAGAGATTTTGGGTTGTTCTTTCCTACCAGAGTTCCCTTGTTTTGCGACAGCACTAGTGCAATTAGTGTAGGGAAAAACCCATGTCTCCATTCAAAAACCAAACACATTGATGTGCGCTTTCACTTTTTGCGGGATCAATATGAAAAAGGTGTCATTGACCTTGTTCATGTTGATACCCATCATCAGTTGGCTGACATTTTCACCAAACCCCTAGATCAGTCTACTTTTGAGCGTTTACGAGGGGATTTGGGTGTTGTGTATCCTTTCTAGGATATTCTGAGTCAGTTCATTTCTTTCTTCTTTATTCTTTTCTTGAGTCTTTTTGTGTGTGTTCATATCATGCATATTCACATATCACACTTTTGAGCCTGCTTCTGTTATATGATTGAACTGCTTTACTTATTCTAGCTGGTACATGCTTTTGATTACTTGTCAATGATCATGATTTGGTTCAGTTCACTTGATATGTCTGATATCTGTCATATGCATGGCTTTTACACTTTAAACTTGAAAAATGATCACCATTGCTTCTGGTAACTAGCATGTGTAGGCTGAGTGCTTTTTGCTATCTGTTACATACCTTGTAGCTAGTTCCTCACATAGGTGCAGATATGCAACTTGGACATCTTTATGCTTTAACATGGAAAATATGCTATAGAAATGATAAAAAATCAAAAATGAATGAAAAATCCATGCCTTTTTATGCTTGAGTTGAAAAGATCCAAGTGTGTTTGCTTTGTCGCATTGCATTGTTCTGGACTGCTTACCATAGCACCTTGGTATGAACTAGGACAGTGTAGTGTTTTGCCAAGATTAATGTCTTAAGCTTCTGATGGTCCAGCTCTGGCCTAGGCTTGACTTGGTCGGTTAGCATAAGGTTTGACATGCAAATAACCCTTGGCAAAAATGAAAAAGGAAAATGAAAAAGCCTGAAAATTAAAAAGACAACAAGCTTGCTGAAGCACTTTGTTTTGAACAATGCTTATCTTGGTAGATATCAGTTAGCTTCTGCATCTCATGTTCTACCTTGCTTGTTAACTGGAAAATGTGGTGATGCTTTTGTTTGCAAAAACTGAACAATGTGTGTTAATGACTTTCTTTAGATATCATCTGTTGCACTGATCATGCCATGTGTCTTAGACAGTATGTCTTTTGCTATACTTGTTAGATGTTGTAATTGCAGTCAATCATATCTGAGAAGCATGCTTTCTACACTCCACCTGCACCCCAGTTGCATTCATTGCATATTTTGAGGGGGAGTTGCATTTCAGGGGGAGTCAGTGTCATTTTTCGAGTGCTTGATGAGTTCACTTGTCAACAAGGGGGAGAAATTTTGGTATAAGAGTTTAAGGGGGAGTTTTTGGCTTTCTCTGGGATTTGTTTCAGGGGGAGTTTTTGTCCCGTTTGTCCTTACTCTTTTGATATCCTTGTTGATGTTTCTGAGATTGCACTCGTTTTCGAGCTTTTACTTTATTTTCTTCTTCTTCTTTGCTTTCTTGTGTTTTTGTTTTCGTGTTTCCACAGATGCTTGCAGGTACTGAAGAGCAGATTAAGAGAAGTGTTGACAATGCACTCATCAAGGGGGAGATTGAGGAGCCATGCTGAATAGCGTGGGCCTCATGGCTCCAGATGTGATGAGTCATTGTCAACGATAGTCAAAGAGGACTGGAATGAGAAGAGAAGACCTGCTGCGTCTGGGCCGCGTGTGACTCAGGTACACGGGCAGCAAGCGACTGTCGGGCAGAGGAGGCCGTGAAGTCGGGCTGGCCCAATCCGGGTACATGGGCTAGGAGCAGCAGAGGATCCACTGGACTGTTGACCAGGATTGACTCAGGTACACGGGCGGTGAGCAATTGCCGGGCTGAGAGAGCTGCGGAGTTGGGCCGGCCCAATCCAGGTACCTGGTGCAAAGTCAGTGGACGCTTTGTCAGTTTCGGCGCAAAACTGACGACCGCTGATCTCGCATCAGACTGTCCAGAAGAGAAGCCGTAGTCGCTACGAAAGCTTAGCTTCCGGATAAGTCATCTGTAAATAGGAGTTTACTATTTTGTCCCTAGGCCCACAGTCTGTCAGTCGAGTCTATAAAAATATCCTAAGGGCAGTTTAGTCTTTTCCATTTATTTCAGTGTCTGTAAAAAACCCCAGGGGTATTTCTGCATTTTACCCTCTTATTGGGCTGCCTATAAATAGGCCCCAATCCCTAGGGTTAGGGTTAACTCATTTTAATCTAAAAATCAGAGTTCTCTTTCCCACATCTTTATCTCTCCTGTTCATTCTTCCGCCGCCGCCAGCGTTTGTTTCTGTTTCCTGGTAATCTCGAAACTCCTGGTTTTTGTGGATTGAATATATTAAAATACTCCAATCGGCTGTTTGGTTTCTCGATCCTTGAGCCATCGTTGTCTTTGATGTTTATCTGGCTCAGTTTGTGATTATTTTTGGCCGAGTTCTGGGATTCTGTATCTTGTGCGCTGGAAGAAATTGTTATTCTCTAGTTTATTTCTATCGTTCTGATCGGACAAATACGTCTAGGCTTGATATGTGTATGGATGGCCAACTTGAACAGTGCATCATGAGTGTTTGTTTTCTCCCGTAAGGTTTCTTCCTTGCTTGCACGGTACTTCTGACATTAATGGCGTATGAGTCTTTTGTCTCAGGCTAGCATCGTTCTGTGCTACACTTTACTTTACAGACCTCATCAATCTGTGGGCATCACAGTGGATGCCTCGAATTGTTATAATTTTTGATTGCCGATTTTGCGCAGACTTTTTGTCACTGAATCTTTGCTTTACCAGTTTCGAAGTATACATAGACAACTACTTTGCTGCCTTCGCATGTTCTCCTCGCTGCAGACTTCAGTGTTTTTAATGTGCTTCGAAGATCTCTCCGAATAGTCCTTCGAATAGACTTTACAGACTTGCTTCCGAAGGTACTTCGTTGACAGTCTTCGGAGTCTCTGTTTGTTCGAAGCTTCGAACTCCTTTTTACTCCGCAAGTGAAGTACTGGTTGAGTCGAAGTCCTCAGTTTTCTTGCGTTCGAATACTTCGCTGGTTCTTCTTGCACCTTGCAAAGATACTTCGTCTGCAGGCTTCGATCAAGTTTTTCGAAGCTAGCTTCGCAGTGTACACCTTCGCATATCAGCTTCGAAGCAAGCCTCGACACAACTGCTTCGGAGTAGGCTTCGGAAGTGTACACCTTCGCACGTCAGCTTCGAAGCAAGCTTCGATACAAGTGCTTCGGAGTAGGATTCGGCAGTACAGACTTCGACACGTCGTTTCCGAAGCCACCCTCGACATCCTCGTACTTCGCACGCCTCATAGGCTTCGAACAACCTTCGACATATAGGACTAGAGGCTTTACACAACTGATCCGAACAGGCTTCGTCAAGTACCTTCCTGGAGACAACTTTGAACAGTAACTTCTCATCCTTTTCATCTGTACTCCGTTTAAATTGCTATAGTGAACTCTGATCAGTCCATGTTTTGAATGATGTACTTATCTGCCTATTAGCACTGTATTGGTGTTTCTTTGACTAGGACACCGGTCGTTTCTAGGCTAGATACTTTTAGACTTCGATGATCTGTTTACATTTTGTTGCCTAGTCTTTTGAGGTGCGTTGGGTGTTGGGAGCAGGCCATTGATTCGAAAGAATTTTTTAGGCGCCCATTCACCCCCCCTCTGGTCGCTACTTTCGGTCCTTCACACCTGCACTAGCGCCAGCCCTGCCCACGCTGCCCGCACCACATGCGCAGGCGCCTGGGCTCGAGCACCTCACACAGCTAGCGCATAGGGAAGAGGCCCATGGCCGACACACCGATATCCCGCCGCGTGTCGCGCCCCACACGAGAGACGTGCACAAGCAGTAGGACAAGATGACCTAGAGGAGCGAATCCGCGCACTATTTAGGGAATGCGCCAGCTTCGTGCCTAGGAGTCGGGCTAGGGTTTACCGGAAGCCATATCCCGATCATTTCGATACAATACCCTACCCCCGTGGCTATAGAATCACCAAATTTACTAAGTTCGACGGCGAGGGTAACAAAACCACACTAAAGCATGTTAGTCAATTTTTAGCACAGTGTGGAGAGGCTAGTGGGTCGGACGCTCTAAAACTTAGACTATTTTCTCTCTCACTATCCGGCACCGCTTTCAGTTGGTTTTTGGTGCTCCCGCCGAACTCCATCCAAACGTGGGATGAATTGGAACAAAAATTCCATGACTACTTTTACACAGGTGAGACAGAACTTAGGCTTTCACACTTGACATCGGTTAGGCAGAAATCTAACGAGAGCGTCTCTGAGTATATCAAGCATTTTAGGGATACTAGAAACTGATGTTTCAGCCTTAATATTTTAGAAAGGGATTTGGCAGATCTAGCTTTTAGTGAGTTGCATTATGAGATTAAAGAGAAACTAGACAACCAGAACTTTTTAGAGGTTAGCCAAGTCTTGCAGCAGGCTCTAGTCTAGGAAGGCCGAGCCAAAGATAAAAAGTTTATTAAGACGTTTAACAAGCCTAGGGCTGAAATCCACATCATGGAACACTCCAATGAGGAGGAATCAGAAGAGGAGAATTCAGCCAAAATGTACACGGCCGAATGGGTTTGGAACGCTAAGAGTAAACCTATCACTTGCTCCGAGTTACGACCGTCTCCTACGAAGAATCGGCCTAGTGAGGTCAAGTACTCATTTGACATAACTAAGTGTGATAAAATATTTGATTTTCTCTTAAAAAACCAGCTTCTCAGGTTGCCTAAAGGCCAAGTCATTCCATCTGCCGATGAGTTGAAGAAATATCCATACTGTAAATGGCATGACTCGCATTCACATAATACTAATGACTGCAATGTTTTTCGGCGGCAGGTTCAATCGGCCATAGAAGAAGGACGATTGAAAATAGACCACAATCCAAAGATGAAGCTGGACAAAGATCCCTTCCCCGTCAACGCTGTCGACCTCGGTGAGAAGTAGGTGTTGATTCGGCCAGAACAGGCCGAGTCGACTAAAGGGAAGGCGGTAATTGTTGGAGAGCCGCGCACACGCACACTCATACCTAAGAACCCTGAGGTGGGAGTGTGGAAGCAAAACGTTAGCATTCCTTCAGCTAAGGCTCGCAATAAGCCCAAGGTAACATATAAGATGCTGTTAAACAAGCACCAAAGAAAAGCCAAGGAAACAAGCCCCTGTGCTAAGAAACTGAGCCAGCCGAAGGGCCCAAGGCATCTGGAGGGTGGCTTCGGACCACAGTGGCCGACCCCTCCGCATGGCGTCTTCGGACCGCAGTGGCCGAACCCACCGCACCTTGACTCTGGGCCACAATGGCCTAACACCCCCTGTGCTGGCTTTCGACCTCAGTGGATGAGCTGAGCCCTCAGTACGGTGGCTTCGGGCCCTAGTGGTCGGGCCCCATGCAGAGTGAGTTCGGCCCTCAATGGCTGAACCCTACACTACTCTTGACAAACCCTTCGATAGGAGGCTTCGGCCCACATTGGCTGAATGTACCTCCGGCCTGGCAGGACCCCTCACTCATATGGTCCGAGACACCGTCGACTCTGCCGAACCCCCCTCCGGGTAACGGGTTCGGCCCACAGTGGGAAAAGCCACTGGAGCCGCTAATGCCTCCACCATACAACTGGGCAGGGACTCCGTGGGCTCTATATGTATTGCAGCCGGAGTACCCTCCGCAACTTAACACTATGCCTTGTTTTTCTTTGGAGTGTTATGAATGGCAGGGACAAGCAGACGCAGCGGAGGAAGGCATCATCCACAGGTTGTCCATGGTACCTCCGAAATGACTCATGCAGAACGAAGTCAAAGAATATGGGCGTGAAGAGGCAAAAGGCAGGGAGTCTGAAGCTATCCCAGTCAGAGTAGGGTCTCAGGAAGTCCCAATCCCGAAGGCCCCTTCACCGAAGTCTAACGGAGGTAAGCCCCCTACTCCAGTCGGAGCCCGTGCCGGATCCTGGTCCGATCGGACAAACGAGGCCTGTCCGATTGCCGGGGTCCGCAGTGAACGCTCCTCCGAATACGGAGTGCGTGAGGCCGAGGTGGGCAGTACCACTTCAGCTAGAGTTAGCAGGAACCCGACAGTGGCACTTGGTACTATTGGCGGAATAAGTTTTCCCTAAAACAGGGGCCAAATGACGTCAGCCTCTATAGGCCTTCGGCCCGGAGCCTGACATTGTCGAAGCAATTTCTCACCTGCCAAAGTTATTTCCAAAGTCATATAGTCCAAGCTTCTGGACTCCTTTCAGAGCCCTTCGGAGCGAAGCCTCCAAGCTCCCTTTGAAGCCTGCCAGAAGCCAAGTCTTCAAGCTCTCTTTGAAGTTCTCTTCGGAGCTAGCCTCCGGGCTCTCTTCGGACTTAACCTCCGAGCTCCTTTCAGAGCTCCCTAGAGCCGGTCTCCGGACCCTCTCCAGCCAATTCGAAGCTAAGTCTCTGAAGGTCCAGTTCGGAGTTCAGTTCAGAGCACGCTTCGAAGCCCGCTGCAGAGTGTTCTTCGAAGCCTTCATCGCAGCCTCCGCCCGAAGAGCTCCGGCCACTACTTCGAACTAGGAAAATATATGTACTTCGCTACAGTGTAGAAGCCATACCGAGGGCCCCTCTGCCCCTAGTATGTCGTTTAGCTATTCAGAAGTGACGTTAATCTGACACGTCTATAAAGTTGTAAAGCACTTTGTATAGTAGACTAGCCTTTTTCCCATTCTTGCCCCTATAAGCCTATGACTTATAGAGGGCATTTAGGTCTTTTCCTTAGGCCTGTGTGCCTATAAAAGCAGGGCCAAGCCCTTGTAATAGTTCAGTTCTGGGAGATCCATGAGAGCCTCCAGATCCATTAGATTCAACCAAGGCAAACTATGCCAAATCCACCACAAACTGGACGTAGGGCTATTATTCCTTTGGGAAGGTTCGAACCAGTATAAATATTTTCTCCTTCTGAGAGAACCCTTCGAGGTTCATTTTACACACCATAAATACACACAAAACCTGTGCTGTAGCTAACAAAATTGCTACAACAGTTGGCACCGTCCGTGGGGACCTTAGTACTAAAAGTTAAGTTCTCTGCCACTACTTGCATTTCGAAGTATGCTTGAGGCGAGAGCTTCGAAGTATTCCTGCTTCGCGCACCTTCCGACAAGGGGCTTCGGGTGTAGTTCGAAGGCCTTCTTTGCCTTCCTCCATCCTTCGTGCTTCGGAGCTCACCCTCCAGCAAGGGGCTCCGCTTCATGTGCCGAAGGCCTTCAAAGCCCCAAGGGCTACGAGGCAAGTTTTTCACCCGCTTTGCGAGGTATGTACAATGTCCGAAGCACCACTTCGATGTACAAATTTGCAATTACTTTAATAAAAAGACGAAGCCTTGCTTCGCCTTTAAAGCAAAACTTTGCTCCATCTTAGTAAAAGTCGAAGCCTTACTTCACATTTTAAAGTTGAAGCCTTGCTTCGTGTTTTGAAATCTAAGCCTTGCTTCCTTTTTAAAACTCGAAGCCTTGCTTCACTTTATCAAAAACCCGAAGCCTTGCTTCGCCTTATTTAAAATTTGAAGCATTGCTTCGCTTTACAAAATCTAGAGCACCCCTCCAAAGGCTACACAGCGCCTCTAGGCCCGTAGCATTGGGCTTTGAGACTTCTGAGCGATGGATCGGCAAGTCCGAGATTCCAGGCTCTGGCCTGATGCATCCTAGGGTCGAAGGTGGCCCAGGGTCATAGGTCACCCAGAGTCGTAGGTTGGTCAACCCATCGCAGGTTCGGTGAATCCACACCAAATATCCTTTTCATTCACTACAGGATCAAGCTCAAGAAGCCTTGCTTTGCAACCTGAACACGCACCGAGGCCTTGCTTTATGTGAAGTGATCTAATCTAAAAATTAAGCATCTCGAAGTCATGCTTCACCTAAAATCTAAGTGCGTTTTGGAGCCTTGCTCATGCATATTATCCAAATCCAAGCATGCCGAAGCATGTTTCGCTTAATTTGGCTACACTGAAGCCTTGCTTCGCTCTAAATTAATGCATTCGAAGCCCAAAAGAGGCCTTCGCTTGACGCGATATAAGCGTCTGAGCCGCCAAAAAGGTGCCCCCCTTCACATTCTTTAATTACCCGCACCAGCAACGACTAAGTCCCTAGCTGCCACGCGCAAGGGGGACCAAAGTATTTATGCGAAGTGTGCGAATGAAATGCGCAGTACGAGCGTGACAAGCTAAAACACTCCAAACAATCAAATCATGCGAAGCATGCCGACGAAGTATGCAAATACAAAAAATCTCATCAATTGAATGATAATTGAGAAGTATGTTACAAATACACTTCAAAAAACAAAATTATGAGTAGTCTGTGTCTAAGCCTAAGAAAAAGCGAGCTCGAGGCCCTGACCTTTGCTTGCTCTTCTTCTGGCCAGGGCCCCTCGGCTGGACGAAGCCCCGTCGGAGCCTGTTATCCCGCGGCCGGGCCATCCACGCCCCGAAGCCCGCAAACCTCGCCTTTCACCTTGCAGGTTTGTCCAAGTCTCATACGGATGCGATGCCATGTTGAAGGCAGAGAAGTCTAAGGCTTCGCCGCCTATTAAGGCCGTACCCAAAGGCTATACCCCCTCGCCACTTAAGTCTACTTCGAAACATCTTAAGTCTAGCGAGGAGGAAGAACTCTGAAGGGGCTTCGTCTTCACGGTAGCCAGTAGCTCCTGGGCTACTTCAGAAATGGCTTCGCCCTTAGGACCCCTCATAAGCTTGAACCGAGGGGGGCCTTCGGACCTAGCTACCTCGAGCACCACCCATAGCTGGCGAAGATCCTCAGAGTCCTCAAGTACTTCGAGATCAACATTCGAAGGCTGAGCTTGGGTAGGTATAAAGTACCCCCGCATTTATATTAATAAACTGATAAGTTTTTACAAGCCTACAACTAAGAATTACAAGGAGTCTAAGGAGATCTACACCTTCGGAGGCGGAGGTGTCGATGTCGAAGGCTAAGCTAGCGATGCCTGTGCCCTGGCTCAGCGAAGGCGGAGGGCCTTTTGGAGGCCGAGGACTGCTTCGCAGCCTTCGGCCTTCCAAGGCTCTTGAAGGCGGCGCCATGCTCCGCGGACGCCCGGTGGAGGCGTCACCAAGTGCTGGCCTCCGAAGGTCACCGGAGTCACCGAGGTCGCTGCCTCGAGGTGATTGCACCCCGAGTCATGAAGCATCTGCAGCACCCCTTGACCCGTCACTCAGCCGGCCATCAGAGCGAAGCCCTTTAGGGACACCTCTGCCATCACGGCCATAGTCTTCAAGAACTCGACGCAATCTCTGATTGGGTCCCGAAGTATGAAATCTGGAACCCGCCACTCAGTCCCTATTTGCTCAAGGACTAAGGTCAAGATCAAAGTGGCTTCGTCGACATTGTGAACAATGAAGTCCTGTAGGCAGTGGCCAGCTTTGCAAAGCTCTGAGTTCTCCGCCGCCAACTCCGCTCTGGCCTCCTCCGAAGCTCGAAGCTCCGCCCGAAGCTTGTCAGTCTTCGAGACCAAGACCTCCCTCACCTTTTGGACTCGGCCCTCGCCGTCTCTACTGAGGCTTCGGCCCGCCTTCGCTTCTCGACTTCCACCGAGATCTCGCGTCGGAGGGCATCCCTCTCCTCCGCCAAGCGAGCCATCCACTCATCCACAGAGATTGCTGCTGCGGCATTCAACGCGAAGGCCTGAAAGGATTCAAGAAAATCATAAGTGTTGATTGAAAAGCAAGTATGATCCGAAGACGGCATGGGACTTCGCTCACCTAGATGAGGGCTTCATTTGAATTTGTAAAGAGGTCAAAGGGGCTTGAGCAGCTGAGTTGAGCCACCAAGCCCCCTGACCCTACAGCAACGCAGCCTTCGTGGAAATCATGAACGGCCGCCTCCGTCATGCCCCCCCTCGGCTGCAGAGGTCAGACTATCTCCTCCACATCCACCTCCGTTGCAGGCTCCTGCGGAGCTGGGCTCCGGTCCACCACTTCGACGTGCTCATCGGCCCCATCTCGAAGGTTCCCTTCATCGTGGTTGTCACCTTCGTCTTCTTCAGACGAAGAGCTATCAGACTCCAAACTGCTGCTACTGCTTCCGCCGGAGGCCGCCGTCGGCTTCGGTACGGTGGACCTTGCACCGGCATTGACATCTGCAAAAAAGTTAATGTTAATATCCGTGTGGGAAAGAGAAGTGTGTTCAAGTGTCGGAAATCTCTTCGAAGGCAGAGGGATCGATGTGTGCTCCCCAAAGCTCTGGTTCCAAGGCTCATGGTCGTTGCCTCCTCCGCAGTAGGGGCTTCGGTTATTGGGAGCTCCAAGCGATCCCTCGAAGCTTCGGGTTCATCATCGTCCACCCTTTTCCTCTTGGAGCCACTCGCCGAGGGTGCAGGGATGGAGAGTGTTGACACGGAAACGTGCCCCCGCACTTGGGTCAGTTCGACGATCCAAAAGTGTGCGGATACTTAGGGACAAGCCCAAGCGTGACACATCACCGATGTCGTGTTCCGACTTCGGCGTCCGGTGCGAAGTGTCCTGCCGAAGGGTGCTTCGGCGTTCGGACTGATCCGGCCGAAGATGGATTCCGAATGGATCTGGACGCGATGGTCACCTCCGAACAGCGGGATTCGGCGTGAGGTCTCTGATACGACAAATTACAGAATAATGATGCGAGGGCCACGCGCGGGTGTAACTTCGTCTAGTGTGGAGTGCTATCGTGGCGAAGCCTATTGTGACGAAGTGTACTGGCGAAGCCTGTTGTCGGAGCCTGCAGTCTCACCGAAGGGTATCCCGGTGACCTCTGAAACTGATCTCTCAGCTCCGGACACCTCCGATGAGGTAGCTTCAAATGTGGGAACCTACAACAAAAGAGTGTGAAGTACCAATTCAGCCCGAGGACCGAATTCTGCTAAGTGTTGCACTGCTAGCGAAGGTAGCAATCTATTACGCAGATTAGCGGATACATCACAGGTGAAGTAACAAGGCGATAGAAATCTATTACATAGATTAACGGATACTTCACAAGCGAAGTAACTAGGGTTACCACTGTTCCGAAGTGGTCGGCGGAGGGGTTCCAGGCAAACCCACGAAGAGGTACAGGAAAATAAAGGTAAAGTAAATACGATCAAAGCTAGGGCTTTGGTTTGGTTTGTGTTGGGGGGTTCTCTAAGCCGGCCTCGCCTTTTTATTTATAGGGGCCAAACTTTAGATCACATCTGCTATTTTCTAGCTTGGATAGAGATAAAACCCAGCCAGAATCGCATCAAACTCTATCTCTGCCGATGTGGGCTTCAGCTAGGCCCGCCGAAGCCTGCTCCTTGGGCCGAAGCTTCGGTGGCATGGGCCTCGGAAGACTTCCTGGCCGAAGGCCGTGGGCTGGCTAGAGGCTTTCGGAGCCCATGGCCCAATGGACCTTCGGCCCTATAGGGCTTCGGCCTGACCCTGGACATGTGTATTTTTGGCATAAATCACCAAAATTAATATTTTGGCAGTCCTAGCCATTAATGCCATTTTTTGATATTAACACATGCCCCCGTGCCTTTTAGTGAACTAAGTGAACTAAAAGCACAATGAACTGAAGATGATACCGTCCATATCGACTTTTTGACACCTTTTATGCTGTTTGCCATACGCTTGGGAAATACCTTTTCAAATATCTACCATTCAAAGCTCTTCGAAACCGCTCTCCTTGCAGAGATTCTAACACGTAGGCATTGCCGGGAGCGATTTCGGCTATCTTAAAAGGACCTTCC
Organism: Zizania palustris; assembly: GCA_019279435.1. Taxonomy (NCBI): domain Eukaryota; kingdom Viridiplantae; phylum Streptophyta; class Magnoliopsida; order Poales; family Poaceae; genus Zizania; species Zizania palustris. Next base: position 27,439,366 of record JAAALK010000079.1, read on the forward strand.
CAACTAGGTGACCATTTACCAAATTTGGGACTCTTCGCGCCAAAGGGTAAAATCGTCTTCCACACCAAATCTCCTACTTGAAACGATTTTGGCTTAACCTTCTTATTGTAGGCTTTGGCTACTCTCTTTTTGTATACTTCTATGGCCTCTAAAGCTCTTAGTCTCTTATCGGTCACTTCCTCTAAATTATCCTTCATAAGAGTCTCATACTCATCGACCGATAAGCCATGTTGTTTTAACACTCTTAAGGAGCCAATATCTACCTCTACAGGCAGAACGACTTCTTGTCCATATACTAATTCATATGGACTAACTTTAGTAGCACCGTGCTTTGCAATCCTACAAGCCCATAGCGCCTCAGAAAGCACTTCATGCCACCTTTTAGAAAATTCTTCAGTTTTCTTCTTAATGAGCTTAATCATGATTTTATTACTAGACTCGGCCTGACCATTGGCCTGAGCATAGGAAGGTGAAGAGTTTATCAACTTAATACCATAATATTCGGCGAAGTCCCTTACTTCTCCAGAAACAAATGAACTACCTTGATCCATAGTAAGAGTTTGAGGAATGCCTAATCTATGTATGATGTGTTTTAAGATAAAATCACGTACCTCATTGTGAGTCATGTTCTTGAGAGGTACGGCCTCGGTCCACTTAGTGAAGTAATTCGTCGCCATCAATACGAATCGATGCCCTTTTGAGGAAGGAGGGTGAATCTAGCCGATGAAGTCTAAACCCCAACCCCAAAATGGCCATGGCTTGACAATGGGATTGAGCAGTGAGGCAGGAGCCAACTGAATATTGCCAAACTTCTGACATGCTTCACACCCTCTATAGTACTTGAAACAATTTTCGGTCATAGTCGGCCAATAAAAGCCCGCTCTTTTGAGCATCCAACTCATCTTTTGGGCCGACCGATGAGTGCCACAAAGTCCTTCATGGACTTCTCCCATAGCCACCTGGGATTGTTCGTGGTCTAAACACTTCAATAGTACTCCATCGATGGTTCGATGGTACAATGTGTCGTCTATCAACACGAATTTGAATGTTTGTCGCCGAACCTTCCGATCAACCCTTTGGCTAGGGTCTCTCAAATACTGGACGATTGGGATTCTCCAATCGCCCTTACAGGTTTCACAGGGTCTTGCTGGCCCACTTTCTGAAAAAATTTCTAAATTACTGAGTTCGAGGTGCCCCCCGAGCCATTCCAGCTCCTGTCGAAGCCTGGCCGGGGTGGCCGTTTGGAGTGTGCTGGGCCGAAGCCCTCTGAAGGGTTCGGACTATGGGGAGCCTTCCCTGTGCGGGAGACTTCGGCCTATGGACTTCGGCGTGCCAGGTCTCACGGTTGGAAGAGTACTCCGACCCAGGGACCTTGGCGCAGAGCGGCCTTCGGCGGCCAGAGGGGTTCGACCCGGAGGATGCACTTGCCCTCCGTTACTGGCTTCGGCAATGAGACCAAGCATCGACTTCTCCAATACAGAAAAATTTCCTCTCCTGACTTGTTAACCAGATGCTTGCTGAGCCAAATCATTTGCGACTGAATTGGCTTCTCTTGATACGTGAGAGATTTTGAAGTCATCGAAAGTAGCAACTATGTCTAGACATTTATCCAAGTAACTATTCAGCAAGCCGTTAAAACATTGAGCACTCTTAGCTACTTGTTGCACTACTAATAAAGAATCACCATATGCGTGAACATGTCTAGCACCTACAGACTCTAGTAAATCGAGACCTAGCAATAAAGCTTCGTATTCGGCTTGGTTATTAGTGGAAGAAAATTCTAGTCGGGCCAAAGTTTCAAAGTGCATTCCATTAGGTGATACGAGAACTATTCCAATACCTTGGCCACTCTTGCAAGCCGAACCATCAAAATAAAGTTTCCACGGAACTACTTCAACTAGATCAATATTGTCACTCCAGCTGACATCTACATGGTGATCAACTATAAAGTTGGCTATGATTTGGCCTTTCATCGCTCTCAGGGGTTCATAGGCCAAATCGTACTCAATCAACGCGTAAGCCCATTTTCCGATTCTTCCACTTAGAATCGGCTTCTATAACATGTGCTTTATAACATCGGTTTGGCAAATGACAACACATGTAGTGGGGAGAAGATAATGGCGTAATTTGGTGCCTGCGTAGTAAAGTGATAAACACAATCGTTCTACAAACGCGTACCTAGTTTTGGCGTCAAGCAGGCAGCGGCTTAAGAACGTGATGATGTACTCTTTTCCCTCTACCTCCTGGGTTAGCACGGCCCCAATCACGCTATCTTCAGTAGCGATGTATAGCCTAAACAGAATCCCAGCTTTGGGTGCTCTCAACATAGGCGGTGATGACAAGCGCTCCTTGATCTTCTCAAAAGCATTTTGTTGGCTTGCCCACCAAGTGAACTCGGCCTCATTTTTTAGCCGGAGTATGGGGACAAAGGCACCAATCTTCCCGGACAAGTTGGATATAAAGCGACGCAAATAGTTCTTCTTGCCTAGCAATTTTTGTACATCCCTTTTGCATGTCGGCGCTGCAATATTTCTAATCTTCTCTAGTCTCTTAGGATCAATTTCTATGCTTCTTTCGTGAATCATGAAACCTAATAACTTACCCGCCGACACACCAAAAGCACACTTGAGTGGGTTCATTTTCAACACATACTGTCGCATTCTATCAAAGGCAACCTTCAAATCGGCTAAATGGTTTCCCATAGCGTCTGATTTGACTACGACATGATTGATGTAAACTTCTAACATAACTCCTAACAAGTCATGAAAGATCAAGTTCATAGCGCGCTGGTAAGGGGCGCTAGCATTCTTCAAACCAAAAGTCATGACGACCCACTCGAACAAACCAACAAAACCAGGGCATCGAAAGGTAGTCTTGTAAACGTCCTCTTCGGCCATAAAGATTTGATTATAACCAGCATTGCCATCAAGAAAACTTAGTACCTTGTGTCCTGAAGCATCGTTGATCAGCATGTCGGCTATCGGCATTGGATACTCATCCTTTGGAGTGGCTCTATTCAGATCCCTGAAATCAATACATACCCGTATCTTGCCGCTCCCTTTTTCTCTACAGGCACAATGTTAGCGACCCATTCCGCGTACCTTCATGGCCTAATAAATTCAGCCTTGAGTAGTCACTCCACTTCTTCTTTAACTCGGTCATAGACGGCCAAGTTAAAGCGGCGAGGAGGCTGCTTATAAGGCCTGAATCCGGACTTGATAGGCAGCCGATGCTCCATGAGCTCGCGGCTTAGCCCTGGCATCTCGCTATACTCCCATGTGAAACAATCGACATACGACCGAAGTAACTTTATTACTTCAGCCTTTTCATCGGGCTGTAAATGTTGGTTTACAAAAGTTGGCCTCGGGATGCTACCATCACCTATGTCGACTTCCTCCAAGGGATCAGCCGACGCAAAACCTTGTCCTAATTTCTCTACTTCGCTAAAGTCCTCGATGGCCTCGGCAATACCGTCTTTACTAGACCGATATTGCTCCACACGAGACTTTAGCCAATCTAGATTTCTCTTGCTAGACATGATTATTAATACAAAACAACCGTGCTACTCTAGCCGGCTTTACAGACACTGGTACAAACTGTCCTCCGGATACACTAACAAAATCGTAGTCTGAAAGATCTCTACCTGACAGACATTCTACTTTGTAATGGACGTCGTCGACCAACACATCGGCCAATGCTACTCGGGCCGAAGTATACGCGGGAATGACATCTACCTCATCGCCATCCCACTGTATCAGGCATTGGTTTAGAGTAGAAGAAATGCAACAGTTCGCGTGAATCCAGTCGTGCCTGAGTAGTAGGCTATAGTGTTGGCGGGTATGTTCTTAGGTTTCATGATTCATGAAAGAGGCATATAGATTGATCCTAAGAGGCTTGAGAAAATTAGAAACGTTACGGCGCCGACATGCAAAAAAGATGTGCAAAATTTGCTAGGCAAGATGAATTATTTGCATCGCTTTATATCTAACTTGTCTGGCAAGATTGATGCCTTTGTCCCCATACTCCGGCTAAACAACGAGGTTGAGTTCATTTGGGGGGCAATCTAGCAAAGCGCCTTTGAGAAAATCAAGGAATGCTTGTCATCGCCGCCCGTGGTGAGAGCACCCAAAGTCGGGACTCCGTTTCGGTTGTACATCGTTGCTGAAGATAGCATGATCGGGGTCGTGCTAACCCAGGAGGTAGAAGGAAAAGAGTACATCATGATGTTCTTGAGCCGCCACCTGCTAGACGCCAAGACCAGGTACGCTTTTGTGGAACATTTATGTTTATCACTTTACTACGCGTGTACCAAATTACTATCTTCTCCCTACTACATGTGTCATTGTTTGCCAAACCGACGTTATAAAGCACATGTTACAAAAGCACATGTTCATATGATTTGGCCTATGAACCCCTAAGAGCTATGAAAGGCCACATTATAGCCAACTGTATAGTTGATCACCACATAGATGTCAGTTGGAGCGACAATGTTGCTTTGAATGAGGTAATGTCGTGGAAACTTTACTTTGATGGTTCAGCTTGCAAAAATGGCCAAGGTATTGGAGTGGTTCTCATATCACCTAGCGGAGCGCACTTTGAAACCTCTGCTCATTTAGAGTTTTCTTCTACTAATAACCGAGTTGAATATGAGGCTTTACTACTAGGGCTTGAATTGTTGGAATACATGGGTATTAAACATGTTCATGCGCATGGTGATTCCCTGTTAGTGGTGCAAAAAGTGGCTAAGAGTGCTCAATGTTTTAATGGCTTGCTAAACAGCTACTTGGATAAGTGCCTGTACATAGTTGCTACTTTTGATTACTTCAAATTTCTCATGTGTCAAGAGAGGCCAATTCAGTTGCAAATGTTTTGGCTTAGCAAGCATCAGGATACCAAGTCAGGAAAGGATGATTTTCTGTACGGGAGAAGCCAATGTTTGGTATCACTGCCGAAGCCAGTAACTTCGGACAAGTGCACCCTCCGGGTCGAACCCCTCCGACTGCCGGAGACTATCGCGCGCCAAGGCCCTAGGGCCAGAGTACTCCGCCAACCGAAGGGTCTGGCATGCCGGAGCCCGTGAGCCAAAGTCCCCGGGATAGTAAGGATTTTCAGGAGTCCAGACCCTCCAGCAGGAGACTTCGGCCTGAATAGCTTCGTGCACCCAGTCCAAGCAGGCTTCGGCAGAAGCAAGAAGGGCTAGGGAGACACCCCGAAATCAGTAGACTAGACATTTTTTCAAGGAGTGAGCTAGCGAAACCCTCAGAAGTCCATAAGGGCAATTGGATAACTTCAATCGTCCAGTATTTGAGAGACCCTAGCCAAAGGGTTGATCGGAAATTTCGGCGACAAGCGTTTAAAATTGTGTTGCTAGATGACACATTACATCACTGAACCATTGATGAAGTAATGTTAAAGTGTCTAGACTATGAACGATCCCAGGTGGTTACGGGAGAGGTCCATGAAGGACTTTGTGGCACTCATCAGTCGGCCCCAAAAATGAGTTGGATGCCCAAAAGAGTGGGTTTCTACTGGCCGACTATGACTGAGGAATGTTTTAAGTATTACAGAGGGTGTGAAGCATGTCAGAGGTTTGGAAATATTCAATTAGTTCCTGTTTCATTACTTAACCCTATTATCAAGCCATGGCCGTTCCGAGGTTGGGGTTTAGACTTCATTAGCCAAATTCACCCTCCTTCCTCAAAAGGGCATCAGTTCGTGTTGATGGCGACAGACTACTTCACCAAGTGGACCGAGGCCGTGCCTCTCAAGAACATGACTCACAACGAGGTACTTGACTTTATCTTGAAGCACATCATACATAGATTCAGTATTCCTCAAACTCTCACTACAGATCAAGGTAGTTCATTTGTTTCTAAAGAAGTGAGGGACTTTGCCGAATATTATGGTATTAAGTTGATAAAATCTTCGCCCTACTATGCTCAGGCCAATGGTCAGGCCGAGTCTAGTAATAAAACTGTGATTAAGTTCATTAAGAAGAAAATTGAAGAGTTCCCTAAATGGTGGCATGAAGTGCTCTTTGAGGCGCTATGGGCTTGTAGAATTGCAAAGCACGATGCTACCAAAGTTAGTCCATATGAGTTGGTGTATGGACAACAGCTGTTCTACCTGTAGAAGTAGATCTTGGCTCTCTAAGAGTGTTAAAGCAAGATGGCTTATCGGTCGACGAGTGAAACTCTTTTGAAAGACAATCTAGAAGGAGTGACCGATAAGAGATTGAGGGCTTTAGAAGCCATAGAAAAAGACAAGAGGAGAGTAGCCAAAGCCTACAATAATAAGGTTAAACCAAAATCGTTTCAAGTAGGTGACTTGGTTTGTAAGACGATTTTACCCTTAGGCACTAAGAGTCCCAAGTTTGGTAAATGGTCGCCTAGTTGGGATGGCCCTTTCAAAATAGCCGAAATCACTCCTGGCAATGCATATGTGTTAGAATCTCTGCAAGGTGAGCAGTTTCGAAGAGCTTTGAATGGTAGATACTTGAAAAGGTATTTCCCAAGTGTGTGGCAAACCGCCTAAAAGATGTCGAAAGGCCGGTATGGAAGGTATCGTCTTTAGCCCATTATGCTTTTAGTTCACTTAGTTCACTAAAAGGAAGGGGGCATGTGTTGATAGGAAAAATGGCATTAATGGTTAAGATTATCAAAATATCAATTTTGGTAATTTGGGCCGAAAATACACATGTCCCGGGTTGGGCCGAAGCCCTACAGGGCCGAAGGCCCACCAGGCTATGGGCTTCGGAAGCTTCCAGCAAGCCTGCAGCCTTCGGCCCAAATGCCTTTAGAAGCCCACCCCACCGATGCTTTGGCCCGAGGAGTAGGCTTCGGCGGGCCTGGCCGAAGGCCCACTTTGGGCAAAGATAGAATTGAATCCAATTCTGGCTAAGTGTTTATCTCTACGTGTGATTCAGCTGAGTCATAACAGATTAGACATAGATATTAGAAGTCTAGCCCCTATAAATATAGGGGTGAGGCCGGTTTAGAGGCCCCCCAACACAAATCAACCACGAAGCCCTAGCTTTGAACCGTACTTTACTTTACCTTTACTTTTCTGTATTCTTCGTGGGTTTGCCTGGAAGCCCTCCGACGGCCACTTCGGAACAGTGGTAATCCTTGTTACTTCGCTTGTGAAATATCCGTTAATCTACATAATAGATTGCTATCGCCTTATTACTTCGCCTATGAAGTATCCGTTAATCTACGTAATAGATTGTTATCATCTTGTTACTTCGCCTATGAAGTATTCGCTAATCTGCGTAACAGATTGCTACCTTCACCCCTAGTGAAACACTTAGCAGAATTCGGTCCTCAGGCCGAATTGGTACTTCAAAACTACTCTGTTGCAGGTTACCGATGTTCGGCGCTACTCCGCCAGAGGTGTCTGGAGCTGAGAGATTGGTTTCGGAGGTTGCCAGAATACCCTTCAGTGAGATCCCTGCTTCGACCGCACGCCAACACGATTCACCGACAGACTTCATCACGATAGGCCTCGCCACAGTCGTACTCCGCTCCAGATGAAGTCACACTCACGTGTTGCACCTAAGTCATTACTCTGTATCTTACTATATCGGAGACTTCACACCGAACCCCGCTGTTCAGAGGTGATTGTCGCGTCGAGGTCCGTTCGGAGTTCATCTTCGCCCAGATCAGTCTGAACGCCGAAGGTACCCTTCGGTAGGACACTTCGCACCAGACACCGAAGGTACACTTCGGTGACACCCTTCGCATCATACTTCAAACAGTCACGCTCCGCTCGGTTTGCTGATTTGTTGTGTTTAATATATTTCTCTCGGCTAATTGGATTATTTATGTGTGATCTGATTACCTGGTGACTCCACCCCCCTTACCACAGTTAAGGGTAGTCAGAACGTGATGTCAGTGTTGTGTTACGCTTAGGCTCGTCCCTAAGTATCCGCACACTTTTGGATCGTCAAACTGACCCAAGTGCGGGGGCACGTTTTCGTGTCAATAGAAAGACTTAAAAAGTTTATCCCAAAAAAATATTTCAGGGGTGATCTAATAAAAAGTGGTACTAAATTGTTCGTTACATTGAAGCTCTTATTTTTATGCCACCCATAACACAAGTTGTTGCAGATGGTACCACAATCATAAAACAATCAACGAGAACTATCGTCTAAGGGAGTCTACTCGTTGCCCGGGGCAGTCTCCGTGCTCTCGGAACCACGAGTATCCTGAGGGATGGTGGGCTCGATGAAGTTCTCGATGATGGGGTCGGCGATGATGGCGGGGCGCGGTGCAGCGGCGCTGGAGCTAGATGGTCCGACGGGTGCTAGTGGCGGCGTGATCCTCTTGGGGCGAGGGGCTAGCTCCTGGATGGGCTTCTTCCTCTTTGGGACGAGGGGGAAGCATCTCCGCGATGTCCTTCTGTAGTTGGATGATCTTGCGCTGGAGCTCGCATTTCTACTGGATCAAGCTCTTAGTCTCATGATGAACAAACTCGACCGCCTCGTGGTGCTCCTCGGCGTCGAGTATGGCCTTAGTGTGGAGGTCGTCCATGGCCTAGAGGAGACGGGTCTGCCGGGCCATGATCGGATCGCGGTCGGAGAGGAATCCAACGTAGATGCTGCGGTGGGCGTCAGTAGTACGCATTGGTACTAGCTGGAATGACGAGTCCCGAAGATGATCATCGTAGATCATCCTCAACTCCATGAGGGTCTGGAGGGCGGCGTGCTAGCAGGTGATGTTGAATGTCGGACCTCCGTGTGTTGCCGTGAAGAACGGCAGGTGGTCACCGGACACGTGGATCATGACGGAAACATCACAAGGACCCAGGAACTCCTCCATGTAGAGTCCATGGAACTCTGGCTCGAAGGTGAACCCAAGAAAGGTCACCATCATCCGGAGCTCTCGGATGAATCCCTCACGATGTCGGCAAAAGTTGTGGACGTGGTGGACAAGCAGCTACGAACAAAACAAGTTTCAAAAGAGTAAGGGGGAGGAAAAAATGATGAAGTAGATTCTTATAAAATAGATTTTAACAAAACTAAGCGTTAGGTTGGTCCGTTTGGCTTCCTAAAGTCAAGTCGGCTCTGATACCATCTTGTAACGCCCCAATTTTACCAAATCGGAACTTTATTGAATTTCCATAGAAAAACAATAATAACAATAGGTCCATCATGCGACAACATACATACGGTCAATCATTCGTGGTTCGCATACCACATTATTACATAAGTGTAAAATTTAAAAGAAACTATGAAAATGGAACTACATGACGAACATCTTCTTCATGATCATTTTCTTGACTGGGTCGCTACTCCAGACCATCCTCCTCATAGTACCCAGCCTCTGAAGTGTTTGTCCAATGGTTATGAGTACAAAAGTACTCAACAAGCCACCGATAATGAAATAATAATGTAGGGTAATAATGAGGGAATGATAGTGGCTTAAAGTGCGGAAAAGTACATGTTTCAGTTACAGCATTTAGTGTAGTCAAATTTTAATTGTACAGAATAATAAACATGAATATTGTAACATCATCTAACTCGAGGAGTACATTTTCCCTCCTCGCTCAACAGTCCTTACATGTGAAATCATCATGCAACATTAATAAATATAAACTAACTGCGAGTAGTCATGCAACCCACCCTTGACCGTGGGCTCGACTTTTCGAAAAGATTTAAACTCTGATCAGAGGTGTACCATTGTACCCACAAGGCATGCACTCATCCCACACACCAAAGTGTAACGAGATGACCCATACCAAGTCACCCGCAGGTGCTGCTTGACCCATCTCCAAGTTGTGCCTCGAGTTGGAACACTCTATATCTTAGTTAGGACTTACCCACTAGACTTGTGGTTAGTACGGAAGTGTATTGCAATGGATCCCGTAGACTGGTCCTTATAGTGCCCCAAGTGTTACCGACCAATGCCCTAGCTTGCACCTGGAACCGACCATGTTTACACACTTAACAAAACTCCATAACCAACAGAATTCCAGGGGTGAGAGAATAACAGGGATCATATAATAGAATCCAAATCTCTACGACTCGTTTTTAACCTATAGCGGTTGTGCCAATACATTGGACACTATCTAATAGTAGTAATAATATGGTCACAAGGAGTTTAGGCTCAATAGCATGGCTTGGGTTTGCACTTCAAGGTCGGGAATCTAAATAAATATAATGTAAGGCTTTCAATTTGACTAATGCATGTTTAACCTATGAGTTTTAGCGATATTTTAAGAAAACTAGGTTCAATATGCTCAAAAATTAGTTTGGTGACTTGCCTTGCTCGGCGAAAGGTAAAGGTGGAACCTCCGGGTAGTATTTCGGCTCTTCGACGGCGTCGTAGTCTTCTCGATACGAATAATAAACATAACATTCAATTAAACAATTCAAAACCACACAACAAGCATATAGGTTTTGATTGGGCTAAATTAAAGTTATTAAACTTCTGAAATTAATATTTAAATTTCTAAAATAATTTCTGAAGGAGTTATAATTTTTTCTAAAAAGAAATATAAGTGTATCTTAATGTATATTAAATCTCCCATTAATAAATAATAAACAGTTCTGAATAAACCTATTGTTTTTATTGCATAAACATGAAGAGAATAAAAATATAAATTTTCTAAAATTGGAATGGTCAAATTTGGAGTTAAAATGAGCAAGATATGAATTTTTGAAGTTAAAAATAATTTCTGGAATTTATTTTAAACCAAAAACGGTCGCCGGTCCACGGTGGACCGATCCCACCGTGAACCTGCGCACTGTGCATGTGAGCCGGATCTAGATCAGCCGTTGGATCTGGATCGGGTGGCTGCGAGTGATGCGGGAGCGTTAAGTGGACGCGGACGGCCAGGGTTAAAACGCTGAACCGGTATGCGATGGATGGCCTAGATTAAAAGCGGGTTTTAAATAGAAATGGACGTACGAGATTAAAACATACCAATTTGCGGAGATCTGATGGTTTATATTAAATCGAGAGATCGATTTAATCTCCATCGTCTGATCATGATCGCACTGTCGCGGTTGAATCTGACATGACACGAGTACTTTTACCCATGGCAGTCATCTTCTCCAGCGACGGCGACGGGTTAGTGGCGACAGCGGTGGCCTGCGGCCAGATCTAATGGCTAAAACGGAATCAAGACGGTGTGGCGGTTAAGATTGTACCGGTGGCAAGTCGTGGGGTCATCGGAGTGTGGCCGGCGTCGAGCGGGGGCAGCGGAGGTGTTCGGGTCCTTGTCGGCGGCGGTGCTCCAGCGGGTTTCGTCGGTGAGGGAAGGGTGGCCGAGGTCGGGGTGGTCACGGTGGTCACACCAATGCGGTCGTCGAGGGCGGAGGAGGGCTCCAGCGACGGCGAGCGGTGGCTGGAGTCCGGGCGGTGGTGCAGTGTTTAAAAATGAAGTCCGGGCGTTCTGTTTGGTTTTATTTCGAATGCATGCGGGGGCTGAGCACGGTGTGGTGCGGGGTTTAAATAGGGACACCAGCGGGGTAAAATTGGTAGGCGAATACATGGAAAGCCGAATGGGGGGTTTCCAAACTTCGGCGAGGTATTTCCTTGCATGCGCGCGATGATCCCAGGACGATGACGCAACAGCGTAAAGGGGGAAACCATTAGCGTATCACGGGAAATTCAATGCTGGCGTCAGTTCGTTGGAAGGGCCCGCGTCGGTGGGATTGGGGCGCTAGGGTTTCGGCCGGGGGAATTGGGGGCGGTGGCACGAGGAGGAAGACGGAGCTGACGTGTGGGGACCACTGTCAGCGGGTGGCAGCGAGCGCAGGCGTGGCAACGGTCAGGCCTGATGGGTGGGGTCAGGCTCGGCTGGGGGGGTTGGTGCTGACAGGTTGGACCGGGGCTGATGAGGGCAGGAGTGTCCCGATCTTTCGATGAGAGGATAAGATAAGTTCGATTAGAGGGAGATGACGTTGACGATTCGACTACAACCGTACAAGACGTTTGTGTTGCGCCTTAGCGATCGATACACCAACTCTGGAGGTTGTCGTGTCCTTGCGGCAGCATGATAAACCCAACCATGAGGGTATTTGTTCATGTAAGCAATCGAAGAACAAGCAAGAACAAGGTAAACAAGCAACTTAGATTGATAACATGTTGGAGTTCTGTAACGTGTATCCGACAAACTAGACGATCACAGGATTGCACGGCAAAGTAGCAAGGATAAACGTTCATCTAAACAAAACCCAATCTAAAAGTGGTGGCCAGGGGGTATTTATTAGGCTAGGGAAGTGTGGAGGTCAGCCAAAGGTAACCCTAGATGAATACAACTCGGTTACAAGGCCCATGGGCTTAAATGGTTCGGACTGGAAAAGGAACACACGTTGTTTTAATGATTGTGATCTCCTCGGATAGAATCTGGAGGTGTGGCTGGATAAGTTGGAAAGAGGACTTCGCAAGCTTTCCAACACATTCAAGATCATCCAAATTGGAGCTTCCATGTAATAGTTATGCATGATTGAATATGGTGTTGTCTCAGCAGTCCGAGTCCAAATTGAAAACGTGTAGAACTTTATCTCCACCTTCTCTTGGCTCAAAAGTGACGTTCCAAACATATATTATATCTTTGGATGACCTTTACTTGGTCCCCAATCAACTTACATTATTGTCTGTTCCCTTGATATACTCTCAATATGTCGCTTGATCCATGTATGTATTTCTGTAATTGAATAGCAACACATTTCATGGTGTAGCATACATTGTTCAAATAAATAAAATATAAATCTAATATAGAATGCATGCACCTTGGCTTGTTTATTATAATGCATAAGCATGGTCATATCCCAGCCATTGATGTCCTCATCATTCTCTCCTTCTTGGCTACAAACCATCCTCGATTTGTTCTTGTATTCGTAGTCATTGTAGCTCCTAGCAAAAAAAATCATTGTGCAATATCACTTGTTCTTTTGTTACATTGAGAGTAGGAGGAAACCAACCATCCTTAGTATTTTGTTGCTCAAGTGTGAGTGAAAAATCACCCTTGATAAAAGGAGACAAAACTGTGGTGTTGTTAAACAGCTTAGAACACTCTCCTTCTTGAAAACAAACCTGTGTATTTAAATTAAAACAAGATGCTCTCGAGATAATAGGATTAGTTAAAACACCTTGTTCAAGTCTATTGTTTTCAAACTTTACATGCAATTTTAAATCTGAACATATGTAAACTCTATGCACAAAGTATACTCCTTGATCATTGTATTTGCCAATTACATGAAAACTCATTTGAGTAGAACATGGCAAGTCAGTTCTAGTGAGTAATTTCTCATTTAAAGCACTAAGTTCACAAAGATCATCAAATTCAATATAACCCCAAGTATGTAATGAAGGCATCAATTTGAGTTCTTCCTTTTCACTATTAATATGAATGACATGTTTTAAATCACTTAGTGGTTCAACATTAACATGTTCATTCAATAGTTCTGGCATGGATATAAGTGAAGCATTGCACAACTCTTCTTTATCACAAAGAACAACATCAAAATCATCTTGTGACAAAGGAATTTCAGAAATAGGTTCCACTACTGTTTGCACTAAATTAGCATTATAAGTGGACAAATGTGGTTCGGAATAAGCATACTCACCTTGGTTCATCTCATTATTACCTTTAGCAGCCTCAAAAACCAATGGGGTATCTACTTGCTCAAGTGATGGAATCAGCACAGTAACCGTCTTGTTTTCCTTATTTAGTCTTGTGCTATGCAAATCCTACAAAACTTTAGTAATAGGAGGCACAAGGGATTGCTGCTTCTTTGATTTCATACAATCTTTGCATAACAAAATTGGAGATTCATAAGCTTTATCATCAAATAATTCACATTGCTCTTGCTTTCTACTATTACACAACCACTCACGCAAAATCCGACTCTCAACATTGCATGCAAGCAAAAACAAGTGGCCTAAATGACTATATGTGGTATTAGCCAGCAAAATTTGTATTTCTAAATTAAGCCCTTTCAAAAATCTAGTCATTGTTTTTTCATGGCATTCTTCTAAACCACTGTATAGGATGCAGATTTTAAATTCATGGTAGTACTCTCTAACGGTTCTATTAGCTTGTTTCAATTTTTCTAATTTCTCACAAAGAGCACGCTTGTAATAAGAAAACACAAATCTCCTTCTCATCATAATTTTGCATTCATGCCAAGTTTCAGGGCTGTTGTCTGTATATGTCCACCAAAAAGTTGCAGAACCGGTAAATGTTTTGCTAGCAGCCCTAATCATTTGAGCATTAGAAAAATCATATTTATCGAATTCTTTATCTACTGCTAGCTCCCAATTGACATACGCTTCAGAATCAAACTTACCATCAAAATAAAGGTAGAGATGATTCTACCTTCGCTAGATAATATTTCAATATATCACATCCTTCATGTTGAGCACTCTCCATGTTGTAGCAAATCTGACCAGGAAGTTTTAGCTAAGCATGATCGTTATTTATGTCCTTGCGCAATCCTATCATGATTAGTAGTAAACAAGAAACATACACAAGAATATGCACATTCCTATCAACTATGGTTATGGAGGCTAAAAGGTCACACACACTCAAGCTTTTTACCAAGTTCTTACAAGTTCTTACCAAGCAAGACAGGAGGTGAAGACACCCGCAAACACAAACAACTTTAGGAGAAAGGTGTATCAATGCGTTGTTGCTCGTCCTGTAGAGTAATAGCTGAGTATGTGGAGCTATAGGTGGGCAAAGATACTAACAAAGAAAAAACTAGAACCACATTAGTCAATGTAAGTTGAATAATCGTTCAAAGTCGGTACTGTGCTGGTCCTAAGCTAGAACATACTAGATACGCAAGCCTAGACACAAATGATACCACCAAACCAACAAAGGTAGAACTAGCTTTCGTCTTTCTCCACTTCTTTTTTCTTCTCCTTTTCTTTATTCTGCTCTCTCTTTTCTTTTTTTTGGTGCGTCTTTTTTTAGCACCTTTCTGCCTTTTTTCTTCTCTTTTTTTAATAACAGCAAATGAAAAAGCCTTAGTATACACAAAATCTTAATTCAAGACTCCAGAACTTGTACGATACAAAACAGAAAGGAAACGACCGAATCTGAAGTTAACTCCAAAAGGAAACTTGAAGATCTCGGCGTTAACTTTCTTAAAACTATCTAAACGCTTCAATCCGAGTTGTCATGTGTGAGATATGATAGTTTTATTAACACCTGCATAGCCTGCCCAAATCCAATCTTGAATTCCAATAAACCAAAACTAACTCCGATTTGATCTATACTCGAAAACTAAGGGATAAAAACACCTTAACACTTGATAAACAGATCCAACACGGTGGTAAAAAAAGTGATAAGAACTCGAAACTCTAAATGAACTAGACGCTAAGACCAGCTACTTGACATAACGATGCAACCAAAAACTCAACAAACCCTAACTAAGCAGTACTAGTAAAAGGCTAAAAGTGTTTTGGAATATCGGACTGATCTAATCTACTATATTTTTTTGTTTTTTTGGACGGTAGGAAAAAAATTACGGTAAAAATAGGGAGTCTCTCACCGATCAACCTTGCTCGTGATACCACTTGATGAGGGCAGGAGTGTCCCGATCTTTCGATGAGAGGATAAGATAAGTTCAATTAGAGGGAGATGACGTTGACGATCCGACTACAACCGTACAAGACGTTTGTGTTGCGCCTTAGTGATCGATACACCAACTCCGGAGGTTGTCGTGTCCTTGCGGCAGCACGATAAACCCAACCACGAGGGTATTTGTTCCTACAAGCAATCAAAGAACAAGCAAGAACAAGGTAAACAAGCAACTCATATTGATAACATGGTGGAGTTCTGTAACGTGTATCCGGCAAACTAGATGATCACGAGATTACATGGAAAAGTAGCGAGGCTAAACTTTGATCTAAACAAAACCCAATCTAAAAGTGGCGGCCAGGGGGTATTTATTAGGCTAGGGATGTGTGGAGATCGGCCAAAGGCAACCCTAGATGAATACAACTCAGTTACAAGACCCATGGGTTAAATGGTTCGGACTGGAAAAGGAACACGCGTTGTTTTGATGATTGCGATCTCCTCGGATAGAATCTGGAGGTGTGACTGGATCGATTGGAAAGAGGAATTCTCAATCTTTCCAACACGTTCAAGATCATCCAAATTGGAGCTTCCATGTAAGAGTTATGCATGATTCAATCTAGTATTGTCTCAGCAGTCCGAGTCCAAATTGAAACACGTTGAAGTTTATCTCCACCTTCTCTTGGCTCAAAAGTGACGTCCCAAACTTATATTCTATCTTTGGATGGCCTTTACTTGGTCCCCAATCAACTTCCATTATGTTCTGTTCCCTTGATGTACTCTCAATATGTCGCTTGATCCATGTAAGTATTTCTGTAATTGAATAGCAACACATTTCATGGTGTAACATACATTTTTCAAATAAATAAAATATAAATCTAATATAGAATGCATGCACCTTGGCTTGTTTATTATAATGCATAAGCATGGTCATATCCCAGCCATTGATGTCCTCATCAGGGGCTTCGGGCGCGCGTGCAGAGAGAGGGGGTTGCTGACGAGCGGGGCCCACTTGGTAGAGAGGGGCATGGGGTTGAGTGGGCTTGGCCGGCCCGTGGAGGGGGAAAGGGGAAAGGGGGGCCGTTACTGTTTAAATGCATTTCTGAATAAAAATAATTGCTGAAATTTATTTAAAATATTTGGGTTGCTTCCAAGGGTGATAAAAATTGTTAAAAATTCTCAAAAATAGGTCTTGGTCTTGGGATCCTATAGAAATTTTCTTAGGCTCTGGTTTGGATATTTTCTCTAGGTTTTAGTTCATTTGGGCATTTTTAGCTTTATAAGAAATTCAGAAATAACCCTTTTCAGAAAAATATAAATAAAATGTATTTTTACCTTTTTGGAAATTTGGGGTGTTATAGTTTACACATTGCTTTAATAGCCGCCGCTTCGCCGGATTTGTAAGTGAACCTCAACTCGCAGATTCCAATACAATATTAATTCGATTGCGTTTTCTGCATTTTTGCTTGTGTTTTTTGATTCACATGCAAGGATTAGCCTTCTTGGCGAGGTTAATCAGGTTTTGCTTGGTTGATAACCAACGGAGCAATGGTATAGTAATTGCAAGGGCCGGTCTCGTGGATCGGAAGTTGGACCGTCAATGTCGAGTTCTCCACAAATTGTTGTTTATCCCCCACCTGATGGAAGATCGGGCACCCCCTCCTCCATCAATCCCAATTCTGCACACCATGAGACAAGCAAATACGTTTCTCCACACACACCGACCCCTTCGGTGAACTCAACAGACAAATACAGATCAAAACCCTAAACCAGGCAAACTTGTCAATCACTCATCACTTAGACAAAACAAAGGTACATCTCAACTTGGTTTCTCAACATCATATTTGACAGGAGAGTGAAAACATTTGATTTTATCTGTGATTTGTAAAATTTATTTTATTTTATTTTTACACCCATTCACCCCCCCCCCTTTGGTTGCTACTCCCGGTCCTACATCATTCCACCATGCATGGAGGTCGACCTTATCCTTGTGAAGCATCGGGTCATGAACCATGTGATTTATATCAAGGTAGTGGTTGAGCTTAGAATTAGGATTCCAATTTTACTTGCTTCCTGGTGTGCTTGTGAAGGAAGATTGTTTTTTTGTTCTTCTTGAAGAACTTCTTCCATAAGTTCTTGAAGCTTGACTTGCTTTCTTTTTTCTTAGGTGGCTCCTCCACAAATGACCGAACCCCACCTAACTTATGCCGATACAAATGAAAAACTTGATACAACTCATTAGAAACATGTTGGTAATCCTCAGAAAAATCAAGTACCATTGCATCACCCATCGAATCCAAAAAAACCTTAAAAATATCTAGCTTTTTATGGGGATCAAGTATTAAAGTAAAACAGTAAAGATGTGGGATTATAGTAAAATATTTTAGAAATTTTGCCTCCATTACTTTAACAATGTATTTCAAGAGTGTATCCAACTGGTTATTGCTAAATTGAATTATAAAATTCCAAAGGCACTCAAGTACCTCACATGAGGTAAGATAGTATACTGCTAAAATTAGTACTGCCATAATATAAAAGGGCTTTAAAAATTTACGCATGCATGTAGCGACCTCCTAGTCAACGTCGGTGAGAATTATAACATCATTGGTGTTATCATCATCATCATGTATCTTAACATTCATTGAGTTGATAAAAATGGATATCAAACTCTCGTAACCATTTATCTCCCTAAACATTAGATATTTTGGGCTCCACCTGGTCTTGATATCAACACCAAATATCCTCAGCTTCTTTTGTTGTGCAACGCAATACTTCCGGAACCTCCCCCGCACCACTGTGTGACCTGCAATGAAACAAACAACTCGATGTATCTTACATAATAAACCATCAATCTCCCACATACATGCCTGTGTGATTAGGTTGATGATGTGACATATGCATATTTGGTGGATGACATAACTACCAATGTAGATATGTTATTGTGGCTCCAATATCTGCATCATCATCGTGTTCGCCGAAGCATTGTCAAGAATGATGGAAACAATCTTGTCATGTAGGTTAAATTCTTATAGCACTTCTAGGATCTGCTCAGCAATTGTAGATCCGGTATGCGATTGTATGAGCCTAAACCCTATAACTCTCTTGTTTAACTAACACTCATTATCCAAGTAATGTGCAACAACACTAAAGTAAGAGGTGTTTTGATACCGTGAAGTCCAGATGTCAAATGTAATAGCAAAAGAGGTATGAGTCATATTGAAAGTTTATTTTAGTTCTCCTAATCTATTACGATACAAATCTACGATATCAATCTTGATGGTTCTCCTAGTGACACTCCTATATTGTGGGAAAAATGTATGTTGGACCAACCTCTTGAAATGATGACTTTCACCCTGCCTAATAGGTAGATCCTCCGCGACTATGTAGCGCGCAATCTCATCACGAGCGCATAGCGGGTCGTAGGTCCGAAAGATTACCGAATCGTTAGGGACAAAGGTGATTTGCATCTACTTGGCTCCACCATCTACTGCCTATGCTCACTCCTTGAGATGTGCCTTGTAGTGCCGATTCAATTGGCCCATCCCACTACCTTTAATCGCAGACAATATCTTAGGACAATATTTACATTATGCATACCTTACCACCTTACAGTGAACGCACTCTTCGGTCATCACAAAGTGATTCCAACACTCCGTTTTACCATGATTTACGGTGGATGGCCCGACTACCTCGTTGGCTGGCTCGAGGGAGGCGTTGTCGAGGGATGGGTTTGCATGGGCATCCTCAAACCCATGCAACCCATCCATATGTTGGTTGCCCATCCCGTAGTCTCCCATGCTTGGGGATAGCTGACGAGAATCAACCGACATATGGGGAGGAGAATGGTGGCACTTTTGGGAAGGCCTCGTCGTATTCGACCTCCATAGTCGCCCACGGTCGCTAATGGCTAACGACTATCGCTCACTGCAATATTTGTTTGCACTTATTTTACTTACTAATAAAGATTGTTGCTGGTGTAGTCATGGTGTGTGGATAAAATGAGGGGAGAGGTGGTATTTATAAAATCAAAAGCAAGCATGTGATGTGGCAATTGTGCTTGTGCTCTCATTCTGAAGCACAACTTCAATAGTTCAGTTCACGGCAGGGGCTCTTGGTCTCGGCCTCTTGATCAGGTGGCTTCGCAATGGGCACTGCGACATGCCAGTAGGGGTGTAGGGCAATGGGCGCAAGTGCACAACTTCGGAAGGGAAAGGCTATGACGTGATGGCATGACGGCAGTACAACACCTTATGAAAGCATGGGCACAAGGCACGGCGTTGTGTCGCCATGCAAGCCTCAAGCCTGCAAGGCTGCCAGCGGCTAGCCTGCGATGGGTGTGGTGTGGTGTCGTCCAGTGCCCGCCACTCCGTCGTGCAAGCTTCAAGGTCTAATTCCATTTCTCCTTCTTCAGACCTCCACTCCTAGGCCCTATTCCTTAGCCTCACAAGGAATCCAATTCCACTACAGAACCCGGATGGCATGGCGTGACCATATATGAATGGGGCCTAAGGAGTGAGGACCAAGGACGGTGTCACGAACTCATGAGTTCATGGCGAGAAGCGATTGTGCCAAGCTGACAGGCTTGGAGGACCAAATCAAGATACACCATTGTCGATTTGTGCTTAGCTGCTTGCATCTGGCTATCTGGCTCGATTTTGGTTGGGGATTTGAAATTTCAAAAATAGGGTTCTTCATTTCTTGTGATTTGTGTTGGCCTAATGGGGGATTTCTTGATTTCTTGTTATTTCTGTTGGGGATTTGAGTTCCAATTATGATATCTTGTGTCCAATTTGTGACGGTGGTGGCGCTAGAGATGGGTGACGCTGAGTTGGCGACCGAGCGACAGCCGACGCCTAGCGGTGGAAACTAGAAAGCTCCTGACTCCTGAGTTCTAAGCGTAGCCTGTGCTTCCTTCTCGTCTCATAGAGCTTATGTGCTGGGCCGGCCCAAGCATGACCCACTTTATGGGTCATATCTATGCCACCTACAGGGCCCAACTCATAGGCCTAGGTATGTCCCTTGTACGGGCCATGCAGGGCCGACCCATCTGTGGGCTCTACCGGGCCGTGCTTTAGTGATGGGTCATAACGTACAGTAGTGATGGGCATGTCCCCCATCACCCTTATCATGTTATTAAATCCCTATCATTAATGATGGGTAAATACCCGTCACTAAAGGGTCTCTCCAGGTCCCCTCCACGTCCGGCTTGCCCCATTTTAGTGATGGGTAACATTGGTTACCCATCAGTAAAGGTCATCTTTAGTGACGGGGAGTACTTTACACCTGTCACTATTGTGACTTTTAGGGACGGATCACCAATGTCACATGTCATTAATGTTATGGTTGTATTAAAAAAATAATTATTTTTAGGCTACATCCTGAAAAGGTCATCTTTAGTGACGACGGTACTTAACACAACCCGTCACTATTATGACCTTAAGGGATGGGTCGCCAATGTCACCCGCCACTGATGTTATGGTTATATTAAAAACTATTTATTTTTACATTGCATCCTGAATCAAAGATAGGATTTAGCAGTTAATTTTTAAAATTGCAAACAAACAGAATTCATCACAGAACACATAATTCACAGAATACCACCATCACAGATTGCATTGCATAAACAAAACATCAATAAAAAATGTATTCCACATGACAAATTGAAACATTAATCCTAGCCCTTATAATGAAAAGTGTCATTCTTTGTGAAGACTTGTTCCACGAGGAAAACTCAGCCTCACTAAGACTGCCTTCAGGTAGGCTGAATTAATGTAAATTGAGTTTTTGACATCAGTTAATGTTTGCATAAGTGAAAAGTAAATGAAATAGAAGAACAAAACTCACGATAACATCTTACGTCGGGTGATTTAAGATCTGCTATCTTTAGGGCCAGCTGCATATGGTGTGCAACAAAAAACCCACATTGTTTTTATGAACCAATTGTAGGCATTGTGTTGCTTTTAGTTTTTTCATAACGAGGTAGAACAAGATTGAGTTAAACAAGAATAGGTTGAAGGTTGAACTTGTAATGAAGTGAAGAAAACCTTACTTGTCTATTAAACTTTTAACTCTGAGAAGTCCCTCTCAGTGCGTTCGCCATTCGGTCCCTTTGGTCTTGCCGAGTCAATGTATCATACGGTCTTCCACTTGGGGGCGATGAGTACTAGGACATAATGTCGATTCATGTGGTGTCTGCCCATTACATGTCAGTCTCTTGCGATGCATGTGGCAAGTAACCTATATAGGTAGTCGACACACGACTTCCTATCGATCTCGATTGTCGACATTGCAAATATTTGTGGAACCACAAATTTGAAATGTAGATTATCGCATTGTTGCCACATTATCCTGCACATATGAAAGAGTAGTTAATACCACATAATGACATGTTGACTTCAATATAAAATATAGGTTAAGTAACTTACAATGTCTAGCACCGCACCAAGCTGATGTCGAGAGCATCCAAGATAAAAAGATCGTATAGATCTTTGAAGCATACCAAGAAATATCTGTCAGTGGTCTAGAAATGTTTTCTGGTATGTTACAATGACCGAACTTCTATTTTCTTTGCAGCCTTTGAGGTATAATTGGTGGCGTTCGATTAATACTTGCCCTCCCCTTCTTAGATAATCTTGAGGCAGCAAGTTCTTGCCTTATTTGTACTTAGCATGTGGGAGAGTCCAAGCTGACGTGACCTTGCCTCTTTTTTAGTATTTTTGGGCTTCTTTGTTTTTCTGTGTTCAATCGTTGGCTTATTTGATGGTGGGACAGTGAGGACATTTTCACCTTGCTCGATAGGCGCAACAATAGTAGGTGGCTGAATAGGTGCAGTTGCAACAGGCATAACAACAATAGGTGGCTGAGTAGCTGGAGGTTCTCGGCATAGACCAAAATATTCACGCGTTTCCACTATACCGTTGTGAGATGGGCAACATGAAGGGTGGTGATTTCATCATTTGGAGGAATAGTCAATGGGATGTCTTCCGCGTTGGGGTGCACAAAATCAATAGACACCATTGAAAATATCTCATTTATTAGCAAGTTGTGTATCTCCTCTTGATATGGATGGACAAAACCCCTTGCCACCTCAATCTGAACCCCCATGGGCTTTATGATAAGCTTGCACATGGTTGGTTCAGTTAGCCGGTCGATGGTGTCATCCAAACCACTACACATCAATCACTGCTCAACCTCTCTTGATGCACAGATGCTATTTCTGGCACGAGGTCTATCAACTGTAGCTTATTATGGAAGGATAATACTTTGTCGAGCTAAGCTACTCGCAATATATGCGTATAGATCCCTCTTGATCTTCGCAGAGAGTGCCTCCACATTGATTCTTACTGACCTTCTTCGCTTCTTGTACATGTCAACATTGTCCGGGAAACCATGCTTCTAGCCTTGCGAGCTAGAGATGCCCCGCACACGACCAGGGATCTCTGGGTTGCCAAGAGCGGTTGTTAGCTCATCGTGTTCTCGCATGGTATTGACCTTCTCATCCACTGTTGTTGCCTCGCTCGAGGTCCACGTCACTTCACCACTCTCTGTCAGTCTTCCTCGGGCCCTTAAAAATGATTGTGCTCTACCGGTAAACTCTTGCCACATATTTTTTTGCCCTCACTAGCCATCTTGGCATCTTCGGCCAACCACCTATCTTTCATCCACATGTAACCAGTTGAACCAATGTTGTAGGGTAGCTTATTCCTAGCTCGAAGCTCTTTCTTGGTAGAGCTTTCTGCCTTAAAATCATCCGAGGTTTTCATTTTGACAAATTGGTCCCATTCCTCCCTTTTCAAAAATGGGTACTTTGTGAAGAGCTCAATATTTTTGTCAACAAATTCCCTGACAAGGTGGCTTTTGTAAGTCCTCCATAGCTTGGATATCATCTTCATGGCAGTCATTACTGCTGCCACCTTTGAGGTCTCAGGAAACTCGAGGTAGTTGTTGATCCTATCATTATAGAGTGCAGTCTTTTGCTCTTGACTGAAATCGTTGAACTTCCTTATGGTCAACGGCTGAACTTCCTCATGGTCAATGGGACCCTCTCCCATGCAATGAGTCCTGCAAGCTTCCTCAGATACTGCAAGGCCGCTTTCTCTTTTGGCAAGCCATTACTGTCAATCTCCTTGACGGTTATCTTGTCCGTTGGCCACTTTGCTTGTGTCTTGGGCTTCTTGATTTCTAACTTGACGTCGTTTGTGGAGCTAGAAGACCTGGTAGAGGAATGGGTAGACATCTAAACATTAAGAGAACGAATACCTTATTATTTCATTACAAAAAATTAAACGAATGTATGACACTATACCTTCTAGTCACTAATAGGCAAGGATAGGTCCTAAATCCCATCCGGGGATGTGCGGCCCACGTAGCTGGACCACATGGTCCCATACCGTTCTAGAAAGAATTTCGGTAGCATCTCCCTGCTGTATCCAAATACACGTCTCGACTCAGGGTTGAGAGGGTTGTGTATCTAGAGAACAAGAGGGAGACACCATCGAAACTCTCCCTATAATCGTACGGGACCACATGGTCTAGCTACACGAGCCACACATCCCTAGACTTTCTAAGCGTGGACAATTTGAGAGTGTCTTCCTATAAATTTTCCCAGTTGTCCAGTCATATTTATAATCCAACACTCCCAAACGAGAGACGACGTAATCGGTTACGCGACTCTAACTTATTTTTCAAAATTTGATAGAACAAGGTAAGAAACAAGAGACTCTTGAAAAACCAACTGAAATAATAACTAGAATAAAAAAATTTGTAACAAATATTGTTATAACTGAAATAAAAACAAATATATCAAATATCATTAAATATAGTTGAACATGATTGCTCTCAGATATCGGGCTATCAACTTAATAGCCTCCTCGCCACTAGGCTACAATTTAAATCATATGTGTGTGTGACAACTAATAAAATTGAGCACAAAAAATAAACAAAGCATCATAGGGAACAAATTAATGAGAGAGCATTGCATTGCATGAAGAAATTTGTGAAAACAACAAGATTAAACTAAATTATCACACACATCCTCAAATTGCACAAATTAATAGCATTATCTTTATTGAGCAAATTAATTGACCATCATAGAGCAAATATTGAGCACAAACATGAACAAAGCATCATAGAGCAAAAATTAATGAGAGATCATTGCATTGCATGAATAAATTTGTGAAAACAACAAAATTAATCTAAATTGTCACACACATCCTCATATTGCACAAATTAATAGCATTATCTTCATTGAGCAAATATTGAGCACAAAAATGTGGAGGACCTTAGGAGGAGAAGGATGCAACCAAGGTGGTGCATGCGGCGAGTAGGATCATCCACGCGCGATGGAACGGATGGTGGAGCGGAGGCCACGCGCGATGGAACGGATGGCGAGACGGAGGCCACATGGGATGTAATGGATGGCCACACACGATGAAACGGATGACCGGGACAGAACAAAAAATGGTGGGGGTGGTGAGGAGCATGAAAGCGACAACGACGACAGTAGAAGCACTAGGGTTATGGTTGCAAGATTGAAAGTGTACTGATTCACTTCGGGGTCCGCCTATTTATAAGCAGGAGTCATCAGTGACGGGTGGTAACTATCACCTGTCATTGCAGGGAGTCATCAGTGACGAATGGTAACTATCACCCATCACTGTTGGGGTCATCAGTGATGGGTCATAGTTACCACTCGTCGCTGATGATTAAAGAGAGCACAACACTTGTGTAGTCACATATAAAAGTAACCGCACAAGTGTTTGTGATACTGGTATTACTAATGCCACCACACAAGTATTGTGCTTCTGGTAAACGAAGTCATGGCATATTTTGTGAGGAATGAAGCGTAGTCCAACTCTTTCACATTATTGTGAATGCACCGAGCTAGACAACATCCACCACAAACCCCCATGACAAAGAAAGAAGTCAAGAAGAGTAAGCGCAAAAATCTGATGTTTTGAATTCCAAATGCAAGCAACCAGTGTATTTAAAGGATAGCAATAACAATTAATGTACCAGCTACTTACCTCCACTAACTGCCAGCAGTAATGAGATCAAAGTAGTACTTTCACAAAATAATCTTTAGTGACAGGTAGTATTGTTTCCCCACCAGTAATGCTCATTAGTTATGGGCAGTAGTTGTTGCCCGTCACTAATGAGTAGTATTTCCATAATTCAAGTTATGGCACAGCAGACTGCACACACAAACACACATATATATATATTACAAACCTAAATCAGTAGTACTTCCAGATTTCAAGTTACGACACATATTGCAAATATATATTACATACCTAAATCAGTACAAATTTTACAAATCACCCACATATCTCTGTATTTGAACACTATATGTACAATACTTGCATGTATATATACAAATTTTACAAATCACCCACGTCTCAGTTTTCTCACTTTCTTAATGTACAATCCTTCAGAATGGTCAGAGCACAGGTATGGAGTTTGCTCGTCTGGTTTAACTTGTAGCATAATTGAGGTGGCGAAAGGTGGTATCTCATAAAATTGATTGTACTCATCCTCATAAACCACATTTTCAACACACACAATTCGTCTCTTTCTAGCTAGGACAACATGAAGTTTCTTATTTGTCGTATCAGGCACATAGAAAACTTGAGCAACTTGTTTAGCGAGTACGAAAGGTTCATCTTTATAGCCGACCTGACTTAGATTTACACTTGTGAATCCATACTTGTCGACCGTAATGTCTTTTGTACCATAGACCCAGCGGCACTGAAATAGAGGTATCTTGAACCCTAGGTAGTCATGTTCCCAAATCTCCTCTATATGACCATAATATGTGCTCTTTACATCGTTGTTGTCGTACGCATCAATACGAACACCACTATTCTAGTTTGTGCTCTTGCTATCTTGATCAACTATGTAGAATGTATAACCATTTATATGATAACCTCGATATGTTGTAACAGTGTATATAGGTCCTATTGCTAGCTGCTTGGTCGATTCGCTCGCTAGGATTGTTTTTGATCGTGCGATCCGATCTTGAAACTAGGTATTGAACCTTTTCATGTGTTGTTTTGCGATCCAAGCTTCGGTACTAGATGGGTTCTCTGCACATAGAATGTTCTTGTGCTCAATGATGTATGACGACACTTCGCTATATTGTTGCAACACGAGGAAATGAACTTGGTCATAAGCCTTTTGATCTAGAGTAATTATTTGCTTGCCCAATGGGCAAGATCCCTTGATTTGACAGTCTACCCTCATGGCAAGAGTGAGGCATACCAATTGGGTTTTTTGGGTCTGTGTACTCGACACACCACTCTACTACCTCCTCGCTAGAGTAACCTTGTGCAATGCAACCCTCAGGTGAAGAATGATTCCTAACATATTTCTTTAGAACACCCATGTATCTTTCGCACGGCCGGGTAAATCTAATGCAAGAAAATAGGTCCAAGAAATAATATTTCTTTGACGAGATGTGAGGTCGGATGTACCATAATATCAAAGAATGATGGAGGAAAGTACATCTCAAGAAGAGGGGGTTAAGTATTGTTTTTCTCTAGTTCTGCTAGCATTGTTGGGTCGAGTATTTTTTGTCCAATTGCATTGAAGAAAAAACATAGACTCATTATTGCCTCTCTTACCCTCGCTGGTAACTCATTTCTTATTCCGATAGCAATCATTTGAGTCAGTATCACATGACAATCATGAGTCTTCATTCCACCAACCATCTTAAGCTCCTTCATGTTGACAAGTTTGCTGATATTCGATGAGTAACCTTATGGAACTTTAATGCTATGCAAAAATTCACAAAACTCCTTTCTCTCTTTCCTAGAAAGGTTGATGGAATATGGAGGCAAGAAGTTTCCTCTATCTGTCTATTGTGAATGTAGCTCTGGCCGTAAATCCATCACCTCAAGATCCACTCTAGCATTCTCATGATCTTTTGTTTTGCCGGGCATATTTATCATTATTCCAAGGAGACTGTCACACATGTTTTTCTCCACATGTATTGTATTGATGGAATGTTGAACATCGAGATACTTCCAATATTCAAGTTCCCACAAAATTGATTGTTTGTTCCACATTCCATCACAACTTGTGGAATATTGTTTTCGCTTACCGAGTATAACATTTATGTCGTTTACCTGGTCATATACCTCTGTGCCTTTGAAATGCCTAGGAGGTCCTCCTTTCTCTACAAATTCATCAAATTGTAGCTTCATTCTTCTGTATGGGTGTTTCATTGGAAGAAAACATCGATGTCGCATGTACACAATTTTATTATAATGGTTCAACCATGTGCTTGATGTTTCCTCCAAACATTGTGGGCACGATTCACCTTTCCTTTTGCTTTGACCAATTATAATATAGTTGAACATGATTGCTCTCAGATATCGGGCTATCAACTTAATAGCCTCCTCGCCACTAGGCTACAATTTAAATCATATGTGTGTGTGACAACTAATAAAATTGAGCACAAAAAATAAACAAAGCATCATAGGGAACAAATTAATGAGAGAGCATTGCATTGCATGAAGAAATTTGTGAAAACAACAAGATTAAACTAAATTATCACACACATCCTCAAATTGACCCTCCGGAGATGGGCAGGACCACTCTCTTGCCGCGGTCTTGTGGGTATTCCTGCTTCGGTGGTGGCATAATATTGGCCACCGGAAGTCGCATGGGGGTTTCTGGGACACTGGCTCGGGCCACGATCTGCACAGGCTCCGACCAAGCCGCTGGTGGGGCTCGATCCGAAGTATTCTGACCGGTACTCCGCCCCAGGTAGTCGCCCCGAAGGGCCAACACTGCTTTGCAGTCTTTCGTGTCATGGCTCCTATTGTCGCCATGCACGCAACAGAAAAAACTCTGGCGCCTGCCTGGCGCCCTCTCTTGAGGTTTCGAGGCCCCAGCCTTGAAGTTATGTACCTGCTTAAAATTGGTAGGTGCCTTCGGGGCAGAAGGCGCAATGTTCAGCACCTCTGAACGGAAATGCTTCTTCCCTCGCCTGTGCTCGTTGAAGTGATTATCTTGAGGGGGTTGCGGAGGAGCCGAGGCTTTAGGCTCCGTCTTGACTTCTCGGAGGGTAGGTGCGGGGGCTCCGGCCCGCTGGAGACAGCCTTCCTCCACCTTGGCATATTGTTCGATGTATGCCATCAGTTGTGCCACAGACATCACCGGTTTTCGATGGAGTTTGCTGAGGAGGTCGGGGTTTAGTAGACCTTCACGGGCGGCGTCGACTACCGAAGAGGTAGACAGGCCCTTAATTTGTGACTTGGTGTGGGCAAAGCGCGTGAAGTATTCTCGGAGTGTTTCTCCCGCCCGCTGCTTCACTTGGAACAAACTTCCCATGGACATCGGGGCCACAAAGGTACCCTGGAAGTTGCTCACGAACTTCTTCTTCAGCTGCTCCCAGGACCTGATCGGTCCTGGCTTCAAGGACCAAAACCATCGGAGTGCCACACCTTCGAGAGCGAGGGGGAAACACTTCGCCATCGTGTTGCGCACCCCTCCGCTTGCTTCTATTGCCAGGGCGTATGAGCGAGCGAACTCTCCGGGGTCTGACCCACCGGAGTACTTGTGCAACTTCGAGGCTTTGAACCTGGGATCAAAGGGAACTCTTTGCATGTCTGAATGTAGCGAAGACTCATCATCGAAGGATCCATCAGGTTGGAGGAGGAAACCCTGGTGGAACGGAGGGCTAGGGCAGCGGCCGACGAAGCTCTTCGGACGGTGAGACAAGACAACGACGCGCTCCCCTCCTCAGCCCAAGAGGTCGAAGCTGAGCGCGTTGTCCTTCGAGCGGAGGTCGAAAGGCTCCGTCGAGAAGCGGCTGCTTCGAGCGCTCAGTTGGTGGAGCTCCAAGGAGCTCTTAACCAGGCCATGGCCCAAAAAATCTCCTTAATACTCCAGGTGGCCGAGGTATCTGCAACTGCTGCAGGGCTAGAAGCGGCAGAGAAGAGGAACGCTAGTATGGCGGACCATACCTTGGAAGCGCTTTAGGGTACCTTGGAGTACTTCAGTACTGTGTGCCCCTCGTCTTCTGCTGCGATCCACGAACCCCTCGATCAGAAGCTGAGAAGGATCTAGGTGGCTTCGTCGTTGATGATGAACTCCGGCGTTCGGTACGGAGAAATCTCCGGGCAGTGCGCTGGCATCGGGGTTCTTAGCCACCTCGAGTCTCTTCAGATCCCCCTCGGCTCAGTAGGAGGTTCGAGCCCTAGAAGCTTCGCCTCCGACGACTTGCTGCACCCATCTTCGGATGTGGCCTTGGCCTGGGAAGCCTTCCAACCAATTTGGAAGACGGACCACAAGGCTGCAGCCAAGGCTTGGATTGACGAAGCTCGCCAGCAGAAGCAAGCGCAAACAAGGCCACCACTTCCTGCCTCGCCAGCCCCTGTCATTCCTGCTCCGACAACTGACCCGCAGGTCTATCTTTTTAGGGTTATTATGTATGCGAAGTCTTGTAAAGCCCTTTTTATTAATGGAAAAGCTATAAACGAGAAACTTGTCTTGGGTGTTCTGTTCTTTTTTAGGTTTTGTCATGCCCTTCGAGCCCTGACCTCAAACTATTGGAAATTACTGACGAGCTCCGAAAGGAGTGGGCAAACCTTGAGGGCTTAAGGCCTTACCGCCACTCTCGCTTCTCTGTTCCTCGCGGAGATGGAGGGGAGATAACCCTTGAAGTTTGCCAAGGCGTCTTATCTTATATTAAAGAGGAGGAGAAGGCGAAGGTATCCTCGTCTTCCGAACCTACGGACTGGTCCGACTCGGAGTACCGGGCCGAAGACCCTACGGAGGCTGACTCCGAAAGGCTCTTGACGTGGGTGGAGCTTCAAGAAGAGCAAAAGAAACTACGAGCCTCCAAGAAAAAGAGAAGCGTTCGAACGAAGAGGGAAAAGCCAACAGCTTCGGGCTTCGAAGGGCAGAGTAGCCGGAGAGGTAGCTCTAGATGCCGACAGGGTCTTCGATTTTTTCTAGGCTTGGACCAAAACTTTTATTGATGTAAAAGTATAATGATTTAATGTGAAATGCTTCGAAAGTATGTCGTGTGGTTCCTATGTTCTGACCCCCCCTTGTGGGTGGTGGATCCTTTACTATAGAAAAGGGTTCGCCATGCACAATGATGCTCTGAACAACCGGATGCTTCGAATTACACTTATCATTTGTACTTTGGTATTACTACCTCACGACTCCCTCTTTTTTTTAAAGTCCTTAGACTCTTCTACGGATCCTAACAAGTTGGAGCCTGGAATCCGTAGGGTGGCCACCTTCGGCTCTTTTACAGATACTTCGTACCCGGATGCCGAAAGTCTGTTTCTTTTTAAAGTCCTTAGACTCTTCTACGGATCCTAACAAGTCGGAGCCTGGAATCCGTAGGGTGGCCACCTTCGGCTCTTTTACAGATACTTCGTACCCGGAGGCCGAAAGTCAGTTTCTTTTTAAAGTCCTTAGACTCTTCTACGGATCCTAACAAGCCGGAGCCTGGAATCCATAGGGTGGCCACCTTCGGCTCTTTTACAGATACTTCGTACCCGGAGGCCGAAAGTCTGTTTCTTTTTAAAGTCCTTAGACTCTTCTACGGATCCTAACAAGCCGGAGCCTGGAATCCGTAGGGTGGCAGTGGAGCCTCTGAACCGATGGTTCGCAGGCAGCCGCCTGGGTCTTGGGAAAAATGCTTGACTCTACAAGCATCTCCGTCCTCCCGATGCGTCCATCAGGAGTAAGGGATATTCGAAAAGCAAACAAAATTCGACCCTTATCTTTATTCATAGAAAGGAAAATTTTACAAGCGATTACAAGGAGCCCCTAAGCGTAATAACGCTTAAGGTGCTCTGCATGCCATGCATGCTTCAACTCTTCCCCTTCTAAATTAGCTAATTTAAATGATCCGGGGCGCCCTGAGCGTAAGATAACATATGGTCCTTCCCATTTGCTTCCTAGCTTCCATGGAGCTATTAAACTTCGCAACACTAGATGACCAGGTTTTAGCTCATTTAGTTTTATCTTCGGGTCATACCATGTCTTTGTGTGGTCCTGGTACTTAGTCAGATTGGCGACAGCTCGAAGCCTTGTTTCTTTTGACAAATCCAGCGAAGTGCTCCTGTCACCTTCGTCTCCAGGTTGAACTACTCGAAGGGATCCACCTCTGAGCTCCGTCAGAGTCATGGCCTCATCTCCGAATAGTAATCTAAATGGGGTGAAACCTGTGGACCTGGTTTGAGTGATTCGAATGGACCACAAGATTTTAGGGAGCTCTTCGACCCACAGCCCCTTGGCCAAGCCAACGATTCGGCGATTTAGCCCAGAGAGGATGTTCCCGTTGGCTCGCTCAACGGCTCCGTTGGATTGTGGATGGCGCACCGCAGCGAAGCACAACTTAATGCCCAGATCTTCACAAAATGCTTGGAAGGTGTCAGCTTCGAACTGGGTTCCATTATCCACCGTCAACTCCCTTGGCACTCCGAACCTGCATATAATGTTCTGCTAGAAAAATTTTTGCACATTCCTCGAGGTGATAGCTGTCAATGGCTCCGCTTCAACCCACTTTGAGAAATACTCGATTGCTACTACCGCAAACTTCAAGCCGCCTTTTGCCATTGGGAAAGGGCCTATGAGGTCCATGCCCCATCTAGCCATTGGACATACTGGGGCAATAACTTGAAGCTGGGCTGGCGGGCGATGGCTTCGTCTGCCCATCCATTGGCAGCCTTGGCATGTTCGAACTAGTTCCTCCGCATCTCTTACTATAGTTGGCCAATAAAACCCTTGCCGAAGCGTCTTGCCAGCTAGCTCACGAGTGGCTAAATGACTTCCGCACAAGCCTTCGTGGATGTCTCGAAGTATGTCTTGACCTTCGGGCTGGGAGATGCATCGAAGTAGAGGTGAACACACTCCAGCTTTGTATAATACTCCGTCGATAAGCTTGTAATTTCGAGCTCTTGCTTGCAACCTTCGGGCTTCTGGACCTTCGAGAGGGTCTATACGACTTTGCAACATGTTCATAATCAGAGCCCGCCAATCTGTAATCGGAATGCACAGTACTTCCGAAGAGGGTAACTGAACAGCTGCTGGCTGCGCTAGTTCTTCGTAGAAAGCACCCTCCGGAAGGTCCACCGCCCCTGCTACAGCCTTTGCAAGAATATCTGCGAGTTGATTCTCTGCACGAGGGATACTCCGAACTATAAATCCTCTGAATGCTGCTTCAGCCTTGTGGATTTCTTCAAGGTATTGTGCTAGATGTGGATTCTTTGCTTGAAAGCTTTTATCAACATGCCCTGCGACGACTTGGGAATCTTTCTTAATCACTATCCTTGCGGCTCCGAGCGCTTTAGCCTTTCGGAGGCCTAGCAGGATTCCTTCGTACTCGGCGATGTTATTAGTGGTTCTGAAGTTGAGCCTCGCAGAATACATGGCATTCTGCCCTGATGGTGATATGATGACGGCCCCTGCTCCGACACCAGATGCTTGATAAGCTTCGTCTGAAAATATTGTCCATAAACCTTCGGAGGGTTCTTCCGGGGCCCAAATAGCAGATGGAGTCCACTCTGCTACGAAATCGGCTATGATTTGGGATTTAATAGTTGTTCTTGCTGTGAAGGAGATTCCGAACGGGGCGAGCTCAACAGCCCACTTTCCAATCCTGCCCGTAGAATCTTTGTTTCGGAGCATATCTCCAAGAGGATACGATGTAGGGACGATCAGGTTATGCGCCAAGAAATAATGCCTTAGCTTTCGCGAGGCCATTACTAGGGCATAAGCAAACTTCTCGAGCTCAGAGTATATGAATTTAGCTCCGGACAATGCCTCCGACACAAAATAAACTGGGTTTTGCACCAGCTTTCCTTTAAGCTCAACTTCTCGGACCAATACTGCACTTACGGCTGAACCTGTTGCTGCAAGATATAGGAGCAGTGTTTGTTCTGGAAGGGGAACGGTCAAGTTTATAATCTTCCGAGGTATGCTTTTATATCATCGAAGCTCTTCTGACACTCCGGTGTCCACTTAAAGCTTTTGGACCCTTTCAGTGCTTTGAAAATTGGGAGGCTCCGCTCTGCTGACCTGGCCAGGAACCTGCTAAGTGCTGCGAGCCTTCCTGCTAGCTTCTGCACTTGCTTCAAATTCTCTGGTGGAGCCATCCTTTGTAGTGTGCTTATCTGTGTTGGGCTAGCTTCGATTCCCCTGCTTGAAACTAAGTACCCTAGCAGCTTTCCTGCTTGTGCCCCGAATATACATTTTTCCCGGTTGAGGCGTACTCCACATGCTCGGAGGCTCTCAAATGGTTCAGCTAGGTCTAGGCTATGCTGGTGCTTTTGAGCACTTTTTATTACAATATCATCCATATAGGCCTCGACATTCCGGCCTATCTGATGACCTAGAGCCTTAGCTATTAAACGTGAAAAGGTGGCTCCGGCATTCCGCAAACCAAAAGGCATTCTTACATAAAAAAATACTCCGGAAGGAGTTATAAAGCTTGTCTTGGCTTCGTCTTCGCGTTTCAGGCAGACTTGATGATACCCGGAATAAGCGTCGAGGAAGCTTAGCAATTCGGAGCCTGCTGTGGAATCCACCAACTGATCTATTCGGGGCATCGGGTAGGGGTCTCGCGGGCATGCTTTATTTAATGAAGTAAAGTCAATACACATGCGCCATTTGTTCGAGTCCTTCTTCCTTACAAAAACAGGGTTAGCCAACCACTCGGTATGGGCTACCTCCCTGATGATGCCAGCTTTTAATAATTTCTCTACTTTGGCTTTGGCGAGGCTTGCTCTTTCCGTTGATAGCTTGCGGAGCCCCTGGCGCACTGGCCTGGCCTTCGGGTTGACGAGCAGGCTATGCTCGATGATGCTTCGATCGACCTCGGTGATTTCTTCGTCGGTCCAAGCAAAGATATCTAGATTCTGCTTGACGACTTCTTCCAATGAGGTGGCTATCTCTGGGGATAGCCCTTTGCCGAACTGTACTGGATATTCTTTGCCATCTTTTGAAATTATCCTTGACTCAACATCACCTTCCGGGCTTGGCTTGAGAGAGGGCCCCTTCGAAGGGTTCGAGGCCTCTGGCACTTCTTCGATGCTTTTCGCCACGTTGTGCACTTGCCGAGGATCTAGCGGCTGTCCATGGCCATACTCGGTCCTCCGGGCTACAGCCTGGTCTCCTGAAATAGTAAGCACCCCACCTTGCGTGGGCATTTTGAGACAAAGGTAGTTGTGGTGCGCTATGGCCCCGAACTGGTTCAGCATGCCTCGGCCGAAGATTGCGTTGTAAGCATATGGGGCGTCGACAACGTCGAAGATCACCTCTTCTATCCGTGCCAGAGGCCCCTCTCCGAAGGCAACCTTGAGGCCTATCTGGCCGAGGGCATCGAGAGGCGGTCCTGAGAACCCTTGAAGTGGCCGAGCCACTGGAAGCAGATGCTTCCGGGGTATGCACATCTGATCGAAGGCCTGGACGAAGAGTATGTCTACGGAGCTCCCGCCATCTACTAGGATCCTTCGGACCTCCATTCCTGCTATATCAGCAGAAATGACCAAGGGGTCAGCATGGGGGAACTTCACCCCTGCGGCATCGCTGGCAGTAAACGAGATGGGCACGTGGGACCACTCTGGCATCCCTTCGGCGGAACTCGAGGTCCCAATGTGCCCGACCTCGCGGACGTACTCGCGCCGTTGCATCTTGGACATGCTCCCGAGGGTCCCCCCTCCAGAGATAGGCAGGACCACTCGCTTGTCGCGGTCTTGCGGGTCTTCCTGCTTTGGTTGGTGGCATAATATTGGCCACCGATAGCCGCATGGGGGCTTCAAGGGCACTGGCTCGGCCACAGTTTGCACAGGCTCTGACCGTGTCGATGGTGGGGAT